>SJYX01002625.1:123055-155749 GCA_006410675.1 Oreotragus oreotragus
TGTTGAGCTTTAAGCCAACTTTTTCACTCTCCTCTTTCACTTTTCATCAAGAGGCTTTTTAGTTCCTCTTCACTTTCTGCCATAAGGGTGGTGTCATCTGCATATCTGAGGTTATTGATATTTCTCCTGGCAATCTTGATTCCAGCTTGTGCTTCTTCCAGCCCAGCGTTTCTCGTGATGTACTCTGCATAGAAGTTAAATAAGCAGGGTGACAATATGCAGCCTTGATACACTCCTTTTCCTATTTGGAACCAGTAGAGACAGCATTCTTTCATGATTCTTATTTGCCCTTAGGGCTATGGTTTCTTTTCATCTTTTCTAGTGAACTTTGACTTTCTGAATGCAAGTTTTAGCTCATCATCATGTGGATTTCCATTACTTAATTTTTTTCAGCTGGTTTTTGTTATCTTTTCAAAATAACTTTTCAAGCAGTAGGGAAATACCTTTTTAGACCTTCAAACAGATATTTGAAATGATTTAATTTTCTGTGCCTTCCTCTTCCCATTAATAGATGTGTGGCGGTCCTGGGATGTCTGACCCAAGAGCAGGAGGTGATGCTACTGACTCAAGCCAAACAGCCCTTGATAATAAGGCTTCACTGCTCCATTCAATGCCTGCTCACTCCTCTCCACGCTCCCGAGACTATAATCCGTATAACTATTCAGATAGCATGAGTCCCTTCAACAAGTCTGCCCTCAAGGAAGCCATGTTTGATGATGATGCTGACCAGTTTCCTGATGGTATGTCCTGTCTGTGCTCGGAGGACTGGTAATCAAGACGCAAAAGAATATACATGTTCTTTTTGTGTAATTCCCTGAAAAGGAAGGATCTCTGAGGATGGGAATGTTCTCTGCCATCTTCCAGGAGCTCATTTCTATTGGTTTAGTAGTTTTCTTCTCCATAATAAAAGACAGATTAATCATCCTAAGATGATCCTTGAAATCAAGAAAACTTTAGATTTCCCACGAACAGCTGAAACCAGTTACATTTTCATTTAGTTATTAATTTTTATACAGAGTGACAGAACCCTTTAAAGGGATACCCATTCTTTAGTGTGAAGTTATAAACTCTTTAATCAAGGATTGAGTGTGGGAAAAGGTACAATCAAGATTTGGAGTTGGCTTAGGTCTAAGCTGTGTGTGTGTGTGTGTGTTTAATTTTTATACAGAGTGACAGAACCCTTTAAAGGGATACCCATTCTTTAGTGTGAAGTTATAAACTCTTTAATCAAGGATTGAGTGTGGGAAAAGGTACAATCAAGATTTGGAGTTGGCTTAGGTCTAAGCTGTGTGTGTGTGTGTGTGCACACACGCGTGTGCGTGTATTAGTCGTAGGTCTAAGCTGTGTGTGTGCATGTGTGCGTGCATGCGTGCGTGTGCATGTATTAGTCGCTCAGTCGTGTCAGACTTTGCGACCCAGTGGGACTGTAGCCCACCAGGCTCCTTTTTCCATGGATTTCTCCAAGCAAGAATACTGGAGTGGGTTCCCATTTCTTTCTCCAGGGGATCTTCCCATCCCAGGGATTGAACCCAGGTCTCTCCATTGCAGGCAGATTCTTTAGCATCTGAGTTCCAGGGAAGTCTGGGTCTAAGCTGTTAATACTTACGAAATAAGCTGCATCACCTGGGAGGTTGGTTGACCTTCCTGAACTTCACTTGTCACGGTTAGGGATGCCATCTTACCTGCCCTTCTGATCATAGTGTGCTGTAAGGTTTGGATAAGATAAATAGAAACTGATTATAAAGTATAAAACAGTGCAAATAGTATTTTCTTTGTTTTTAATAATAAGGAATTGCATATTTCCTCTGTAAATTATGTGATTCATTACTTCTTTATTGAACTAAAGGCTTAAGTAATCTTTAGTAATATGTAACTATATGTAGATAAACTTGAAAGTCTCCCCCTCAACACTGCCTCATGATTTCGTAGTTAGGTATTAATAGCTTCTGGTATTCCTTTATTCCCTCAGTGTTGCTGTCAGTGAACTTATTTTTGCATAAACTTTTGTGCACATATACAGATAATTTTAAGAGAGTTCTAGAGATAGAATTGCTCAATTAAAGGATATGTAAGCCTTAAGTTTTCAGAGTTACTACCAGTTACCAACTCAAATCACATGGCCAGTTTAAGTAATACTGACTTCCTTAGCAATCCAGAATGTTTAAGTGTTTTCATGTTTTATCATTGTGATAGGTATAAAATAGGTTATCCTAATGAGCAATTTCTTTAATTGTTAGGAAGACTGAAAAATTAGCTCTCGGTTTTGTTTTTTAATTTTTCTGATTTTGAAGAGTAGAAAGATCTCTTCACTTCTGTATTTCTTTACTATTGCAGTCGATGAATCATATTTTACCAACATGTCTATTAAGTGACTGAATATATCACAAATATCACAAAGGCAAAATTGTGACAATATACCAAATTCCCTGAATTACATAAGAATCTATAAAATTGTGACCGTTATGCACTCTGGTGTGTTTTAATCTGTCATATGTAGTTGACTATGCTGTTGAGGTTTAGTCACAATATCAGCATAACAGGAGTGTGTGAATAAACTGGCCATAGCAGCCATGTGCCCTTGGATCCCTGAGTCACACCAGCAGCCTGGTGATGGAGACCTAGCTTTAACACCTTAATTGTTTTTATATTATTTATGCCCAGCAGTCACAGCTGCTTCATCTCCCATCTATGTGTGTGTCTATGTGTAGGATTGCTGTTTTTTTTAAAGTATTATTTCAAAACAGGCAAAAGCTTAAAAGTTGTGAATACAGTTCCTTCTTCTTGAGAAGGATCAAACCCCGTCAACCCTAAAGAAAATCAGCCCTGAATATTCATTGGATGGACTGATGCTGAAGCTGAAGCTCCAGTATTTTGGCCACCTGATGTGAAGAGCCAACTCACTTGAAAAGATCATCATGCTAGGAAAGATTGAGGGCGGGAGGAGAAGGGAATAGCAGAGGATGAGATGGTTGGATGGTAACATCGTCTCAATGGACATGAGTTTGCGCAAACTCTGGGAGATGGTGAAGAACAGGGAAGCCTGGTGTGCTGCAGTCCATGGGGTTGCAAAAAGTTGGATACCACTGAATGAGTGAACAACAACAACAAATCAGAAACAGGATATTTACAGTTTTAAAATACCTTCCCCCCCAAAAAAAAACCTAATTACAAAATGGGTAACTTCACAGTGGAGAAGCCTAGGAGCAGCACCATAATTAGGTTATCAAAGTTATATCACCAGCCTTGGGACAAAGTGAAATCGTGTGTTAGTCAACAGATGCACTATCACCTCTGTGATACTGATGCCAAGAGCACATAATCTAAATCTGATCATAAGAAAACATCAAACAAACCTTAATTGGGGGAAATGCTAAGAATAACTGGCCTTTAATTTTTAAAAGTGGCACGGTCATGAAAACCAGGAAACGACTGAACACTGAAGGAGACGTGAAGACTAAATGCAACATGACCTTCTTATAAGTATAGACATATAACTTACGTGTAGACACATAATTTCCTGTTGTATTCAGTGGGTTATAATGTTTAATTATCAGTCTTTATTTTGATGCTCAAGTTGTCCTTGACTTGACCACCAGGATCCCATTTAAGCTGGCTTTGTGTCCTTTTAACATGTGCCCATCCTTACGTTCTGACACAGCATAATCTTACACTGTCCTTACTTCAGTCCTGGAACCAAACATTTCTCCAAGGAGCAATCTTTCGTTTCTTTTAATAGAAAATGATCTTTTAAGACTAAAGTTTGGACACTTGTTATACTTCCTCTAAGTGACTAGAGCTAAGGAGTATGTATGCATTGATATATATCTGTTTCTATATCTGTCAAAAGGGTATGTTTGTACCAATAAGTCCAATTCCAGTCTAGCACCCTGAGATTATAGTTTCTCTCCTTGCATGCTGATAACCCCTGTGAGAAACCTGACTCATTCTGACCCTAGGAGGTGGGTGCCATTTTCCAGTTCTACTGATAAGAAAACTCAGCCTCCACAGTAATTAAGAGTGTGCTCCTGTCCCACAAAGGCTGAGAGAGAGAGGCTTGGTGAGACTCCTGAGCCTCTGTTCTTTTCACAGAACCACAATGCCTTTTTGTGTTCGAAGAGGAAATACAGTTGACTGTACTTTATCAACAAATAATTTGTCCTTTCTTTGACAGAAATTATTTTCCTGTCAGTCATCTGTCCAGACCATTATATGTGACAAATCATTTCTAATTATCTTCTAGAGTAATTACAAAGCCTGTATTCATGAAGAAGAGAACTGAGTTCCTTTGAAACAAAGCATTTTCTTGAGATTTCCCTTTATTCAGCTTAAAGGAAACACACTCTTAATCAGAATGATTTTCTGACATCTTTGAAAGTCTGGTAATGTAACTTCTCAGGGGTGATTCTTGAGGAGTTTGTAGAGGTGTATTTATCCTGCTGCGGTAGTTCTTGTTAAACTAGCAACATTGTTCTAATGTTGGTCTATAACAGATGAATTTATTGTAAGTTTATTTTTTTCTCCAAATTAAGATCTTTGAACTGAAATTTCTTATTTTTCATGATTTTGCTCTACATTTCTTAAAAATTCTTCTTAATTTTCCAGAATCCTAATTTGGTTCTCCTCAGTGCTTATTCTTTCCAGATTACCTCAAGTGATAATTTCAGTAGTCACATTTTGTGCTGTCATGTATGAGTGTTTGGGGATCAGAGGTTCTTAGATTAGTGCTCTTATTATAGTTCCATGAAAGTTGTCCCAAGACATTTCCTTTTTTATAGTCACTAAGTGTTGTCATTTTATTTGGTTCAGTTTCCCTTCCCTATCATTGTTAGTTTTATTCCAGTAAAAGTCATCTGGGAACTTCAGTGGAGGTTCAGTGGTTAAGACTTCCAATGCTTCCAATGCTGAGTGGAGCCATGGGTTCAACGCCTGTTTGAGCTAAGATTTCCATGCCATGGGGATGCAGCCAAAAGGGGGGAAAAATTCATCTGTTCTGGTAGTTCAGCTTGATTTTCTTTCTTCAGATTTCTGAATCCTCTTAAGTGAAATAGAGCTTTTCTTTCCGTAGTTGTAGATTCTCTGAGATCTGTAATGTCAGATCATTGGTATGTCTAGGTCCGTGGCTAACCAGCCAGCAGGATGTGCACGGTTCAGTTCAGTCGCTCAGTCGTGTCCGACTCTTTGCGACCCCATGATTCACAGCACGCCAGCATCACCATCTCCCGGAGTTCACTCAGACTCAGGTCCATCGAGTCTGTGATGCCATCCAGCCATCTCATCCTCTGTCGTCCCCTTCTCCTCCTGCCCCCAATCCCTCCCAGCATCAGAGTCTTTTCCAATGAGTCAACTCTTTGCATGAGGTGGCCAAAGTACTGGAGTTTCAGCTTTAGGATCATTCCTTCCAAAGAAATCCCAGGGTTGTTCTCCTTCAGAATGGACTGGTTGGCTCTCCTTGCAGTCCAAGGGACTCTCAAGAGTCTTCTCCAACACCACAGTTCAAAAGCATCAATTCTTTGGCGCTCAGCCTTCTTCACAGTCCAACTCTCATATCCATACATGACCACAGGAAAAACCATAGCCTTGACTAGATGGGCCTTAGTCGGCAAAGTAATGTCTCTGCTTTTGAATATGCTATGTAGGTAGGTCATAACTTTTCTTCCAAGGAGTAAGCGTCTTTTAATTTCATGGCTTCAGTCACCATCTGCAGTGACTTTGGAGCCCCCAAAAATAAAGTCTGTCACTGTTTCCACTGTTGCCCCATCTGTTTCCCATGAAGTGATGGGACCGGATGCCATGATCTTCGTTTTCTGAATGTTGAGCTTTAAGCCAACTTTTTTTGCTCTCCTCTTTCACCTTCCTCAAGAGGCTTTTTAGCTCCTCTTCACTTTCTGCCTTAAAGGTGGTGATGTGCACAGTAGTGTCTATTTTTATGGACCAGTAATGAGCCATCTGGCAGACTACAACCTCCAGGATCACTTTAGGGAAACGTGCAGTTTGCTCTTGAACCTTATCTTTTGCTGGCTGTGACCCTCTCCAGAAGACCAGAATGCGCATGCCGAGCAGAGCCACAGAGCATACGGCTCCACAGTATCAGACATCTTTCCTGGAGAGGCAGTGACCCCAGGTGGACCTTCTAGGCTCAGGCAACATCGTCTGTGGTTATTTTATTCCAGAGACGAGGTTAGAAAGGAAAGGAGTCTGTGGCACAAGCTCAGCTCACGCAAATGCCTGCCCACATCTTTTAAAACCTGAATTTATCATGTATTTTATCATCAAAAGAATTTAGGAAGAACTCTGGTGTTCCATAATGTTCTGAAGTGAACTTTTGGATTGAATCGTCTTTCCTACAAAGATGACTCAAAGCATTATTTGATGACTGTTGAAAAATAAGCAGCATGTCCTTTAACATTCAGAAAATTAATGAGCTCATAATTATACTTTTAAAAAAGAAAGCAGAAACAAGTGAAAACTCCTTGATAACCATTGGGCCCAAACTCTTGACTCTGAAATTTAAGGGGAAATATTGAACTCCTTTTCAGAGTAATCAAAATAGCGCTAGCTGATAAACTCACGCTCAGAAAAATTACAACACATTTTTAACTCCTAATAAAGTAGTTAATTCAGCCCCATCAGTGAGTGAAATCTTTAATTCAGAGATTGACAGACAGAGAACTTTATAATGGTAGGATAAAGCTTTTACTGGTTAAATCCACTGATCACTATTGGTATCACTAAAAATGGAGTTCTCAAACCCTGTGAGCTTTTTGGCATGACAACGTAGAAATGCATGCTGAAGTAAAGATGAAATGATACATTTGGGATTTGCTAGAAACATTTGAGAAAAATAAGTGAGAGTGGGAGCAAAGATGATGTAAGAATGGTAAAATCTTAGTTTTTAAGTCTGGGTGATGGGGGTTCATAATATGATTGGGGGTTCATTATATAGTTCTCTCATGAATTTTTGTCATAAACAGTTTTAAGCTAGCATTGAGGTTTTGGGGATGACAAATGGAAAAGAATCTTAGTCATTTTTCTTTGCTTTTTTTATAACCAACTTTCTGTCTGTGTCTCATAATGTTATAAAGTTATCATCCCCATTCTTGTGAAAGTTGCCCTCTATAAAGTCACAGAATTAATATCATGTCCATATGACAGATCTTTCCCTAGACCATTCTGACCTGGTTGCAGAGTTGTTGAAGGAGTTGTCTAACCATAATGAACGCGTAGAAGAAAGAAAAATCGCCCTGTATGAACTCATGAAACTGACACAGGAAGAATCTTTCAGTGTTTGGGATGAACACTTCAAAACGATATTACTCTTATTGCTTGAAACCCTTGGGGATAAAGAGGTAAGTGGCAGAACATATAAACAATAGCCTGCTTTTGTGTCTTGGGTTGCCTGTCATTGCCTATTAATCAAACACTACACATATGTGGCATTTGGGGAAATGAGTCTTTGCTGCTACTTCAGTGTGCATGAAATTTTCACCATAAAATACTTTTTCTTAACCAAGTAGATCAGTGATTTTGAGCAATTAACCACAGGAAAAACGTTGCTGACATAAATTTTTATTCAAACGTGCAACTTTTTTTGCATATTTGAATCAATTATTCAGAAGTAAAAAAATTTTTTTAATAGAGCTAGTGGTTCTTCGTTTCTTTGAGAAGTGTAAGTTTTCAGCTGGAGATGTGAAAGTTTGATTATGTAATATACCACATATTTTAGGCAGTTCTCTACAGTTCCCTCAACCTATATTAAGACCCTTGCATTCAGTTCAGTCGCTGAGTCATGTGTGACTCTTTGCGGCGCCATGGACTGCAGCATGCCAGGCCTCCCTGTCCATCACCAACTACCAGAGTCCACTCAAACTCATGTCCATTGAGTCGGTGATGCTATCCAACCATCTCATCCTCTGTCGTCCCCTTCTCCTCCTGCCCTCAATCTTTCCCAGCATCAGGTTCTTTTCCAGTGAGTCAGTTCTTCGCATCAGGTGGCCAAAGTATTGGAGTTTCAGCTTCAGCATCAGTCCTTCTAATGAATATTCAGGACTGATTTCCTTTAGAATGGACTGGTTGGATCTCATTGCAGTCCAAGGGACTCTAAAGAGTCTTCTCCAATACCACAGTTCAAAAGTATCAATTCTTCAGCTCTCAGCTTTCTTTATATTGCAACTCTCACATCCATCCATGACTACTGAAAAAACCACAGCTTTGACTAGACAGACCTTCATTGGCAAAGTAATGTCTCTGCTTTTTAATATGCTGTCTAGGTTGGTCATAACTTTTCTTGCATTACAACATTAAAATGTTTCCTTTTAGCCTACAATCAGGGCTTTGGCATTGAAGGTTTTAAGAGAAATCCTAAGGCATCAACCAGCAAGATTTAAAAACTATGCAGAATTGACTGTCATGAAAACACTTGAAGCACATAAAGACCCTCATAAGGAGGTGAGTTATCTAACAGTTAAATTATTATTTTGTTCTCAGTACTTTTGATATTATTATGTGAAACATAATAAATGTGTTTGGAAAGTACCCTTGGCAAACATTTTCTTTATGACCACTTCATTCAAGGCAGTATCTGATTGAAAGGCAAAAATATGTTCTTTTCTGTTAAATTAGTTATGTTGATATCATGACATTTTATCCAAAATAGGATAACTCCAGGATATAATTTATCTGATTTTATTTTCTCCTTTCACTCACTTTTAGATTTCCACTTAAAGTTTACCAGTCATAACTTCACTTTCCCATTACCAGTAGGATTTGTTTTTTTTAATAACTAATGGAAATAAGAATCATTGTTATTTTTTAAAGTGGTAAATTGCCTTTAAGAGCTAGGTATCTATTAAAAGAGTTTATTCAACAAAACACTGAGGACAGCTTTCCTTAAAAAATCCTATAAACCTTTCTCATTACTTCATTGTTAGGATATCCACACCATAACCAGTGGCACTGATGAGACAATCATAAGGACTTGTATTAAAATCTTAGAAATAATTAGAAAAGCCAGTTTCAAATAGGGACTGCAATTCTAAGAAGAGCATTAGGTGTCTCTAAGACATGAGCAAAAGACAAGTCAAAAAAAAGGAAAGTTAAAACAGCAATAAGACAGAATAGATTAAAGCTCAGTATAAGAACCAAAAGTGTAAAACTCTCAGAAGAAAGCATAGGTATCAAACTTTGTTACCTTGGATTAGGCAGTAGTTTCTTAGATATAATGCCAAAAGTAGAGATAACAAGGAAAAAAGTATAAATTGAACTCTTATCAAAATTTAAAAAAAAACCTTTGTGCTTCAAAAGACACTCTTAAGAAAGTAAAAAGACAGTCCAAAACATAGGAGAATGTTTTTGCAAATCATGTCTTATAACCACCATAATATATGAAGAACTCTTATACCTCAACAATCAAAAGATAAATAACTCAGTTTTTAAGTGAGCAGAGGGCCAGTCGACACTTCTTATAAGAAGATATACAAATTGCCAATAAGTACAGGAAAAGATTCTCAGTCTCATTCGTCTTTAGGGAAATGCAGCTAAAACCACACTGAAACAAAACATTTCACATACATGACAATAAGAAAATCTTGATGACGCTATGAGAAAATCAAAACCATCTGAGTTATTCACCTTTCAGAAGCTATGACTGCGTCTTGTGGTATTATGTGCCATAACTTTTAAATCTACCTGGATTTTAATCCAGTTTTAAAAAATCCAGCTGGTGTTTGAGTGGTACATCTGTAGCATCTTGCTGAAGCCTTAAAAAAAAAAAAAAAAAAAACTATGTAATATTTGTAGTTTAGTTATCCACCTTCAGAGCCAAATAAGGCCGGCAGCATACCAAATTTTACAAAAGAAAATTGAAATCCTTAAGCTATTACAGCCAAAATTAGCCCTTGGTCTACTGACTTCCCAGGGGCTTCCCTGGTGGCTCAGTGCTGGGCGGCGCTCGCTCCCTCGGCCGGCGCGGCGGGGCGGCGGCGGCGGGGCTCCGGGACCGTATCCATCCGCCGCCCCTCCCCCGCCCGGCCCCGGCCCCCCTCCCTCCCGGCAGCGCTCGCCTCCCTCCTCCTCAGACTGTTTTGGTAGCAACGGCGGCGCGGCCCGGCCCGGCTCCCGGCGACTTCTCGGTTTCGGCGGGCCTCCTCGCCCGTTCGTCGTCCTCCTTCTCCCCCTCGCCGGCCCGGGCGCTCCCCCGGCCGCGCCAACCCGCGCCTCCCCGCTCGGCGCCCGCGCGTCCCCGCCGCGCTCCGGCGTTTCCTCGGCGCGCCCGGCTCCCGGCTGTCCCCACCCGGCGTGCGGGCCGGTGTATGGGCCCCTCACCATGTCGCTGAAGCCTCAGCAGCAGCAGCAGCCGCAGCCCGCGGCCGCCAATGCCCGCAAGCCTGGCGGCGGCGGCGGCCTTCTCACGTCGCCGGCCGCCGCGCCGTCCTCAGTCTCGTCGTCCTCGGTCGCGGCTTCCTCCTCCTCCTCAGTGGCGGTGGCTAGCGCAGGCGGCGGGCGGCCGGGCCTGGGCAGAGGCCGAAACAGTAGCAAAGGACTGCCTCAATCCACGATTTCTTTTGATGGAATCTATGCAAATATGAGGATGGTTCATATTCTTACATCAGTTGTTGGATCCAAATGTGAAGTACAAGTGAAAAACGGAGGTATATATGAAGGAGTTTTTAAAACATGCAGTCCTAAGTGTGATCTGGTACTTGATGCTGCACATGAGAAAAGTACAGAATCCAGTTCGGGGCCAAAACGTGAAGANCGGAGGGACTGGGGGCCTGCAGTGGGGGTGGGGCTCCTGTCTAGAGCCTGGGGGGGCGGTCGGGTGAGGGGGCGCCGCTGGATCCCTCTGGGAATGGCGATGTCTCTTGCAACATCCCCACCCCCCTCCGCCAAACGGTCAAGATGGAAGGACTGGGCAGCCTCCCCCTCTCCATTTAAGTATTTGGGAGGGGTTCACAGGTCTCGGCGATTGTCAGCCCTTGATCACCTTCTTTAAGGCTCCTCCGCCCCCAACAGGGGGATGCTTAGGGACAGCTCCCATCCCCTTTAAATGTTAACATGGAAGGGTCTTTAGGTTATCTGCCGAAACTTGCCAACTCCTCTGTTTGGGAATAACGAGGGAGGGGGGAAAGTTTGGGCAGCATCGTCCCGTCGCCCCCTGCCTGTTAAAGGGGCAGCCGCGGTTTATCTGGAATCATTAGGGTCTTCTCACCCACCCGCTTCCCTGCCCAGGGAGAGATCGAAGGACCGGGTTGAGGTGAGTGGACAGGGAACCCCCTCACCCCTCCCTATTTAAGTCTAAGGCGGCGGCCGGGGGCTCTAGAGCTGCTCTGAAATTGTGGGGCTCAGTGCAGTCTCCCGCAGCGTCCCGTCCTCCCCCACCTAAGGAAGGGGTGGGGAGTGTCCGGCCCCCTCCAGGCCTCCCTCCTTCCCCCGCAAGGCCTCTCCGGCGCGGGTGGTGGCTGAGCCGCATTGCTGTTCCTAGGCCGCGGAGAAGGCCCCTTTGAATAGTGGTGGGCGAGGGCTGGACTGAGGACCGAGGGGGTGGTGGCGGTGGCGGCGGCAGGGCGCGGGCACTCTGTGTATTTTTCCTCAACCCTTGCCCCAATTTATAAATTTCAAGAGGAGAGGAATCGCAGCAGGAGATACGGTGGGGTTCCGGAAGGCAGAAATGCGGGTGTTTACTTGTTTGGTCTTCCCCACTCCCCACCATGACCCAGGTTTGTGGTACAGACTGGGGGCTCAGCGTTGTCTCAGTGACGTGGGTCTGGCTCTGGAGGGTGTGTGTGTGTATATGTATATGTGGGGGGGTTGTCAGTTCGTATTTCACGAACTACGAAAATGCTTAGTGTTCAAACGGAGTAGCAAATGTCAATAGACTCCATTCCATTGTGGCCAGTGTCCTTAACTTGGGGAGTGCCGCCAGAGCTCACCAAGGGCACGCAAGTCCATTTCCCCGGTGCCCCATCCATGTTGCCGGCACTGCCATGCTTCCGTTAGGCCTAGGCGGGGTTGGCAGGCTCGGATAAGGGTCCTCCTTAGATCTCCTGGCTTTAGAAGGTGGGATAAGGGGATTTTTTCATGCAGAGTTTTCTTTTTGAAAAAAGGTTTTTAGCAGTCCATTTCCAAACAGTTTTCATTTGTGGCAGAAGTTATCCATCAAGATGATTCGGAGCTGATTTTTTAAGGAATTCTGCCTCCATGCGGGGCAATCGGGAACATTGATTTACTTGCTTTCTACCCTACCCACCACCCGTCCTCCCGTTTCTCCTATGAAGCATCTACAGATGCTTCCTGTCAAAACTAGTTCAGAAAAGTAGGGGGAAATGCTTATTTCCCCAGTTTTGTCCATGTAGGATTCTGTAACTTCAGTTCCCCATTTTCCGTGGCATCCATAGAGAGAAAAAAAAGAAAAAATTTAAACATAATTTTTATTAAAAAAAAAAGGGTGCACTGTTTTTTCCTTCTTGGGATCAGATAGGGAATCTGGGGATTTCCTTGGTGGTCCAATGGTTAAGACTTAACCTTCCCATGCAGGGGGTGCAGGCTCCATCCCTGGTTGGGGAGCTAGGATCCCACATGCCTTGGGGCCAAAAAAACCAAAACATAAAACAGAAGCAGTGTTGTAACCAATTCAATAAAGACTTTAAAAATGATCCACATCAAAAATCTTAAAAAAAGGAATCTGGCAGATGTATTCAACTTGTTCAAATAATTAAAACTTAGGTTGCATATGCTTTCTTAGGCTTAAAAATTATAACAATTTGTTCAAGAGTGGCTTGAGTGATCAAAACTATTTGGAATGTTTTCCTACCACAGATCTTTTTTTGTTCCTTGAGACTTTATAAACATTTAAGATTTAGATTTTTGTTTTAAGTTCTTTTATTTGAGGCATGACTTGTAGCCTTTATTTTTTGTTGATAAATGTGTGACGTTTCATTTAATGAGTTGAATTCATATAGTATGAAATTTTGTTCCTTTACATGTTTAATGCACTTGTAGAATTCCTTTCAAATTTGAATCAGTGTTACTGATGTCTTTGTAAACTAATAACAGTTTCTAGAGTTTCTTCAGTTACACTCGTGTATATCAGCAGTTAATGTGTTTCTGGGACCAAAGGTGAATTTTTAAAAAAATGCAGCCTTGGGTTTGATATGTTTAGAGACAATAAAATATTCTTGAAAGTCTAGAAATTCATGTCTGCTTTAAATAGTACTACATTTCATTATATTTGACCTTTTTTTCTGTTGTAAATAGTGGATTTTTGTGGCTTTCAAAAATTCTCTTTGTCATATGTTTTAAAGGTGGCTGTTTTCTCTTAGAAAGTTTGATTATANAAAATATTCTTGAAAGTCTAGAAATTCATGTCTGCTTTAAATAGTACTACATTTCATTATATTTGACCTTTTTTTCTGTTGTAAATAGTGGATTTTTGTGGCTTTCAAAAATTCTCTTTGTCATATGTTTTAAAGGTGGCTGTTTTCTCTTAGAAAGTTTGATTATAATTTTACCTTAATCCAGTTCTTATTTTTGCCACTTTGATTTTTATGTAGTTTTAGTAATTGTGTATGTTATTTTGTATTCAGCTCTTTTCTTCTTTAACACCACATTATGAATTTTTTTAATTTTTGCTTAACCATTCTGTTGTGGGGATTTGGTCTTTCACATTTTTTGCTATTGTAGATAGTGGTGCAGTAAGTATCTTTTTATTAACAGCTTTTTCCCTTGGTCTAATTATTTTCTTAGAGAAGGTTCCCAGGAGTGGTTTTACTGGGTCAAAGGGCTTCAAGATTTTATGCTTGGTAGTGCCATAATTCTCTTCAGAAGACTTGTGTGTTCAAGAGGTGGCTCTTTTATAGAATTTTTTTTTGTAGGTTGTTGAACTTTGGGGGAATTTCAAGGGAAAAGTTGGATTTACTGTCAAGTGCATACACAATTTAGTGCTTTTGTTATCTGTTTATCTTGGAATTCAGTGTCCCTGAGGATTTAATAATGTATGTGAAAATGTCTTGAAAATTGTTAATTCTCATGAGGACACATGGTATAACTATTGTGCTGATGATTCTCATTAGAGGAATGACAGTCTTGAGGACCTTATTCTAAAACTTTCATTTATTTGGTTAACCTTCCTCATTCATCTCAAAGTATTTTTTAATCAGCTGCTAGTTTATGATTGAAGTATTTTTGGTAACTTTTTTTAAAATTTCATAATCCTTTTGGGAATTATCACTAGTTAAACCTTATCACTTTCTGTTCCACATTCTATGTACATAGACATAGATATGAGTTTACAGTCCTATTAGTCTAAATAACGGGCTTCCACGTTGGCTCAGTAGGTAAAGAATCTGCCTGCAATGCTAGGAGACAGGAGACAGTGGATTTGATCCCTGAGTTGGAAAGATCCCCTGAAGGAGGAAATGGCAACCCTCTTCAGTATTCTTGCCTGGGAAATCCCATGGCTGGTGGAGTCTGGCAGGCTACAGTCCATGGGGTCACAAAGAGTCGAACATGGCCAAGCACTTAACACGTTATTAGAATTTCTTTGGATACAGGATTAAGTGTAAGTAAAAATTTTTATTAATTTTCAGTTTAGGACCTGCTTACTGTTTCTTTCTCTTAAGGCATTGTGATTTAGAAATTATGCTGCAGTTCATTGTAATTATTTATGTTTCCTTTTAAATATTGGTGAGATTTTCATGTCTTTAAATTTCTTATAGAAGAGCCTAAAGAAAACTGCATTCATTCAATACATAGATTCATTGAAAATCTGTGTACAATAGAGATGTAGATGCTTGGGATATTTATAAAAGAAAAGATAGCTCTCTGCCGTTGTTTACTTTGTTGAGTCGCTAAGTTGCATTTAACTCTTTCGACCCCATGGCCTGTAGCCAGACTCCTGTCTGTGGGGTTTCCAAGGCTGGAAAACTGGAATGGGTTGCCATTTCCTTCTCCAGAGAGTGTTCCCCACCTAGGGATCGTACCCTTGTCTCTGGATCTCTTGCACTGGTAGGCAGCTTCTTTACCACTGAGCCACCTAGGAACTCTTTTACATTCAGATGTGGCATATTAAAGGAGTGTGGGGGAAGAGAATGGGTTGCAATTTTAAATGGATCAAGGGAGGCCTTGTTGAAGAGATAACTTTTGAACAAAGTTTTGAAGGTGTGGTAGTTAGCCATTTGCTTTTAATCAAGATTAACTAATCTTATGGCCCCAATTGTAGTTTATAAGGTTTAAACTGCATCATCCTTTGTTAATTCATTCTTTTATGGGGATATTGATGGTAGTCAAATTTGAAATTAATCCAGAGATAATATAGATGGCTGTTAAATGAGGTACATTTTTGTTTTTTAGTTGGCTTTTTAATTTTATCTTATCAGTTTAGTTTTCATTTTAAATATCTAGAGAAAAATACACTTAAAAATTTTTTTTATTGGTTAGATAGTATCACTGACTCAATGTATATGAATTTGAGCAAACTCCAGGAGATAGTAGAGGACAGAGCTGCAGTCCATGGGGTCACTAAGAGTGGGAAATGATTGAGCGACTGAACAATAGCAAGTTGGTTTATAGTGTTGTGTTAGTTTCAGGTGTACAAATACACTTTTTAAGATTTGGCAAAAACCTACAACAAATGGGTTATCTTTGACAAAGGTAAAATTAAGACTATAGTTGCTTACACATTTTGCATTCTGAAAAGTCAACACAGTGCATGCAATCGGTCACTGTGCTTCTCTTTTGGTTAAATGTAAATCTGTATTTTCTCTCTTTCTCTAATTAGAGAGACAGTTATACTTTTACACAGGGGATGTTAACTCACATCATAGCTATTTAATGGACATATGTTTCAACTTAAGGGAGTTTTTTTTTTCCCTAAGTTGTTACAGCTGTGTTAGCACTTATTTTCATCATTGCAGAGTGTACTTTTATACCTTGGAAAGGATTTTTAAGCTTTCATAAAATTTTTTCCCCTGCTGCTACTGCTGCTGCTGCTAAGTCACTTCAGTCGTGTCCGACTCTGTGTGACCCCATAGACGGCAGCCCACCAGGTTCCCCCATCCCTGGGATTCTCCAGGCAAGAACACTGGAGTGGGTTGCCATTTCCTTCTCCAATGCTGCTGCTGCTGCTGCTAAGTCACTTCAGTCGTGTCTGACTCTATGTGACCCTATAGACGGCAGCCCACCAGGCTCCCCCATCCCTGGGATTCTCCAGGCAAGAATACTGGAGTGGGTTGCCATTTCCTTCTCCAATGCATGAAAGAGAAAAGTGAAAGTGAAGTCGCTCAGTCTGTCCGACTGTTAGCGCATGGACTGCAGCCCATCAGGCTACTCCATCCATTGGATTTTCCAGGCAAGAGTACTGGGGTGGGGTGCCATTGCCTTCCCCGTTTTCCCCCTCGAATTGTAATTTTCTATTTTGATAAGATAGTATTTTGATATCATATTAAAGGTTTAAGCCTGAAGAAAACCCTATCTTTGTATCTAGTTTAAATTGATTGTGACTTTGATGGAGATACAGTTTATTAACAGGTCTACCTGATACTGTATCTTTTTAATTGAAAGTACTTGCCTTTTTTTTTTTTTTTTTTTAATATATCTGGGTCATCTGTGACTGTTAACCATACCATTTTAAGAGGTCCATACAGTGATCTTTTTAAGGAAGACTGTCATTAAGAGTAGATTGTGCTTTCCTCTTGAAGTCTTTTTGCCTCCTAAGATGGTAGACTTCAAAAATAAGGATATATTCATCAGGAAATTTACTCATCTGTGAACATGAAGCTGGTATCAAGCTTTTGAAAGGTTGTAGCACCTAAGTCTAGAATTTGTGATGTAGACATTTTTGATACCATAACCTTTGCTGACATTTATGATTAGAAATAGGTTGAGCTGTATCTTAATTTTTTTATGTATCCTTAAAGTATAATTTTCTACAAAAAATTTTATATATATATATCTTGCACACAAACACACATATTGCTTTGGGGCTTACAAACGTATAGAATGTCGTCCGCACT
The DNA here is from genome assembly GCA_006410675.1 of Oreotragus oreotragus. Classification (NCBI taxonomy): domain Eukaryota; kingdom Metazoa; phylum Chordata; class Mammalia; order Artiodactyla; family Bovidae; genus Oreotragus; species Oreotragus oreotragus. The sequence goes on from SJYX01002625.1 coordinate 140,062, forward strand.
GCTTACAATAGAGATGAGAGATGTACTTAAACCATAGTCCAAATCAGATTCTTTCTTGAAATTGAGAAAGTCCTTGTGTATTTCCTCGTTTGTATTTGAAAGTTCTATTGTTTATAAGTTGAAAAACTATGTTTTAAAAAAAGTGCATTTTAAACAATTGTAGAAGAGTGCAGAGAATTTTTTTAAAAAGTCCAAATTCATTTATTTAGCATTAAAAAAAATTTTAAACACTATTTATTTATTTAGTTGGCTGTGCCAAGTCTTGGTTGCAATATGTGGGATCTAGTTCCTTGACCAGAGATTGAACCCAGACCCCCTGCATTGGAAGCATGGAGTCTTAGCCACTGGACCCTAGGGAATCCCCAAAATCTCTCACACTCTTTTCTTTGAGATAACCACTGTTAGAAATTTGGTGTATGTCTTTTCAGACTTTGTGAAAACTGTTTTGGATTCAAGAGTATATATTGTCTTTTTAAATATTTTTTTCCCTAAAACAAGATTTAGAGCATAACAAAATAACAGAAAATCTTGTCTTAGAAGGGAAGAAATTTTAACCTTTGAGAGGTTAGGGCACTTGCCCAGAGCAACATATTTGTAGAATTTTGTTATATCTCCTTCACTTTCAATAAGTGCAGACAGAGACATAAACAAGATCATGCTGTATATTTAAAAGAGAACACAGCCACAGTCAGTTTTTGCCTCTCAGGATATGTTTGTAACCTTGATCTTGGCTCGATGAAATAGAAGGTCTGTTTGCTCATCTTTTAAAAAAAAATACGTGATTCTGTATATATGTGGTGTAAAATCTGCTTAAATGTTAAATCCTTTGTTTTGTTATTTTTAGTAGTATAGTATTGTTACAAATCTGGGTTGTTGATGAAAATTTACCACAACTGTTAATCTTAGGCTTTATTTGCTTAAAATTATTTGCAGTTGTATTCATGTGAAAATTTCAAATTCCTTTTAATTTAAAATAATTCTTATGTAGCTTGCTTATACTTTAAGTCTTGAAGTTGAGTCAAGTTGCCATAAAATATCAGTTTCATGCCATGATTAGTAGCTAGCAGCATTTAGGGAACTGGATAAAATGGCATGCTATAATGGACTCTTTGTAATTCTCATCAGTTTTGTGGTACATGGCTTATTTTTACTGAGTTTCAGAACTTCAGAATGTTGTCCTCTTGAAAGTGTTACCTTGAGAGACTATATACAAGTGTTGTCAATGTCAAATATTTTTGATTGCCACTTTGTTCATATTGCCTTTTATAAGTCGTATGTTAAAAAATATTCTTAGAGGGAATCTTTGTAAATAATCTAGAATAATCCTGATTATAGTCTTAGTTTTCAAAAAAGAAAAGTCTTGTTTTGAATTAAATTGTACATTCTTCTTTTGGAGCTCATACACATTTTTTGTGGACCTTGGGTAGTTAACTATTTTCATTCCGAAACACACTTGAAAATAAGGTAGAGAAAAGACTTAAGGTCTTTATGTTGAACCTTGTGCCAGTTACAGAAAGGGGAGCACTTCAGGGCGTCTTCTCACTTCATACATCATTCTGCTTTGCTTGTTCTTTTTATATATATATTTACGTGTGTGTGTATAATTTTGTTTATTTTTGGCTGTGCTGGGTCTTCATTGCTAAACACAGGCTTCCTCTAGTTGTGGCCAGCAGGGGCTGCTCGTAGTTACTGTGCAAGGGCTTCTCATCGCAGTGGCTTCTGCAGAGCACTGGTTGTAGAGCTCTCAGGCTCAGGAGTTGTGGCACTTGGGTTTATATGTCCTGCAGCATGTGGAATCTTCCAAACTAGGAGCTGAACCTGTTTCCCCTGCATTGGCAAGTGGATTCTTAACCACTGACCCATTAGCCAAGTCCCTTAGCTTGCTTTTTTGATTTGCAGATTGCCAGCAAGTAGAATGTTTTAGGGGCAAACATCAGTAGCAGTGAGAAGTAATAATAGTATGATAGGAAGTTAAGAGATGGGATAATAATAAAAAACAGACATAAGACCTCAAAAGTTTATTATCATCATGGGTGTTTTGACTATAAATTGGTAACTCCATCTTTTGTATACCCCAGAGGCATTACTATTTTATGGCATAATGTAGTTAATTGATGTGCTCCTAATGGTAACTCATAAGACAAGGTTAAGTTGTTTTTCATCTTTCAAAGGAGTATTTCAGACTGTAGGTGATGAACACTTAGTAAGTTGTAAGATCACTTTAGTGGGTCATGACAGGCCTTTTAGAAACATTTTTAAAAAGTGCAGTACGCTGTAGTATCTTATTCTAAGGGTGAGAATCATTTTAAGGAACTTGTTTCAATTACTGTGTATATACTGTGTTACAATTTAAACTGTAATTTTTCATTAGTGTAGTCAAAGTCACTGATTTAGAGGCACTGAGATACAGTAAAAGGATTGAGAAAGGGTTTTGCTGTTAATATCTACACTAAAGTTGCCAGATTTAGCAAATTAAAATACCCAGTTAAACTTGCATTTTTATTTTAAAAAAAAAACAGTTGATTTACAATGTTGTGTTAGTTTGAGGTGTACAGCAAAGTGATTCAGCCATGTGTATTCTTTTTCAGATTTTTTCCCCTCATAGATCATTACAGAATATTGAGAATAGTCCTCTGTGCTGTACAGTAGGCCCTTGTTGGTTATCTAGTTTATATATAGTTGTGTGTGTGTGTCAGTCCCAAACTTCTAATTTATACCCCCCCAACTGGAATTTCTGATAAACAGCCACTAATTTTTTGGTATAAATAGATCCCAAATTGCATGGAACAAAATTATTTATTATCTGAAATCCAAATTTAACTGCGTATCTTTTATCAGATAGCCCTAATCTGGACTAGAATTGGAGTTCATCCCCTCGTGACTAAAATTTAAGTTCTGAGGACTGCAACTTCATTTTGTTCATGATTGTGTAGTAGTCTTCTGAACCATGATTGACACTTAAGTGGTCAGATGGTTTCTGTACTTATTAAAGCGGGAAAGAATACCTTCCTTAAAAAGTGAAATTCTGCGTTTTTATTATATTAATATATTGACACATATTAAGCTGTCAGTATTTTATGCTTTTTGGGTCACTCCCATGCATTTGTGGGATTTTTATTTCTGTGACCAGGAGTCAAACCTGGGTCCTTGGCAGTGAAAGCATAAAGCCCCTAACCATTAATAAGCCAGGTAATTCCCTCAGTATTTTAGAATTACACAGATTTGGAGTTGGAGTGACTCTGGTGAGTTTTTAGTTTTCATTCTCTTTACTGTTGAAGAAATTAAGGCCACAGACATTTTTTGCAAATATTCTCTCATCATTGGCTGCATAACTGACTTTAGAATCTTATTCCCTCTTCTCTGTATTAATAATATGTTTCTTAAGAATTGTTTTCAAAATTTGATTCTAATTTAGTATTCTAAGGAGAAATCTACCTATTTAGAAAAAGTTTATCTATGTATCCCAGTTAGACTTTGCTATTTTTTGTTTTCTGACACATATAAGTGGCAAAGTGTCTCTTTAGTCCTTTTAACTTAGGAACTGGAATCCAGAGTGAAGTTCCTCTGTTTCTACCGGGCATGCTTTTCCTTTCTTGATTCTTAATCTGGCTGGCAAATAGGTTTCACTTTGTCTGTTAATTGTGATTGATAGGTGTATTGTTTGGAGGATTCTGAGATTTCATTTGGCTTTAAAGAAGAGATGTAGATAGAGAAAGGGGGTGGATTGAGTCTTTTTATCATGGTCACCAGAGGGTATTTGCTGACTGTAGTTTAGTAAACTTCCTGATTGGTTACTTCATGGCCAGATACTTCCCGCATACTCCATAGCCATGAGAATCTCTGTCACCACCTCAAAAAATAAACCTCTCCTACACATCTTTAATTGTGTACAGTTTCTGTTAAGAAACTTTTAGTGGCCCTCATTTCTAGCTGAATCAAATCCAGACTGTTAATGAATAGTATGTTAGTCAAGTCCCTCCACAGATTGGGGATACTGTATTCTCTAGAATAAATCAAGTTGTGTCAGTCTAGTTATCTTGTCCTCCTAAGCATAGGTTTTTGAAGGCTTAGCCCAGATTCTCTTTTGCATGGTGTTTCACCATATTTGCCCTAGGAAAATGGGATTCTTCCTGTGCCCCTGTAGCTTTTGACAAGTTTCGTTCCTGTGGTATTCAGTGTATGGTGCCTTTTTTTTATTATTTATTTGGCTGCATCAAATCTTAGTTGTGGCACTTGTGCTCCAGAGTGTGTGGGCTCAATATTTGTGGCTCGAAGGCTTCATAATGTTCCATGGCATTATGTTCCCCTACCAGACATGGAACCCGTGACCCTTGCATTTCAAGGCAGATTCTTAACGACTGACCACCAGGGACATACCATATACAGTGTCTTGTATTTAAGTGCAGCAGCTCCTCTACTTGGCAGGCTTTCTCCTTAGGATGATCTCTGAAATAGAAGCAGAGCTACACCACAGAACAAAAGTGGGTTCATGCCACCAATAGAGGGCCTTTTTTGTTTTTTCCATTTTGGGGAGGGGAGTGGGTTTATGGTCAGTGACCCCTGTCATTTTAAACTTCTCCGTGTTTATTGTGTTTGAGCTTAGTTTGTTGTTGTTAAAGTCATTTTCAGAGAGAGCAGCAGCAGTGAGTATTGATAGCTCCAGTCAGAAGAAAGCACTTAATTATGATAGAAATGAGAGATTTTAAAAAGTAGTAGGAAATAATAGCTTGGGATGAGAGAAATTATCCTGAAGGACAGAGAGCAGAAAGTACCATGCTTATTGAGTCAGTAATAATCAGCTAAAGTTAAAGAGAATTAGTGGATGAAATGGAAAAACTTGGAAGTTTGCAGGGAGTAGTGTTAATCTGGGAGAAAGCTAAAGTAGTTAAAATGCTACTGCTGAATTTTTGTAGACCTACAAACAGTGATACAGGTTCACAGTTCATTGAATAAAGAGTCTAAGGCATCTCCAGTGATAACAGAAAAGATTATTGAGCGATTGTCTTTTGGGAAAAGATGCCAAATAGAATGTTCATATATTGGGTCTTTAAGTGTTTAAACTTTCTCCTGTCCATTTTGGACTTAGGATCACAGGGATAGGCAGAAGAAATTTTTAAAATTTCATTGCTCAATGTGCTGTGGTTTAGCTTAAATTGCTAGACAGTTATTGTAGTAAATTGTATTTTAATTAGACATACTGAAATGTAATTTACAAAAAATAAAGTTCACCCTTTTTAGTGTGAAAATGGCAACCCACTCCAGTATTCTTGCCTGGAGAATCCCATGGATGGAGGAGCCTGGTGGGCTACCTTTCATGGGGTCACAAAGAGTCAGACACAACTGACTGACTGACTAACACTTTTTAGTGTATCATTCTTGAGTTTTGAAAAACATAGTCATAAAACTACCACCACAATCATAGTATCAGCCCATAAAGTTTTCCTTCTTTTCAGTCAGTCCCTTTCTTCCAAACCTGGCAATCACTGATCTATTTCCTAACATTTTGAAAGTGAAAGTCATTCAGTCCTGTCCAACTCTTTGCGACCCCATGGACTATAGAGTCCATGGAATTCTCCAGGCCAGAAGACTGGGGTGTCTTTCCCTTCTCCAGGGGATCTTTCCAACCCAGGGATCGAGCCCAGGTCTCCCGCATTGCAGGTGGATTCTTTACCAGCTGAGCCACAAAGTTTTGTCTTTATACAGCCTTTTGTGATTGCCTTCTCTCATGTAACAAAATACTTTGAGATTCATGTTACTGCATGTACCAGTTTCTTCCTTGTTGAGTAGTATTCTGTTGTGTGCAAGTACAATGGTTTATCAAATGATAGACTTTGAAATTGTTAGCAGTTTTTGGCTATTATGAATAAAGTTGCTGTGAATATGTACAGGTTTTGTGTGGTCATAACAATTTTATTTCTCTTGATTAAATACATAGAAATGGAATTGGTAAGTTGTATAGCAGATGTTTATTTAATTTTGAAAGTAATTGCAAAACTTCTAAAGTAACTGATTTTTTTTTAGGATTTTCATTTGTAAAGTTCATTTTTGGCTGTGCTGGGTCTTTATTGCCACACACATGTTTTCTTTAGTTGCAGTAAGTGGGACTACTCTCTAGTTATGGTGCATGGGCTTCTCATTGCAGTGACTTCTTGTTGCAGAGCACACGCTCTAGAGCTTGGGCTCAGTAGTTGTGGTGCATGGGCTTAGTTGCCCATGGCATGTGGCATTTTTCTGGACCAGGGATTGAACCACAGTGTCCCTTTCATTGGCAGGTGAATTCTTCACCACTGGACCAACAAGATAGTCCCAGTAACTGATTTCTAATTTCTCTTAATTTCTTGGCAACGCTTGGTATTGTTGTTCAGTTGCTAAGTTGGATCTTGACTGTGACTCCATGGACTGTAGTGCACCAGGCTGCTGAGTCCATGGAATTTCCCAGGCAAAAACTGAAGCGGGTTGCCATTTCCTTCTCTAGAGGATCTTCCTGATCAAGGGATTGAACCCAAGTCTCCTGCATTGGCAGGCAGATTCTTTACTACTGAGTCACCAGGGAAGCCCAGCACTTGTTATGCTAGTTTTAAATTTCAGTTATTCTGGTGGCTATGTAGTGATATTTCATTGTGGTTTGACTCCATTTCCTTATGTCTAATGATATTGAACATCTTTTCATGTGCCATTTGTTGATTATCTTTGGTGACAAGAAACTGTTTGGGATCTAACTTCTTTGAAAGTAAAGGAACTTCTGTATTTGCGTTGTCTGCCCTGTAGATTTAGAGCATCTTGAGGACAGGGACAAGTGCTTTGTACTACTATGTATACATAGTAAGTGGTAGATTATTTATTGACTCTATGAACATTGGTTTCATTATTAAGCAGATGAATTTACCCTACCAAGGAAAAGTTGTCATCTCAAATGGAACATGGCGTTTATTTTATAGGCAAACCATAACTTTTTGAGTACCTTGTGTTTGCTTGGTTCTGGGGAGTACAGTGGTAAATAAGCCAGATGTGGTCTCTCCCTTCCTGGAGCTTATATACTATTATTAAGGGAAACAGGGCAGAAAAAGTTCAAACCTTTGATTCCCCACAATATGTTTGAGTTGCTAATGCTTACTTAATATGCTTCTGCTGCTGCTAAGTCGCTTTAGTCGTGTCCGACTGTGTGATCCCATAGATGGCAGCCCACCAGGCTCCCCCGTCTCTGGGATTCTCCAGGCAAGAACACTGGAGTGGGTATCTTATAAAATATTGGAAGAAAGTCTTTTAGATGAAGGGAAAAAAGGCTTATTGCTTTTTCAGAAGATTGGCCGTCTTACTAGCATTCTGGTCTGTTGCTAAGGGTCTTATTCCTTTTAATGCTTTTGGGATAGCCATTGATGAGTAACAGAAATCACTATGTTTGAGAAGCCTCCTGGTCTAAGCTTGTGAAAGCTGACTAGAGTCATAACTGAAAGGGAGAGGAAAATGAGCTTCCTGTTCTGCTGGGGCATATACATACCTTTTACATATATATATATATATATATATAAAATATGCACTTTTTTCTCTCGTTTGATTATCACACAATCCTATTAGATAGTCTGTTGGGCCTTCCCATTTTACCTGTGAGGAAGCTAAGGCCCAGAGAAGCTAAGTGACCTGTTTTAACTTAGCTAGAAAGTGGCAGAGATGGAATGACTTACTGTTGTTTATTTTAGGATCTCTGAAAAAGTATATGCAAGTGAGAATAGGAGAAAACTGGTGATGAATTTAAGGAATGTTACCATTAGTTTCTTATTTTAACTGAGCAGGAATTGAATCACTAGCTTCACTGAGTGAAGGAATCTACGTAAACAACTCCTTGGGATGAAAAGTGGAAAAGAAAATGACGAATTTACATTTGTGACAGATAAGGAATTTAGTTATTCATAATCTGTAAATGTTACGTGGGAAGTCAATATATTTTTAACTCAGCCTAAAAGGTTAGAGAATAAATGAGAATTCCTATTTATTATAATGCTTTTTTCACTCTATAAAACATGTTAGAAAAAAACTAGCATTTGTGAGCCAAATGGAAGCCATTTTTCTGAAGGAAAAAGTCCATAGATACGTATATATGATGTGAAAACAGTTTGTGGAGTGCTTTCTGTTTATATAATGATAGTTAGCATTTATTTCGTACCTCTTAGGTTTCAGGAACCGTGCCAAGTGCATTACTTATATATCCTTTAATCCTTAGAACAGCCTAGCCTGTCATGTTGGTAGTGCCATATCCACTTTACAGATGAGGAAATGGTGGTTCAGACAAATTAAGAAACTTGTCCAGGGTCAAGGGCTAGGAAGTGATAAAGCTGAGATTCCAACCCTATAAGACCTCAGAGCTTTTGCTTTTAATAACTGTGCCCCACTGCTTCTAGTTCAGCTCTATGACAAAACAAAAGCAGATACAAATCAATGAAGAAAGCAATTTATTCATTATTAGCCATAAAATGGCTTCAATTAACCATGCCTCAGTCTTAGCAGTTTTCTTAATAAATGAATCTGATAAGCTCAAGATTTTTATTTTAAAATTTGAAAGCAGTGTTATAAATGGTGGTGCTTTCTGCATTTGCCTACTTTGTAATTGATAGTTGTTATCCATAATTAATTTGAACTCAGTAGTACTGTACTATGTTGTGGCTTAAGAGGGCATTTTTGATTTGATCTAAGAATTCCAACACCACTTATGTTTCTGTAGGAGAATTAGAGTGCTAGAACCAGTTTCTCCACTCTGTCTTAGTCAAACTGGAGACTGCATAGCCCTGGGGCTAGGACGACACACTGAGTGAAACTTCAGCAGCACATATTAGTCCTTCAAAAAAAGAAGGGATTGAATAGCTGAAGAAATGATTCCTCTGTTCTGTGGCTTTTAGAGAAGTTTCTGGCTATGGTGCAGTTATTTCTGTGGGCCAGATAATCATTTTAGCTATCATATATTTTATTTGTATTGTAGCACATAAAATTTTCACACCTGTTTAAACTAGCCTTCCTTTTGCTATTAGATTTAAACTCTATTTTTGTTGGGCCAACCATCTGTTCTAAAATCATCCTATTCCCAAGCCTGAGGTCCTCTTCACTCTCAAAACTTGCCATAATCTCATCCAGGAGTTGGCAGACGTCTTCTGTAAAAAGGCAAATAATAAATATTTTGGGCCTACAGGCCTCATACCATCATCTTTTTTGCATATTCTTTTTTTTTTTTTTAACTTTTTTAAATGTAAAAAGCATTCTTATCTCTGGGCCATGTAAAAACAGGCCACAGAACCATGGACATTTGCCAATCCCATTTTATCTTTCTGTCATGTTTTTCATTAACTCTTCAGAACATGCTGCTGCTACTAAGTCACTTCAGTCGTGTCCGACTCTGTGCGACCCCATAGACGGCAGCCCACCAGGCTCCGCCATCCCTGGGATTCTCCAGGCAAGAACACTGGAGTAGGTTGCCATTTCCTTCTCCAATGTATGAAAGTGAAAAGTGAAAGGGAAGTCGCTCAGTCTTGTCCGACTCTTCACAACCCCATGGACTGCAGCCTACCAGGCTCCTCCATCCATGTGATTTTCCAGGCAAGAGTACTGGAGTGGGGTGCCATCGCCTTCTCCACTTCAGAACATGACCTCCATTTAAATCATCATGGTCTCCTTTTCTCATTGCCTCTGCAAGTATCAAGCTCAGCCTCTACTCCCTGCCTGCTCTTCTATCACTATTCTCCTTTTCCACATCCTTATACTTAGCCTCTAAGATCCGGTTCACATGTTGCATGAAACTGATTCTCATTTATTTTATCAACTCCTGCAGAACTTCACTTGTGCTATATATATATTAGCTTTCTTATTTGAAAACATGTTCCATGTTTTACCATAGTAGCTTGCTATAAACTATAAGAATGAAAAGATTCACATTTCTCCTGAGACTGTTTTCTGGTAAATGCCTAAAGTAACACTGTTTCTTTTCACAAGTCAGTGTTCCTACTCCTCCTCCAAATCTGAATTTTAGAACTGGAAGCTTGCATTTGAGATCATCATGACTCATCCTCTTTGTTTTACACAGGAACAAGAATTTTAAATGGCTTGTCCAGAGTTGCACACTATTTAGGACCCTAGGTCTTTTCTTACTTAGTGACTTACAGCAGGTTATTTCACTTGTGCTTGAGTTTCTTCCTCTGTGAAATGGGAGTGATGAGGATTAAATGAATTACATGTGAAAAATACTTAAGTCAATGCCTGGCATGTGTTAAGTGCGTAGGAACTTTTAGCTGTTACTATTAGTGTGTTTGGAAGTCAGTAAAAACGACTTGAACAAGTTAATGCCGAAAACTGCTTGTTAATGGGTTTAGGGTAATACTATTAATATAATAGTAGAAGGCAACGGCACCCCACTCCAGTACTCTTGCCTGGAAAATCCCGTGGATGGAGTAGCCTCGTAGGCTACAGTCCATGAGGTCGCTAAGAGTCGGACACGACTGAGTGACTTCACTTTCACTTCTCACTTTCATGCATTGGAGAAGGAAATGGCAACCCACTCCAGTGTTCTTGCCTGGAGAATCCCAGAGATGGGGGAGCCTGGTGGGGCTGCCGTGTACAGGGTCTCACGGAGTCGGACACAACTGAAGCGACTTAGCAGCAGCAGCAGAAGACATAGTTTAACATTTCATTGAGCTGGTATGCATACTATTGATTACTTCTCTAAAAATTTGAAGCTATCAGACTGGAATAGTTAAACAATGAATGAGCAGCTCTGCTTCCGGGTTACCCAGTGAGTGTAGTTGGGAATGGCAGGCATGTAGGGAGTAGCACTGAGAAGTGAGTGAATGACTGCTTTGGGTGTTCAGTTCAGTCACTCAGTCGTGTCCGACTCTTTGCAACCCCATGAACCGCAGCATGCCAGGCCTCTCTGTCCATCACCAAATCCTGGAGCTTACTCAAACTCAGGTCCATCGAGTTGGTGATGCCATCCAACCATCTCATCCTCTGTTATCCCCTTCTCCTCCCGCCTTCAATCTTTCCCAGCATCAGAGTCTTTTCCAATGAGTCAGTTCTTTGCATCATGCTGCTAAGTCACTTCAGTCGTGTCCGACTCTGTGTGACCCCATAGACGGCAGCCCACCAGGCTCCCCCATCCCTGAGATTCTCCAGGCAAGAATACTGGAGTGGGTTGCCATTTCCTTCTCCAATTCATGGAAGAGAAAGGTGAAAGTGAAGTCGCTCAGTCTGTCCGACTGTTAGCGACCCCATGGACTGCAGCCCACCAGGCTACTCCGTCCATTGGATTTTCCAGGCAAGAGTACTGGGGTGGGGTGCCATTGCCTTCCCCCTCTTTGCATCATATGGCCAAAGTATTGGAGTTTCAGCTTCAGCATCAGTCCTTCCAATGAACATTCAGGACTGATTTCCTTTAGGATGGATTGGTTGTATCTCCTTGCTGTCCACTGGACTCTCAAGAGTCTTCTCCAACACCACAGTTCAAAAGCATCATTTCTTCGGTGCTCAGCTTTCTTTATAGTCCAACTCTTACATCCATACATGACTACTGGGTGAGTAGTGAAGAAAAAAACTTTAAAAAGCAATGAGGGTTGAGATGGATTTTGAGGAATGATAAGCAGTTTCCAATGAGGCCGTGGAAGAGAAGAGGAAGTTCTAGGCAGGGAAAAGTTTGTGCCAAAGTACAGAGATGCTTATAAACATGATTGTTGGCTGAAAAATTTGGTTCACAGTGTGGAAGAGTTGGAGGAGATTAAGTATTAAAGCAGAGACGGCAATGGCACCCCACTCCAGTACTCTTGCCTGGAAAATCACATGGACGGAGGAGCCTGGTAGGCTGTAGTCCATGAGGTCGCTAAGAGTCGGACACGACTGAGCGACTTCACTTTGACTTTTCTCTTTCATGCATTGGAGAAGGAAATGGCAACCCACTCCAGTATTCTTGCCTGGACAATCCCAGAGATGGGGGAGCCCGGTGGGCTGCCGTCTGTGGGGTTGCACAGAGTCGGACACAACTGAAGTGACTTAGCAGTAGCAACAAGTATTAAAGCATGGAGACAGATTTGAAAGTCTTTGTAGTCAGAGAAGAAATGAAGTGAGCTTGAAATAAGTGCTAATTAGAATTTTTTAAACGAAAATTTCAACATATATAAAAGGAACAATTTAACACCCTACAGTTATCAGTGAATGGCTAGTCTTGTTTCCCATTACTCCCCTCCCTGTTATCACTTGTCTTTTGAAGGGGATTAAAGTTGTTCTGAGGCCCCAGGAAAGATAAATGACCAATGGGTAAAACCATTGGGAGAGAGACTTGAGTTCAGTATAAGGAAGCACTCCTTGTATACGTCAGAGGGAATGGATGCTTTGGAAAGTAGATAACACCTACTCCTGCAGCAGCTGAAAGAAAGGACTGCATTGTCCACTATGGCGGCCACTATCTACATATGGCTATTAACATTACAGTTTTTTAGTGTGTCCTGCATTTTAAATTTAATTAATTTTCGGCCATACCAGACAGCATGCAGGATCTTAGTTCCCCAGTCAGGGATCAAATTCATGCTCCCTGCAGTAGAAGTGCTGTGCAGAGTCTTAACCACTGGACTGCCAGTGTTATGTCCTACTATTTATATTTAGAATTAAGTTAATTAAAATGTAAGAAAAATCAGCTTCTCAGTCACACTAGCCATATTTCAAGTGCTTACCTGCCACATGTGCCTAGTGGCTATTGGGCAGCATAGATATAGATTTTTTGGGTAATTCATTATAGAAAGTTCTGTTGGACAGCACTGAACTTGAACCCCCAGGATTCCATTTTATCCAAGGTATGTGTAACTTTTGAAGTATCTAGGCCATATCTAATTGTGCATAGCTTTGTGGCCAAGCCTTCCTCTGAATAAAACTAATAAGAGGGAAATAATTGTATTCAGTTCAGTTGCTCAGTCATGTCCGACTCTTCGCGACCCCATGACCTGCAGCATGCCAGGTCTCCCTGTCTATCACCAACTCCCAGAGTTCACCCAAACCCATGTCCATTGTGTTGCTGATGCCATCCAACCATCTCATCCTCCATCGTCCCCTTCTTCTGCCCTCAATCTTTGCCAGCATCAGGGCCTTTCCAAATGAGTCAGCTCTCCGCATTAGGTGGCCAAAATATTGGAATTTCAGCATCAGTCCTTCCAATGAGTATTCAGGACTGATCTCCTTCAGGATGGACTGGTTGGATCACCTTGCAGTCCAAGGGACTCTCAAAGAGTCTTCTCCAGCACCACAGTTCAAAAACATCAGTCTTCGGTGCTCAGCTTTCTTTATAGTCCAACTCTCACCCATTCATGACTACTGGAAAAACCATAGCCTTGACTAGACAGACCTTTGTTGGCAACGTAATGTCTCTGATTTTTATTTATTTGTTTATTTTATCCCAGTCCCCCCGTCTCTGCTTTTGAATATGCTATCTAGGTTGCTCATAACTTTTCTTCCAAGGAGTAAGTGTCTTTTAATTTCATGGCTGCAGTCACCATCTGCTGTGATTTTGGAGCCCAGAAAAATAAAGTCTCTCACTGTTTCCACTGTTTCCCCATCTATTTCCCATGAAGTGATGGGACCAGATGCCATGATCTTCATTTTCTGAATGTTGAGCTTTAAGCCAACATTTTCACTCTCCTGTTTTACTTTCATCAAGAGGTTCTTTAGTTCTTCTTTTTCTGCCATAAGAGTGGTGTCATCTGCATATCTGAGGTTATTGATATTTCTCCCGGCAATCTTGATTCCAGCTGGTGCTTCCTCCAGCCCAGCGTTTCTCATGATGTACTCTGCATCTAAGTTAAATAAGCAGGGTGACAATATACAGCCTTGACGTACTCCTTTTCCTGTTTGGAACCAGTCTTTGTTCCATGTCCAGTTCTAACTGTTGCTTCCTGACCTGCATACAGATTTCTCAAGAGGCAGGTCAGGTGGTCTGGTATTCTCATCTCTTTCAGAATTTTCCACAATTTATTGTGATCCACACAAAGGCTTTGGCATAGTCGATAAAGCAGAAATAGATATTTTTCTGGAACTCTCTTGGTTCTTCCATTATCCAGAGGATGTTGGCTATTTGATCTCTGATTCCTCTGCCTTTTCTAAGACCAGCTTGAACATCTGGAAGTTCATGGTTCACGTATTGCTGAAGCCTGGCTTGGAGAATTTTGAGCATTAATTTACTGGTGTGTGAGGTGAGTGCAATTGTGTGGTAGTTTGAGCATTCTTTGGCATTACCTTTCTTTGGCATTGGAATGCAAACTGACCTTTTCCAGTCCTGTGGCCACTGCTGAGTTTTCCAAATTTGGTGGCATATTGAGTGCAGCACTTTCACAGCATCATCTTTTAGGATTTGAAATAGCTCAACTGGAATTCCATCGTCTCCACTAACTTTGTTTGTAGTGATGCTTCCTAAGGCCCACCTGACTTCATATTCCAGGATGTCTGGCTCTAGGTGGGTGTGAGTGATCACACCTTCATGATTATCTGGGTTGTGAAGATCTTTTCTGTACAGTTCTTCTGTGTATTCTTGCCACCTCTTCTTAATATCTTCTGCTTCTTTTAGGTTCATACCATTTCTATCCTTTATTGAGCTCATCTTTGCATGAAATGGTCCCTTGGAATCTCTAATTTTCTTGAAGAGATCTCTAGTCTTTCCCATTCTATAATTGTATTAAGTAATAATTATTAAGAAGTTAGTAATGTGCCAGGCCTTGTTCTTAAGCCAAACTGTTTATATGGAATATCATTTTCACAACCTTGTGAGAAGATACTATCTTATATTTTAAGACCATACTACTTTTAACACCATTTTGTAGATTCTGAAGTTAAGATACAAAGAGCTGAAGTCAAAAGGTTAAGGTCACAGAGCTGGAAAGTGATAGGGCCAGAATTTGAACCCAAGCAATTTGCAGCAAGCTGAAATAAGTTCTTGTGGGGATAGTTCATTTTTAATTTTATTTAAACCTTTTGTGATTAGGTCATTAATGCATTTTGAGTTAGCCTTGCCAAGCTCTCTTACTCCTAGTAGGGTGTTTTTGGGTAGATTCTTTGCATAAATAGCCATGTTGTCATTTATTAAAGACAGTTTTCCTTCTTTCTATCCAAACATTGTGCCTTTTATTTCTTTTTCTTGCTTTATTGCATAAGCTAGAACCTCCAATTCAAGTGTCTCATCACCTTAATTTTCTTTTACAGTTTGTTCAAATGAGAGTTCACAAGTTGTTTACTATGACTCAAGTCTGTTTTAATCTACCATTTCACTACAAAGTCCTTATCTTTCTGAAACTTGCTCACAGTATTTTCAAACGTACATTAGTAAAATACCTTTTTTTTAAAAATAGATAAATCACCTTCAATTGAATTACATTGTAAAGCCTAAAAATAAACGAGAGCAACAATACTTTCATGACATTTCTCAATTGTGTACATTAAACTTTCATGAAAAGTAGTGCTATTAAGAAGTTTCTTGTAGAAGAACTAATTTGTGTGAACCAGCAGTAGACTTCATTTTTAAATTGCAGTTATTGACATAGCAGCCATATTTTTCGGTTTAGAGGTCAGCAGATTTTGCTTGTAATGACCCAGACCTTTTGGGCTTTTATGAGGCATATAATTTCTCTATTGCATATTGTTCTTGGCTCCCCCCCCCCCCCCCCCCACCCTTTACACACTT
>SJYX01002625.1:155854-354469 GCA_006410675.1 Oreotragus oreotragus
TTTACCCCACCTCCAACTTCTCTAATTCATTATTTTCCTCGCTCCCCCCCCCCCCCGCCAAACCCTTTAAAAACTTAAAACCATATTTACTCAAAAAGCCCAAACAAGAACAAATTGTAGGCTATAGTTCGCTGATATTTTATTTAAATTATTACAGATGGTTCCTGACTGAGGATGGTGTGAAAGCAGTAAGCATTCAATAGAAACCCTACTTTGAATTTTGATCTTTTCCCAGGTTAGCTTTATGTGGTAAAATACTCTCTCATGGTGTTGGTCAGTGGCAGCGAGCTGAGCTCCTAGTCAGTCACACAGTTACAAGTGGTAAGAACTCTCAATCATTCTGTACCCATAGAATCACTCTGGTTTTCACTTTCAGCTCAGTGTTCAGTAAGTTACATGAGATGTTCAACACTATTATAAAATAGGCTTTGTGGTAGATGATTGAGCCCTACTGTAGACTAATGTAAATGCTCTGAGTACCTTTAAGGCGGGCTAGGTATGTACATGTATTTTTAACTTTCACCTTATACAGTGGGTTTATCAGGACATAATCTCATCATAAATTGGGGGAAGATCTTTACTTTGAAAGCTTTCATGTTCTTTTTTTTTTTCTTTTTTGACTGGGCTTATTTAATTCACAAAATATTTATTGTATGTATCATATATAAGGCATGAGGCACAGTTCCTCTGTATTGGAGAAGGAAATGGCAACCCACTCCAGTATTCTTGCCTGGAGAATCCCAGGGATGGGTGAGCCTGGTGGGCTGCTGTCTATGGGGTCACACAGAGTCGGACACGACTGAAGTGACTTAGCAACAGCAGCAGCAGTTCCTCTGTGCTGATTTTGGTAGATGGTAGAAGGATGGACAAGATCCTGTCTGCCAGTATTGGTTATTCCAATTTAGTTTCATCGAAGAGCACCTGGCCAAGGGCATAAGTGGGTGTTGAAATCTAGGAGTTTCTTTGCTATAGGATATGCCTTTTGGGACTACATTTGTTTCTGATACCTCTTAATTTTTACAAAGGCATTGACTACTGACTGCAGGGTTTTTTCTAGTGTGGGACTGTGACTTCCTGGAGGAGGCATCATTTTCTGGTCTGCCCAAAAACACTATGTTGTCAAATAGATGGCAGTTAGTTGGGGAAAATGTAAAAACGGTAACAGATTTTATTTTCTTGGCTTCAAAATCACTGTGGACAGTGACTGCAGCCATGAAATTAACAGATGCTTGCTCCTTAGAAGAAAAGCTATGACAAACCTAGATAGCATAAAGAAGCGACTATAAGGACAAAGGTCCTTATAGTCAGAGCTATGGTTTTTCCGAATGTACGAATGTGAGAGTTGGACCGTAAAGAAGTCTGCGTGCCAAAGAATTGACACTTTTGAAGTATGGTGCAGGAGAAGATTCTTGAGAGTCCCTTGGACAACAGGGAGATCAAACCAGTCAGTCCTTAAGGAACTCAACCCTGAATATTCAATGAAAGGACTGATGCTGAAGCTCCGACGCACTGGCCACCTGATATGAACAGCTGACTTATTGGAAAAGACAGTGGTCCTGGGAAAGATTGAGGGTTGGAGGAGAAGAGGGTGACAGAACGAGATTGTTGGATGGCATCACCAACTCAATGGACACGAGTTTGAGCAAACTTTGGGAGATAGTGAAGGACAGGGAAGCCTGGAGTGCTGCAGTCCATGGGGTCGCAAAGGATCAGAAATGACTTAGTGACTGAACAACCACCACCACCATGTTGTCAGGTGATGGCCCTGAGTTAGTGGGCATATGAAGGTTCCCTGTTAACTATGATTATGATAGTTAACATAATGATCATGATAAATTTCAGTCTAGCAAAGAGAGCACTGTTTGATTGGATGACATAAATCTAAGAAAGATTTCCTGAAAAGGTAACATTTAAGGCTGGGCAAGTTTTTTTTATTATAGAAATGTACAGACACTTCGGACACTAAAATAGAAGTTAATAAATAGCTCATAGTTAATAATTTTAAAAAATTTGTTTATAAATGTTACAGTTATACAAAGAATTCTTCTATATCCTTCATCTGTATTCCTCAAGTAGCATCTCATTCCACTTTTTCATTTTCTGTTGTTAAAATTAATGTATAAATATGTATTTAATGTAAAATTTAAATAATTTTATTAAACATGAGAGACATGGTGCCCCTTAGTTCTGAATACTTGAGTGTATATCCTAATAACAAGGATATTCTTAGAAAACTACAGTACAGTTGTCAAAAAAGGAAATTAATATTGTGCCAAATTATTATCTGTTGACCTTATTCAGATTGTACTAGTTGGTTTTGTATTGTTCTTTACAGCTCCCCCAACCCCCTGCACTCCAAAAGAAAGCTGATCTAAGAACTAATCCAGGATTATATGTTACATTCAGTTGTCATGCCTTGTTCAGTTCAGTTCAGTTCAGTCTCTCAGTCGTGTCCAACTCTTTGCGACCCCATGAATCGCAGCACGCCACATGCCTTGTTGGTCTCCTTNACCCCCTGCACTCCAAAAGAAAGCTGATCTAAGAACTAATCCAGGATTATATGTTACATTCAGTTGTCATGCCTTGTTCAGTTCAGTTCAGTTCAGTCTCTCAGTCGTGTCCAACTCTTTGCGACCCCATGAATCGCAGCACGCCACATGCCTTGTTGGTCTCCTTTAATGTGATATAGTTCCTTAGTCTTTCATGATTTGACAGTTTGAGTATTACAGGTTATTTTGTGAAGTGTCTCTCCATTAGGGTTTGTCTTAGACTTCCTCATGATTAGATTCAGATTAGATACATTTTTGGCAAAGATATTGCAGGAGTGATACATGTATTCTCATTGCCTGAGAGGAGGTGCATGATTTATGTTTGTCTGGTTGCTCATACTGTTAACTTTAATCACTTGATGAGCCTGGGTTCCTTTTCTATAAAGTTATTTTTCACTTTATCATTAATCAGTATCTTGTGATGAGTTACTTTGTGACTTTGTAAATATCCTGTTTAGGACTCTGTTTACCCTTTTCACATGAAGTCCTGGAGGAATGACTCTTGCTTCTTCCTGTTGGATTGACCTTTTTATGATTATAAAATGTCCCTTTTTAGTAACTTTTTTTTGTTTATTTTAACATCTATGTTGTCTAATATTAGTATAGCCACTCGTGCTTTCTTGTTTGCATGCTGTGTCTTTTCTTTTTATTTTCAATGTATTTATACCTATGTATATTAAGCATTTGCTTCCAATTCCAACTTTCCCACAGCCCCTTCTGTATCTATGAATTTGAGTATTCTGTGTCTCTGAATTTGAGTATTCTGTGTACCTCACATAAGTAGAAGCATGGAATAGTTGTCATTTTGTGTATGTCTTATTTTTCGTGTTGTCAAGAGTCATTCATGTTATAGAATGTATCAGAACTTCATTTGAATAATATTCCATTGTATGGGTGATAGCATACTGTGTTTACCCATTTATCAGTGGACATTTGATTTTTTCTCACCTTGAACTGCCATACTATTTTCCACAATAGCTGCACAATTTTGCATTCCCACAAGCAGTGTACAGAGGTTTCAGTTTCTCCTCATTTTCGTCAGTACTTGTTATTTTCTTGGTTTTGTGGGTTGGTTTTTTTTTTTTTTTTTGGTTGGTTATTTATAATAGTCATTGTAGTGGGAGTGAAGAGGTAGCTCATTGTGGTTTTCATTTGAATTTTCCTAATTAATGGTGAGGTTTAGCATCTTTTCATGAGCTTATTGGCCAACGTATAAATTTCTTTGTAGACTTGTTTTTTGATGTAGAATTATAGCAGTTCTCTATGTAGTTTAGATATTAACCCCTTATGAGATACATGCAAGTATTTTTTATTATTCTCTGAATTCTCTTTTTATGCTGATACTGTTTTTTGCCCAAAAGTTTTTAATTTTGATGAAATTCTATATATATATATATATTTTTTTTTAATGTTGAATGCCTTTGATATCACAGTTAATTATTGCCAAATTCAAGGCCATAAAGATTTTCCCTTTGTTTTTTTCTCAGAGTTTCATAGTTTTAGCTTTTAAATTTAGGTCTTTGGCCCATTTCTTAGTTCATTTTTATATATGGTGTAAGGTAAAAGTTCATCTTTTTTTGCATGTGAGTATCTAGTTTTTCCAGCATCGCTTGTTAAAGAAATTTTCCATGAATGATCTTGATCCCCTTGTTAAAGATCAGTTGCCCATAAACATGAAGGTTTGTTTCTCTGCTCTCTATTCTATGCCATTGATTTTTATGGCTGTCCTTAATGCCAGTACCATACTATTTTGCTTTCTTTAGTTATGTGATAAGTTTTGAAAATTATTTATTTGGCTGGGTCAGGGGTAAGTTATGGCACTCAGGATCTTCGTTGTGTCATGTAGGATCTTCCCTTGTGCCCCACAGACTCTCTAGTTGTGGTGTGCGGGCTAGCTTTGTCCCACAGCATGCAGGATCTTGGTTTCCTGACCAAGGACCGAACCCACAATCCCTTTTGTTACAAGGCAGAGTCTCTCTCTTTTTTTTTTTAACCTTATATTTATTTGTTTTTAAAAATAATTGCTTTACAATATTGTTTGTTTCTGCTGTACAACATTGTGAATCAACTGTAAGTATACATATATCCCCTCCCTCTTGAACCTCCCTCCCACACCCCTAACCCCACCCCTCTAGGTTGTCACAGAGCACTGAGCTGAGCTCCCTGTTGTAGAGCAGCTTCCCATTAACTATCTGTTTTACACGCAGGTGAATTCTTAACCACTGGACCACCAGGAAAATCTCTGTGATAAGTTTTAAAATTGGGAAGACACATTTTGCTTTTCATTTTATGTATCTTTAAATGTGTAATAATTTTTCCTCTACATTGTTTTTTCTTGACATGCCAAAGTGTCATCTGTTGAGTCAAATTTACCATATTCTGGATTTAACTGACTTGTAACCTCGTGGTATAAGTTAATTTACTGTACTACCCAATGGTCTCTGTAAATTGGAAGATCTGTACACTTGATTGAATCCAGACTCCCTTTGTGTCATGTCAGAAGACTTTTTTAACTTAAGGAAATTTTGAAAAGTAAAAAGAATGATATAATGAACCCCTGCATACCACTGCACCTGGCTTCAGCAGTTATCAGCTCATGCCAGTCTTGTTTCATTTTTAACCCTGTTTTCTCTCTACTATATTATTTTGAAGCAATATAAGCTCTTTACTATTATTGTATATTTATATTTATTTGGTATTTTGATTCACATTTTAACCTCATGTTCAATGAAAATTTAAAATCCTGGATATTATTGATTTGCTAAATCTGATCTGTTGCATTATACTTATATTTAGAACTAAAATATCTTAGTTGGGTTTTTTGAGATTCTTTTTTTTTTCTATATGAAATATTAGAATGCTTGTCCTGAAATACCAAAGGAAAAAAAAACTAAAAGTCAACCATAATCTGAGTGGATTCAAAAAGAAAAAAACAAGAATGAATGTGGACTTTTTATCAGGTTCAGAGAATGCTACTGTTGTTTGCTAACATCCCCTTTGGGTGTCCAGCCCACTGGTAGAGCATTGGAACTCAGCAGTTTCTATACTTTTATACCACTGTATACCACTGTGAGTCTTTGGTTGTTTTCCTGTTGACCAGTTTGTTCTACTGAGTAAACTGGATTGTTACAACAGTTGCTCTTTATTNAACATCCCCTTTGGGTGTCCAGCCCACTGGTAGAGCATTGGAACTCAGCAGTTTCTATACTTTTATACCACTGTATACCACTGTGAGTCTTTGGTTGTTTTCCTGTTGACCAGTTTGTTCTACTGAGTAAACTGGATTGTTACAACAGTTGCTCTTTATTGGTCAAAAATATAACTGTGTGTACTCAATTTTTTAAAAAAGTGTGATTTCTATCACAGAATTTTATGTTTTAAACTCTTTTAAGTAGCCTTGTGGGTACACTGCATAAATTTAAGGGCACTTAATTAGTGTCATTTATTTAAATCTTTTAACTGTAGCATCTCAGCAACCACTAGGATAAGATAAAATGGTAATACTTTTATAGCCTTTGGCTACTGACTACAAATAAACAGAAAAACAATACATTTAGATGGCTTTTGAAAGATGCAGAGATTGGACTAAGCTTTATTGTCAAGTTAATTTTTTGTGATAAAATTTCAGAGAAGGAGCATAACCTAGAAATGCAAAGTCTATACTTTGGATCACTTGGTTTAAATATCTGCTCTGTTGCTCATGAACTAGATGACTTTGGTCAAGACATTTAGCTACTGTTTGTATTTCCTCACCTGTAAAGTAGGGGTGAGAGATTTGACGTGGTGCTTACTATATACTGTCTGGTTTGTGGTAAGTTTTATAAATGATGAATTATTGGTCAAATTCCTTAGACTTTAGGACTTTATCTGTGTGGTGTGAGAGGCAGAAATGATAAAAGTGGAAGTAATCTCGGGTGATTTGGTCAAAGACATTATTTTCTAGATGGGAAAAGGTAGATGAGAGTTAGAAACAAAACCAGCTGACCTCAGAGTACTAGTATCAGTTCAGCCCAGTCGCTCAGTCGTGTCCGACTCTTTGTGACCCCATGAACTGCAGCACGCCAGGCCTCCCTGTTCATCACCATCTCTCGGAGTTCACTCAGACTCACGTCCATCGAGTCCATGATGCCATCCAGCCATCTCATCCTCGGTCGTCCCCTTCTCCTCCTGCCCCCAATCCCTCCCAGCATCAGAGTCTTTTCCAGTGAGTCAACTCTTCGCATGAGGTGGCCAAAGTACTAGAGTTTCAGCTTTAGCATCATTCCTTTCAAAGAAATCTCAGGGTTGATCTCCTTCAGAATGGACTGGTTGGATCTTCTTGCAGTCCAAGGGACTCTCAAGAGTCTTCTCCAACACTACAGTTAAAAAGCATCAATTCTTCGGCACTCAGCCTTCTTCACAGTCCAACTCTCACATCCATACATGACCACTGGAAAAACCATAGCCTTGACTAGACGGACCTTAGTCGGCAGTCCTGCTTTTCTGGGAATTTTCACCATTCATACTGCTAGGCTTTTTCACCTGAATTGTGCTTCTCTTTGAATGTTTTTAAGTTTGTGGTTTTGAGTGTTGTGATTATTTCATTAGAATGAGATTCTAATACTGTTCCACAAGAGTAATGTTTATGAGCTTATAACATTTTACTTTATTATTTTTTTTTTTTTTAGTCATAATAGAGGGGCTAATTTTTTCCATTGGAGCAAGCCTTACAGTATATTTTGTTCTCTAATTTTACTTGATAATAGACTCCACATTACTGGAAATTACTTGACAACTGACATAGGTGTACTGCATTGTTTCAGAGGGAGTGGTTTGGCAGGGAGAGTGGTTTGGTTTGCCGTATAGGTCCTAACAGGAGCACTTAGTATTTAAAATGAAAATGCTTTGAATGATTTAACTTATTTTCACATGTTTTTCTGCAGTTGTAAACACAGTACCTATTTTAAGAGATGAGGGGGAAATGGAGGTATCTTGATGTTATTAGTGAAGTATGTCAGTTAAATTAGGAATAGAATCTGTATTTTGCTCTTGAGTAGTTTTTTATGTCAAGAATGATTGGTTAACTTTTGGAGAGGAGATTATTGTTTTTGGTATTGGTTATTTCTGTAAGTAGGTTGTTTTAATTTTTACTTTATTTACTTGATTTTGATTATGGTCACATTCTTTCCTCCTTCCTCCCTCCTCTGACCCATACCTGTTGCAGCCCTCTGAGCCTGGAAAGCACAGCAAGCGTCATGCTTAGGTAGCCCTTATACTTCACATTGGATGATCCTCCCCACTGATAGTGTATTTTTTTTGGATGGGATTATAAGGTAATTTAAATTTGAAAAAATATTTTAGCTTGCTTAGCTTGTTGAATTTCATAAATATTTAATCTTTTCAGAGGCCGAAACAGTAGCAAAGGACTGCCTCAATCCACGGTGAGTAATTTCAATGTTACTTGTTTGGAAAAATTGGTAACGGAAATGTGATTTCTAAATCCCACAGACCAAAAGCCAAGGCCCCCCCAAAATTGCCTTATATCTCAGATAACCTTTATAGATTAGTACTGCTTAGCATAAGATTATTAGGTATAACTGTTTCATGATGCTGTGTAAAATGCAGAACTATTGTAAATAGTATTTTGATTTTTCATACTTAATAATAGCTTATTTGTTTTACAAATGACCAAAGGCAAATAAAAATGATTAATGAGATGAATGGAACACTAGGACCGCAGTTGGCAAAACTTTGGGGTTTTGATTTTGAAATAATGTGCTGTCTTTTATTTCTTTCATTTTTCTCCTTTGGAAAATGGTTTTAGATGTTGAAACTTTATCAGTGAAGTTAAACTAGGCACAAAGGCCAGAAGATGTAGGTTCCACAAAATGCAAGAAATAAATGCGAAGCTGTCACTAATTTTTGAGACTTTGCCTTTTTTGTACATAGATTTTCTTTAGAATCAGGACACATGCTTATGTAGTGTGTAATAAGAAGTGATGTAGTTTATTAGACCTTAGAGCAATATCATTGATTGAGATGTACTAAGGGAAAAGATAGTCAAGGGTCTTCTACAGAGGTTCCCCCTCCACCTCTATTTAATAAGGTATATTTAACCCTATTTAGTGTACATTTCTTTGAGTTTTGATGTATACATTGTATAACCACCACCACGGTCAAGATAATGGAACAGTTCTGTTACTTCCAGAAATCCCTCATGCCACTTTGTAGTGATTTCCTACTCTTAAGTCATTGATCTGTCTTCTGTTCTGTGACTTTGTCTTTCTTCATATATGGAAGTCCAATTTTGCTTTTTTGTTTAATATCATAGATAGTTAGAATATTGTTAATTGGCATGATTGATTTCACCTTTGAAAACTTATACGTTTTAAGGAGGAAAAGATTGCAGTAAACCAAATCTTCCTTTAATGAGTATGAGGTATGAATCTAACTAAACATTTTGTAACAGAAGAAGTGTTAACTGTAAGATATATATACAGAGATAAATAATGATGCCAATAATGCTTTTTCTTAATATTACAGATTTCTTTTGATGGAATCTATGCAAATATGAGGATGGTTCATATTCTTACATCAGTTGTTGTAAGTTTTCAGAGTATTGGGGAGAAACTGCCTTGTGAGTAGAATAAAATAATTTCTTGAAGTTAAATGTGAATGAATGATAAAAGTAACATTTATTAGATCATGTTTAATCAGGATGATGTAGAAAACAAATCAGAACTCAATTCAAGTCATTGTAACTCACTGTAAAAGCAATCTTGTTAAGTCTGCTGTGTACAAAATAATATTACTAGTGGATTGTCTTTAGTGCATTATTTTGTTATTTAATAAGCTAGAGTCAAAAATACTAAATTTCCCAGTTTAAACTTACACTGCAGACTGAGCAGGACCTCCTGAAGAATTTTGAGAATTAGTGTATTGTTAATGTTTTAAAATTTTTATTCTGTCAGTGATTACCTAATATATTGAATGAAGCTATAGAAAGTAGAATGAAAGGAGTTATTTCCATGACTGCATAGCACACTGTTTCTTTGATAAATTAATTATGTGTTTTTAGGGATCCAAATGTGAAGTACAAGTGAAAAACGGAGGTATATATGAAGGAGTTTTTAAAACATACAGTCCTAAGGTAATTTTTACTTTTTTAAAAAAATAATGTAAAACCCTGAGAATCAGCAACTAGTGTGTATGTTTCCATGTGTCCATTAGTTTCTGATTTAGCAATTTATAGTTATGAGACAGTGTGTTTGTCACATTTTCATGCTTAGTACGTTACCTTCAATGCACTTTTAAAAACCACTTTGAATGACTACTCTTTGGTTTCAAGTACTGATTACTTTATAGACAGATTTGTATAATCAGAACAACTTCTTGCTCTTTGTGCTTATTAAAATATTTTGGCCTTTGCAAGCATTATGGACTAGAAGAGGGAACCTAGTGGTTTATTGTTTTCCTGTTTACTACTGTTGTGCTTAAGGCAAACCATGGAAGCAAAGACCAACTTTTAGATGAAAGAATTTTAAAATTGGAATAATAGATCATATTACTGAGAAAACAGTATGATTATAAGGATCTCTTGAGATAATTTTTTACCAAAGGCATATAAGAAATCGTACCTTGATGTGCAAAGGAATTCCTGTTGGATTTTATTTTATAAATGTTTTAATTTTTTTTTTTCCTCCTTTAAATAATGTAAAACCCTGAGAATCAGCAACTAGTGTGTATGTTTCCATGTGTCCATTAGTTTCTGATTTAGCAATTTATAGTTATGAGACAGTGTGTTTGTCACATTTTCATGCTTAGTACGTTACCTTCAATGCACTTTTAAAAACCACTTTGAATGACTACTCTTTGGTTTCAAGTACTGATTACTTTATAGACAGATTTGTATAATCAGAACAACTTCTTGCTCTTTGTGCTTATTAAAATATTTTGGCCTTTGCAAGCATTATGGACTAGAAGAGGGAACCTAGTGGTTTATTGTTTTCCTGTTTACTACTGTTGTGCTTAAGGCAAACCATGGAAGCAAAGACCAACTTTTAGATGAAAGAATTTTAAAATTGGAATAATAGATCATATTACTGAGAAAACAGTATGATTATAAGGATCTCTTGAGATAATTTTTTACCAAAGGCATATAAGAAATCGTACCTTGATGTGCAAAGGAATTCCTGTTGGATTTTATTTTATAAATGTTTTAATTTTTTTTTTTCCTCCTTAGTGTGATCTGGTACTTGATGCTGCACATGAGAAAAGTACAGAATCCAGTTCGGGGCCAAAACGTGAAGAAATAATGGAGAGTATTTTGTTCAAGTGTTCAGACTTCGTTGTGGTGCAGTTTAAAGATATGGACTCCAGTTATGCAAGAAGAGGTGAGTTTTGATTTCCTAAATATGCTTCATGGTTTATTAGATTTATTCAAGAAAAGATTCTACACCGATTGCAGAATTTTCCTTTTTCTCTTTTTATTTTTAAAAAGAAATAAGGCAAATGGGAATTTAAATGCACTTTTGCTAGAAAATATTTAAAACTTCAGAGGAATATTCCTTGGTAGTTTGGGTAGGATAAATAATGAAGACTTGTATTCTATTAAAAACAAGTTTGTGAAGAATTTTCTGAAGTTTTACTGTCAATAATGCTACTCATAGTACTCAACTAAAAATTTCTTGTCCTGTTTGACTTATATGTTCAGCTTACATATTTTTAGTTTTATAATGTTTATAAATAAGAAGAAAATGTGGGAATTGCTATCACTCATTTGGAGAGCATACTCTGCAATACTGAGTGTTCAATAACACATTGAAAGGCTCTCTTGGGCAATTTTGAAACTGGTTCTAAAATTCTTAAATTATTTTTTGTTGGGGAGGGCAGCGGTGGCATTCAAATTTTGTAGTCATCTCTGTTGCAGCTTATAACAATTTTTTATTTTCATCATTCAGTCTATACCAACTGTTTTCACTGTTGCACTGATACTTCTACACTGTTACTTGGAAATTACAAGCCACCAGAAAGTTAAAGCCTTTCTCTTGGACCTCTTAATAAGGTTCTCAGCTTTAGTTATTTATAGATTGCTTTTTCAGAAACAAGCTGCTCTAGGTACTATGAAACTGCTTTTGCATTGTTGATGAAAGCACTGTGATCTGATCTTGTATCTTCTTATATTGTGTCTTTGATTCACAACTCTGTCAGTGGCCCATACAAGCAAACAAGTCTTTTTGGGTTTTTTGGCTGTGAACGCCATGTGGGATCTTAGTTGCCCAACACTGGAAGTGCAGAGTCCTAACCGTTGGACCACCAGGGAAGTACCAAGTCTTTTTCAGTAATTGCCTTTGGAGTTCATCTTACTTATGCCTAGGAGCACAAAATTATTTATACTTAAACTATTGAAATATTTCACTGTTTTAAATTTAAAAATTGACTTGGATCATAAGTCAAAAGAAAAAAATAAAATTTTAGTTGAGTGTAGCACTTAGCACTGTGGGAAAAAAGTATTGGCCACAACGGCAACAGATGTACCCTGATCTGTTGGGTACCAGGCCATTTAGCTCGAAGCCATTCATAACATGCTTTGTTATTATTCTTAAAGAGAATTGACATTTCCTGGTTTGAAAGGAGAAATACTACTTGAAGACATTTATGTCCCATTCACTGATCCTTGTAAAAGTTAGTCTTTAAATTTTTATTATTTTAGTATGCCTTGATTTCTTAGGTAAATTGTGTTCATTGTAGAAAGCCAAGAAAATCCAAATCAGAGCAATAGCTTTGATAGTGTTCAGTACATTCATTAGGGGATGCATGTATTTTACTATATGCATGATAGTTTACTTGATGAGAACATTGAGTAGTGGAGTAATTTCAGGTATTTTATTTAAGGACTGTAGGAGTTTAGTGAATTATACAATTGTGTCCAGTGTATAGTGTTCTGCAAACAGTATCAAGTCATGTGTTTAGGATTTCACTTCTCTTATTCCTGATTCTTAGCACTATCCTGGCAGAAGTTGCATCTATAAAAGTATTGTTTTGGAGATTCTATTACTATAGAGAAAACTTTAAGAATAATTAATTGGCATGATTTATGTTTAGTTGCTAAGTCGTGTCCAACTCTTTGCGACCTCCGTGGACTATAGCACGCCAGGCTTCCCTGTCTTTCACTATCTCCCTGAGTTTGCTCAAACTCTTGTCCATTGAGTTACTGATGCCATCCAACCATGACATCCTCTGTCGCCCCCTTCTCCTCTTGCCCTCAATATTTGCCAATATCAGGGTCTTTTCCAGTGAGTCAGTTCTTTGATCAGGTGGCCAAAGTATTGGAGCTTCAACATCAGTCCTCCCAATGAATATTCAGGGTTAATTTCCTTTAGGATTGACTGGTTTGATCTCCTTGCAGTCCAAGGGACTTCAAGAGTCATCTCCAACACCACAGTTTAAAAGCATCAGTTCTTCGGCGCTCAGCCTTCTTCGTGGTCCAACTCGCACATCCGAACCTGACTACTGGAAAAACTGTAGCTCACTATATAGATATTTGTTGGCAAAGTGATGTCTCTGCTTTTTAATACACTGTCTAGTTTTGTCATAGCTATTCTTCCAAGGAGCAAGTGTCTTTTAATTTTGTGGCTGCAGTCACCATCCACATTGATCTTAGAGCCCAAGAAAATGAAATCTGACAGTTTCCACATTTTCCCCATCTATTTGCCATGAAGTGATAGGACTGGATGCCATGATCTTACTTTTTTTGAATGCTGGGTTTTAGGCCAGCTTTTTTGCTCTCCTCTTTCACTGTAATCAAGAGATTCTTTAGTTCCTCTTCACTTTTCTGCCATTAAAGTGGTATCATCTGTGTATCTGAGGTTGTTGATACTTCTCCTGGCAATCTTTTTCCAGCTTGTGATTCATCCAGTCTGGCATTTCACATGATATGCTCTGCATATAAGTTAAATGATGATTTATTAATTATGAAAATTAAGTCATTTAGTACTGCTTTTAGATTAACATTATTTGTGTTAAACACATACTCAGATTTCTAATCTCCTTGAGTAAAGGAAGGTAGGATGTAACCAGTGATTCTTAGTGCTGGTTTCACATTCTAGTCACCCATGGGTTTAAAAAAATACCTAGTTTTCACTTTTGGAGATTATGATTTCATGATATTTAGCCTGGGTGAGGCTCTGAATGTTTGATTCTGAGGTGTAGTCGGGCATGTGAGCCATGAATTTCATGTGATAAGATCCTAGGAATGGCTGTGTTCTGGAGATCTTGAGGATTTGTACTCTTTCCTTCACAGTGTCTCAGAATTGTACAATATCTTGAAAAGTCCCAATTGGTATCAGTTTGATACCACATTTCTGCATTTTAAATGGGTAGATGGTTGGGTTTTTTTTTTTTTTTTTTTTTTTAGAAATAATAGAAATGAATGAGTGATAAGAACAAAACTAGTATTACATTGTAACTTCCTAAAAGAGCGAAATTTATTTCCTTTATGAGTTTTTATCTTGTAATAAATAGTTCTGTCAAAATCTTAAATTGGCAATATATAACTAAAATTCAAGTGCCAATTCTATGTATTGGACTCTATGCTAAAGTATTTTATGTTCATGTTTTCATCTAATCATCATAGCTTCTTTCTGAAGTGAGTGTGATTATTATCTACATGTTGTAGATGAGGGAACTGAGACATGGACTTAATTAACTTGATGAAATGAGGACACAGACCCAAGTGCTATCTAACCCCAAGTCATATTCTTAAACATTGTCCTATAGTGACATAAATTGTGTGTGTAATTTATTGTTTAGCTGAGCTGAATCAGAATTAATCTGAATTTACCTTAAAGAATTTCTCTACAAACAAAACCGAAAGTGGGGAAAAAAACCTCAGGCAGTATAAATATGCACATTATTATATTATTTGAAAATTCTTTTCATTTTAAAATCTTTGCCTTTATTTTTGGGGAAACTTTAAAATTAGTAAGATGTGTGTGGCTTTTAAGTTTTTAATGCTAACTACATTGATTTTAATAAGGTTTAAGAGTTGTCTTTCATACACATGTTCAAGTGAATAATAGGCCTAGCAGTAATTGATATCTTAGGGTATAGTGAATAAGTTTCGTCTGATCTCTTGAATGTTATATATATACCAGTTTGATTTATGGGCAAAAGGAAGAACAACTTTGATGTTGCAGGCTGTTCATTTTGTACAAGTATAACTAGAAGAGACCATCAAATTATCACTGGAGAATTAGTGTTGTTTTATGTGAATTCCAGTGCAGACAGATCCTGGGATGCTCTCATTTTCCTCTTCTCATTTTGCATCTATTTTCAGCATATTCAGTTGCCTTTGTATCTGTCTACCTTGGAATTGGCATATTATTGCTACTTGATTTTTACATGGTTTTCCTGTCTTTTTCCAATATCCCTTTCTCATCTCTTTTTTTCCTCTTCTCTTTTTATGCTTCCTTCCTTCATTTTTTTTTTAAATTTAATACCCTAACTCAACTGTATTTTAGTTCTATGGCTTCTCTTCTACTTCCTTATTCCATTCTCATTTCCTTTGTACTGTTCTCAGCTTGTAGAACAGGGATCAACAGACTTAAGGGTTATGGCCATATCAACTCATCAATAAATAACGTTTTATTGAAACACAGGCCTATTCATGCATTGTCTCTGGCTGCTTTAATGCCGCAGTGATAAAGTTGAATAATTCTATTAGAGACTATATGACTTTGAAAACTAAAAATAAATTTACCGTCTGCCCCTTTATAGGAAAAGTTTGCCAAGTCTAAAACCTAGATCATTTTCCCTACTGCATTCCATCTGTTAATGGTTATTCAAAAATGCATATTGTACTGGCTTCATCGAAATAAGACAATGTATTTTGTAGTAACACTCATCCTTTGACTCTCATCTAGTACTGTGTAATTTCACATGATTCCTTATGTCAGGTTAGATTTACTCTTAAGAATGACTTTTGCTTGCCAGCTCCTTTGTTACAATAAGTAAAAAATAATAAATGAGAAAATTGGTTATCTTGAATTCTTCTAATTACTATTCTGTGTTCCTTTCTTACCCAAACTTCTTGACTCTCATTTTCTGCTGACTCTGCTTCCCATTGTTGTCTTTTTTTAACCATTTATTTGGTTGTATCCGATTTTAGTTGCAGCACATGGGCTCTTTCGTTGTGGTACATGGCCTTCTCTCTAGTTGGGGCATGTGGGCTCAGCAGTTGCAGTGTTTTGGGCTTAGTTGCCTGAAGCATGTGAAATCTTAGTTCCCTGGGCTACGGCAATGAAAATGCCAAATCCTGACCACTGGACTCCTAGGGAATTCCTGTGTTCTTTGCTTACTGTTCTTATCACAGGTAGTCACTTATATACTCTCATAATATCAGCTACCAACCACATACAAGCCTCCTCTCGAATGTCTCTACATCATTTCCCTTATACTGTGTTGTATTATATTTAGATGTTTCTGTCTCCTCCATTATGCTTTGAGTTGTCTACAGCCAGGCAAAGAATACTTTTTGTGCTCTGGAATGTATTCATTGCTTTGCTAATTGCTATAGACAGTACAAAGAAATTCATATTCTTGGTCCCCTTTGAGAACTTAGGGATGCTGTATACCTTTACACAGAGACTTTTACATTTAATTCTGTGGTATTTCCTAGGAAATTCATGTGCTCCATGTTAAGAAGCTCTGCTCTAGGCATTTTTAGAGTTAGAGATAACCAAAGCATGTGAGAGAATTCAGGAAAAGTGGAAAGTTGATAATCAAAGTTTTATTTAAAATTATAGAACACTTAAACAGTATAATAGGTTTGAATGTGTATTAGGACATAGAAAAATGCTTTCAAATATACTAAAACCTTTGATTTTTTTACCCTAAAGTGTGCTACACAGCCAGTCGAAGTACTTGGACAAGCATCACTCTCTACAGATGACTGGGGTAGGAGGTAGGCTGTGGAGTTGCTTGCAGGGGTTTCCTAGTCAGATTGGCAGTGCTTTTCTTGTTGTGGCTCTCAGTCACCCTTCTCAGCACCTCATCCTGGCTGAGATCAGACATTCTCACATCTGTGTGGCTACAGCCAGTTTTCAGGCAGCAGGCCTTTTTCTTCCTTTTGTGCTTAGACTCAATCATGCCAACAATGGCTTCTTCCTAGGTGTGGCCACGTGTTTTATTTTTCACTGGTTTCTTCATTTCCAAGTGTGTAGATGGGGCAGATGAAATTGGTCTGACTTTGGGTCACAATCATATCTTCATCAGCTCCTTCTGTGCCATCATCCTGTCTGCTTGAGACCATATTGCTTCTTTAGTTCTTTCAGCTGTTGTTTAAATTGTACAGATTTTTCATTATTTTGAAAGTCTACATCAGAATTCTTATTCTCTAAAGCCTAAAACAACTTCACTAATAAATTTAGATTGGATATTTTTTCTGGACATTCTTTTACATGGTTTATTGTACAGCCTTTAAATAATGGTTTAGTTCCCGATCCATCATTGCAAATTCAACCACTGCTTTATCCATACTGTACTCACTACTCACTTAAGTATAAGTTTCCATGAGATCCAAAGGAACGCTAGAAGCTATCCTTTTCAAAGCTGATGCAGGATTGAAAGTTTTTCAAGGAGGAAAGTGCAGATTCTCCACTTCTGAAGGATATAAAACCAGTTGAACCTGAACTTGAAATGGAACTACCCCTGGATATTGAAAGTATTACCTGGCTGCCCAATGTAGCTCCATCTGCCTGTGCCCGGACTTCCCACACCCAGACCCCAACTCCATCCTTAATTCCCTTCCCATGTCAGAAAGTTGAAATTGGTGGCATTAAATCCCAAATAAAGTTCAGAGACATAAAGACTTGTGTCTCTTGTAGTAGTTGGAGTAATTCGGGTTGTGAATGGGTGATGAGAGAACAGTAAGAAATAAAATTGTCTGGATTATTCTATTCTGGTGTTGCACTATTCTGTTTTCATGTGATTATCCTATGTATCTGATAGGGTGAGGTCCTCTGAATAACAGTGGAGTCTTTTCTGAAGTGCATAACATTAGGAATGCCATATCAGTCTCAGGAAGAGGCAGGTCCCAGAACAGCATATGGCCTGCAAAGCCTTAGATTCTGAGGAATCTAAATGTGTTTCAGGTTCATTCGTGTCTGGCACTCCAGTATGGTGCACTGGCCACAGCCTTGCAGCTGAGTAGGCATCTTGGAGCAAGGAGTGCAGGAGGTTCTGTAGCTGAGCAGCAACTGCTAACATTGGACAGGCAGGCAGGCAGGCAGCTCTAACACTGGGCAAGTGATGGGGATTTACAGCCTGCCTTTTTGACGGAAGGAGAATAGGTTCTGTGGTAGGTAGGCAGGTGGGGTGATAGAGACAAGTGTTCTTATGGCTGTCTAGGAAGCTGATTGTCTTGGGCCTATGGCCATTGGGAGTGGGTTTGTTTTTGTTTTTAAGGAAGTAGGTTTTCTAAGTCAGTCCATGTTCTAATAGTCTTCTGTTAAAACTGTACCATTATAAGATTTACTGCCTCAGCCTTGCTGTAGGCAAGTTAGAGAAGGATGCATGTCTATGCTGGGTCCAAGTAGTAAATGGGAGATGAATCAGCATTTACTAAGGCCAGTATGGAGGCGGTACAGAGATTGAGATTAAAAAAAACATGTATAGTGAAACAGCTGATGGAAAACTTAATACATAGGGTAGTTTGAGGTACATAATAGGGAAGTATTGCATGTTATTTCTTTGTATGTTTTTGGAGCATACACAAAGTATCTGCTGTATTCTTCATGTTTATAACTCTTCTATATTCCTTGAAAGGAACGTACATACTGTTCTTCGTAGTGGCTGCACCAGTTACATTCCCAGCAACTGTGTAGGAGGGCTCCATTTTCTGCACACCCTCTCCAGCGTTTTTTATTAGTAGACTTTTTGATGATGGCCGTTCTGACCAGTGTGAGGCGATTGCTCACTATAGTTTTGATTTTCATTTCTCTAGTAATTAGTGATGTTCAGCATCTTTGCATACCTATTGACCATCTGTTTGTCATTTGGGAAAATGCCTATTAAGGTCTCCTGCCCATTTTTTGTTTTGCTATTTGTTTTTTTGATACTAAGTTGTGTTGAGCTACTTGTATATTTTGGAAATGCAGCCCTTGTCAATCTCATTGCAAATTTCTCCCTTCCTGTGGGTTGTCTTTTCGTTCTGCTTATGGTTTCCTTTGCTGTGCAAAAATTTAAAGGTTTCATTGGTTCCATTTGTTTATTTTTGCTTTTATTTATATTGCCTTGTGATACTGACCTAAGAAAAACGTTGCTATGATTTATGTTAGAATGTTTTGCCTGTGTTCTTTTCTAGGAGTTTTATGATGTTATGTTTTACATTTAGTTTTTGAGCCATTTTGAGTTTAATTTTGTGTGTGGTGTGAGGGAGTGTTGTAACTTCATTGATTTACATGCAGCTGTCCAGCTTTCCCAATACCACTTGCTGAGGAGACCAGCTTTTCTTTGTTGTATAGTCTTGCCTCCTTTGTTGAAGATCAATTAACTATAGATATGTGGATTTATTTCTGAGTTCTCTGTCATGTTCCATGAATTTATATGTCTCTTATTTGTGCCAGCAATCTCCTAGTAGGTAATTCAGACAAGTCCAGGACATTTTCAGGAAGACCATTTACTTGACAGTATTGTGTGTAAGGCTAGAATACCCAGTTACTGTATGGTTTTAGTTTTGTTTTTTTGTCTTGACCTGCACAGTCTCAGTGGAGTCTTATGAAAAGCAAATATATTAAAACTAGTAATAAAGCCAGGCAATGAAAGAATGTGGATGAATTGTCTCCACCTTTAATTTCTGTTCCATCTGACTGTAAATAGAAATTGATTGCTTTTTTTTACCTAGATCAGACCTCACAAAGAGTTTTAAGTGAGCATGTGCACTTGAACAGTTCTTCTAATTTATATTAGAGAAGAACAGTCTGAATCTGTAAAATATTTTATATATCTGCCAAGGACACAGAATGGTGTTTGTATAGATGTTTAAGAATTGGAATTAGCTTTTTCTTAACCTGTTTCCAAACATTTTTGTTATAGGCTTAAGAGTTAGTTGTTGTAAAAAGACTACTGTATTGCGTAATAGTATTAGAAATACAGTTCCCACATTTTGTTTTTTAATTCTTGAATATTTCTGAATTTACGTGGGATTTTTTTTCTGCTATATTTTCTACAAAAGCCCTTTCTTTCCCTTTTCCTTTCTCCTTAACTTTTGAGATGAAAACAGTACCTTTTATTTTTAAACACTGCTCAAACAAAATTAGATCATTTCATTCTTTTGGACGGCACAGACTAAAGTTCTGTTCACCCCTCAGAATGGAGTTCTGAACCAGGACTAATGGGGAAGCTGAAAATAAAGTGTTCGTCTCTGGATATCACTGCACCAAGTATACCTTTCTGTTGAGGTTTTGTTAGAATTTATCTTCTCTCTTCTGGAGATAGTGTTATCTCTAATTGATTTCTATCAATTAGAAATGTAACATTCTGTGGGATCTAACAATTTGTTTTCTTAAATACAGCAAGCCTCACAAAGTTGCCTTCCATTTTTCCCTTGTTCTTCTGTAAGTTACATTAACCTGGATTTGCTGTAGAATTTGGTGTGCATTTGGTCCTATGGAGTCTTGACTACTGATCTTCGTTCAGATCTTTCAAAGGAATCTGGTTTGTAGGTTTAAATTTTTTTTCCCTAATAACTTGGTTGATATTTTGAAGTCAGATACCTCAGTTCAACTTAATTTAGCTAATTTAATGTTTTAATAAAATTACTTTTCAAATGTTAAATTCTTAATTATAGTGCCTTTTATGTTATATAATGGGCCTAATAAAACTGAGATGAAATATTTTATCTTAAAAATATTTTGCCGGAGTTTTAACTAGGGAATCCCAATTTTTTCATGTCACAAGCAATTTATTAGTAGGGAAAATAAGAAATACTACCTATTCATTTATGGCTACACCAAACAGCATGTGGGATCTTAGTTCCCCAACCAGGGATTGATCCCATGCCCCTTGCAGTAGAAGCCAGAGTCTTAACCACTGGACCACCAGGGAAGTCACCAGAACTTAATATTTAGTAGGATGTATTTTCTCTCAGGGATATTTAATTTAATAATTCATTTTATATAGGAAGAATATGAGGTTTCTTCATTATTGATGCAGTCTGGTGCAAGCTGGTGCTACCTAAATGAGCTACTGGGTCCAAGTGCTTTATTTAGATTTGTGAATATTATATATTGTATTGTATATCAAGTATATTGCAGTATCTAAAGGATTTGTATAGTGGTTTATTATGGAAGCTCTGTTCTGTGCATGTTCTGAATGGTGTACTGATTGAGATGTCTGTCTTATTTTTTAGTCATATTCTAGGCTTTTCTGTTGGTCTCCTTCAGAGGAACAGAAGCATAAATTAATTTGCAAATAATACTTTTAACAAGAAAAGAACTTTGGTATTTGCTTTTCTGATCAGTTTATTCTTTCCAGACTTTGGTCAAAGGGGTATCTGGGTCAGATCTCAGAATAGAACAAAAGAAAATGCTTTGGGTGGTTTGGTTTGATTCTAACTAGAAAACCATAGAATCTCTTTTAAGATTTTTAATTTTTTTGCACAAGGAGTGATGTTTAGACTGAATAAAAACTCTTAACTTGATATACTTTACTTTTCCTTGGAGGTGCTTGTTGCTCAGGAAGGAACTTTTTCAGGGGGTTACGTGAACTTCCTGATGTTCAAGCTAGTTTTAGAAAAGGCAGAGGAACCAGAGATCAAATTGCCAGCATCTGCTGGATCATGGAAAAAGCAAGAGAGTTCCAGAAAAACATCTATTTCTGCTTTATTGACTATGCCAAAGCCTTTGACTGTGTGGATCACAATAAACTGTGGAAAATTCTGAAAGAGATGGGAATACCAGACCACCTGACCTGCCTCTTGAGAAACCTGTATCCAGGTCAGGAAGCAGCAGTTAGAACTGGACATGGAACAACAGACTGGTTCCAAATAGGAAAAGGAGTACGTCAAGGCTGTATATTGTCATCCTGCTTATTTAACTTATATGCAGAGTACATCATGAGAAACACTGGGGTGGATGAAGCACAAGCTGGAATCAAGATTGCCGGGAGAAATATCAGTAACCTCAGATATGCAGATAACACTACGCTTATGGCAGAAAGTGAAGAGGAACTGAAAAGCCTCTTGATGAATGTGAAAGTGGAGAGTGAAAAAGTTGGCCTAAAGCTCAACATTCAGAAACCGAAGATCATGGCATCCGGTCCCATCACTTCATGGGAAATAGATGGGGAAACAGTGGAAACAGTGTCAGGCTTTATTTTGGGGGGCTCCAAAATCACTGCAGATGGTGACTGCAGCCATGAAATTAAAAGACGCTTACTCCTTGGAAGAAAAGTTATGACCAACCTAGATAGCATATTCAAAAGCAGAGACATTACTTTGCCGACTAAGGTCCGTCTAGTCAAGGCTATGGTTTTTCCTGTGGTCATGTATGGATGTGAAAGTTGGACTGTGAAGAAAGCTGAGCGCCGAAGAATTGATGCTTTTGAACTGTGGTGTTGGAGAAGACTCTTGAGAGTCCCTTGGATTGCAAGGAGATCCAACCAGTCCATTCTGAAGGAGATCAGCCCTGGGATTTCTTGGAAGGAATGATGCTAAAGCTGAAACTCCAGTACTTTGGCAACCTCATGCAAAGAGTTGACTCATTGGAAAAGACTCTGATGCTGGGAGGGATTGGGGGCAGGAGGAGAAGGGGACGACTAGAGGATGAGATGGCTGGATGGCATCACTGACTCGATGGATGTGAATCTGCGTGAACTCCGGGAGTTGGTGATGGACAAGGGAGGCCTGGCATGCTGCGATTCATGGGGTCGCAAAGAGTCGGACACAGCTGAGCTACTGAACTGAACTGAACTCTGTTTCTTAGAGCTCATTACTGCTGCTTTTCCTCTCCTGTATTTGCACTTTTGAGGCCGATATCTTTAAGCTCTCTTGCCTACTTAAGCTATTCTGATAGTCTCCACCTCGATTCTCTTGCTAAGGCTTTGTCGTTTATTCTTCCTTGAGTGGTAAATTTTCTTTGAGTTATAGGACTCAGAAACTTTTTATGAAGATCACAGTCAAAATAACTATTGCTCTAGGCTATATAATTTTGTTGTCAGACATCTCATCCTGTGTTAAAAAATTTACAGTGACCACTGTTGCTTATAGAAGTTGAGATGCCCATACCTTGGCATTCAGGGCCCTCTTCAATGAAACTTCTCTTTTTCAACCTCACCTCTCATTATTCCCCAATATTAATTTGCTTCTTGACCTAAGTGGCATTTTCTGCATGCTGCTGCTAAGTCGCTTCAATCATGTCTGACTGTGCGACCCCATAGACGGCAGCCCACCAGACTCCCCTGTCCCTGGGATTCTCCAGGCAAGAACACTGGNTGCTTCTTGACCTAAGTGGCATTTTCTGCATGCTGCTGCTAAGTCGCTTCAATCATGTCTGACTGTGCGACCCCATAGACGGCAGCCCACCAGACTCCCCTGTCCCTGGGATTCTCCAGGCAAGAACACTGGAGTGGCTTGCCATTTCCTTCTTCAATGCATGGAAGTGAAAAGTGAAAGGGAAGTCGCTTAGTCGTGTCTGACTCTTAGCAACCCCATGACTGCAACCCACCAGGCCCTCCGTCCATGGGATTTTCCAGGCAAGCGTACTGGAGTGGGGTGCCAGTGCCTTCTTTTTCTGTATGCTAGTCATTCATATCTTCATCTTTGAGCTCAGTTATCTCACTGCTGGATTTATTCTCCACTCTGAATACCTTTCTTCCTAACTAGAATTTTAGATACTTCTTCAAAACCAAGCTCAAATCTCCTTTCTTCTTTGGAGTCTTCTGTGACCTTTCTTGCTCACTGTGGTTGTCTTTTTTATTGCCTACGGCAGTAACTTCTATACTTTTAATTTTATTTTCAGCACAGAGTAGTTTGCTCCCCCCTGTTCCCAAAGAAATCTCATGCTGAGTCCCACTTACAAAGTAGTGGTTGGGGAGGGGATTGAGAGTTTACGCTAGAATCTTATTTATTCAGCTTTTGCTGTCTGCTGAGATACCTGTAAGAAATTGGATTTCATGGAGCACAGTTGGAGAATCAGTTGTCTTACATCATGTATTGAATACTCAGCTTTACAAAGTAGTGTATTTTATCTCTCTCAAAGCATTATAACTTTCTGGAGTTTAGAAATCATGTTTATAGAACCTAGGGATGTGTATGCCCTGTTGTATCTTAGCACAGTGCCTTACAGATCCATAATAGGTATTCAACATATGCTAATTCTTTCAACTGATATTTTTAAAGTTTTATATATTTTTATACACACTACACCCAAACCAGGGAAAAACTGGTAGGTTTTGTTTTTTTTACATACACATTAACTGGTAACTATCATTCATTTCCAGGAAACTCAAAAAAGCAGTTATTCCTAACCAAACTAAAAGCAATTTTCCTATAACATAACATATTCAGAGTATATTTTTCTGACAAAACGTTACTTCTCGTAGGCATTTTAATATCCTTTTGAAATACAGAAAACCAAATCCCAAGCTTTTCTTTGAAAACAAGGCCCAGATAATTCTGGTACAAGTCAGAAAAGTTGGAAGCACAGGTGAAGGAGTAAAAGTATTAAAATGTGCATGTGGGCTATTTTGAAAGTCTTAAAATAATTAAGTTGCATTAGTTGCTGTATATGTTAGAAATGTATACATACTTGAATTTAAATATCAACGTATGTAATGTTGATGATTTTTTTTTTTGTACTATAAATTTGTATCTGTGAAGAATAGTATGAAATCAACTTTGGTTCAGTTTGATATCACATGATTAAAAGATACCACACCTTAGAGATTGACAAACTTTTGTGTTAACCAGGGTTAA
The DNA here is from genome assembly GCA_006410675.1 of Oreotragus oreotragus. Lineage (NCBI taxonomy): Eukaryota > Metazoa > Chordata > Mammalia > Artiodactyla > Bovidae > Oreotragus > Oreotragus oreotragus. Next base: position 180,356 of record SJYX01002625.1, read on the forward strand.
AATGAAGCCCTTTCTACTTTCGGGTCACAAAACTCATTTTCCTTGTTCAAGTGCCCTGGAGGCAAAGATATGATTAGGTAGTTCTCAGTTTGGAAAAATGACATTCTTTTCTACCAAGGTAAGAAATTATTTTAAGAATTATTCAGAATTTTGAATAAAATGCAAGGTGCAGGTGTTTGGACTATTGTTCTTAGTTAATTTTGCTGTATTGGTCCATCCTGTTCTGTGGAATGTTGTTAGGTGTTTGCTTGCCAATGTGTTCACCTGTATTGTTACGTCTCCATCTTACAGAAAGTCATGGTTTTGTCACTGTTGGCTTTTATTTTATTTGCACAAAAGACTTGTGTCCTGTGGCACGTGGGATCTTAGTTCCCAACCAGAGATGGAACATGCACTGCCTGTAGTGGAAGCACAGTGTCCTAATCACTGACCTGTCAGGGAAGTCCCTCCGAAGATTAAAGCTTTTAAAGACAGGTGTTTGATTGAGAATTTTAGCTGCTGGGACAGGAACAGATCATAAGCATGGAACGCTCTGTGGTCTGTTAGAGGTTGAGGGGGTGGGAAGTGTGCTGCAGTGACAGATTCTAGTTTCCTGTCCTGACCCTATCACATGTGAAGTCAGGATGGACTTGTGTTTTGTTTCTAATGTTTTATAGTATTAGTTCTTCCTGATTCATTCTCTCCTTACGTTTCTTTTTAAAGTTGAGATTTAACTGACCTCAGTGGATTTAACTTAAAAGACTTGAATTTTGTGGTTCTTTAATTCCTGTCACATGGTGTATCAAATAAACCACTTCCAACATTTTAATTGGGCTTCCCTGGTGGTGCAGAGGTTAAAGCATCTGCCTGCAATGTGGGAGACCTGTGTTCGATCCCTGGATCGGCAAGATCCCCTGGAGAAGGAAATGACAACCCACTCCAGTACTCTTGCCCGGAGAATCCCATGGACGGAGGAGCTTGGTGGGCTATAGTCCACAGGTCGCCTAGAGTTGGACACAACTGAGTGACTTCACTTTCACTTTACTTTCACTTTCAACATTTAAATTGTTAAATAGTTCTACCCAGTAGGCCCAAAATTATGATTAGAAAATAGTTGTGGATATTCAGAATGACATTATCCACTTCTGCATTTTTGTCTGATTTATGGGCAAGTGCTGTTGTGTGATTTATTCTGTAATGTAACTTGATATTTAGAACAGAGGGGTATATACACTTGTAATGCTTTTATGTTTCACATAGTTTTGTGACTTAGACCCTTATATCTTCAGATATTAGTTTGCAAGTGGTAGATTTTGAAAAATTTATTTTCAGGTTGATCATTTGGAACAGAACACTATTCCTGTGAAAATTTAGCTCTGTTACTTAAATACTGTTTATTTCCATCTTAATTTTCGCAACCTGCTTTCATGACTTTGTCATCACTCATAACTGTTTCTCTTCCAAAATCTACTACTCTTGACTATGGCCACCTTCACATTTACACCGACTTCTTTTTTTCTTGCCCCTTACAAGGTTCTCTGACCCTTCCCTGGCCATCTGTTTTTAAACTCTCTACTCCTTTAATTAGGAAAAGGAATGTGACTGGGAAGATACCTTTGTGGTGCTGGTTAGTTAGGAATGTAGTGTTTCTAGCTCTTGCCAGAGCTTAGGCTCTGCCAGACCCTTTTCTAACCTGTTTCTGCAACCTGATGACTACCTCCTGCAGTTCCTTACTCTGCACCTCATTTCCTTTATCCACAGCAGAATACTTTTTTTTTCCCCCCTGCTTTTAAGAACACATAACCAGTGTTCTTAGCTTGGTTCCGTGGATTCCCCATGGTTCACGAAGATTCAGAGCATTCATGAACTTGGATAGAAAAAAATACCACATCTTTATTTTCATTAAATTTTTATTGAAATTTAGTGTTTCCTTCCATTATTAATGTAGACAACAAACCACTGCATTACCTGACTTCAGCACCTATAGAATTCAGTTTATTTCATACCACTTGTGTAGATTTGAATATTTTTATGCTTATTACCTCTAAAATTATAGTAGGTATTAGATTTGCTGTTAGATCTGTTTAACGCATCAGTAAAGAACCATATATATTAACTGTGGCACAGATTGGGCTTTTCAGATTTTGATAACTGCATTTCATTATATTGCATTACAACCCCATGGACTGTAGCCTGCCAGCCTCCTCTGTCCACAGGGATTCTCCAAGCGAGAATACTGGAGTGAGTTGCCATGCCCTCCTCCAGAGGATCTTCCCAGCTCAGGGATCAAACCCAGGTCTCCCACATTGCAGGCAGATTCTTTACCATCTGAACCATCAGGGAAACATCATTATAATTGGTCTCCTGTAGTTTTCTATGTGTTTTTTGCATTTATGTTTGTAAGCTCCCCTGTATGCTGAAGGGGTCCATAGATCAAAGAATAAGGTTAAGAATTCACTAATCTAGAGACTCCCTGGGTCCCATTTCTCTGCAGCCTTTCTTTTTTCTCTCTCTTGCCTAGGACAATGCCTCCACTTGTCCCCTTGCTTTTGTTGTTCTGTTCCACACACCCTGAGCCCTTAGTGTGTTCACTCTGCCCATCTTTTTTTTATCCTTTTCTTTAATACTGTGTTTTTTAATAGCTGTCTATTAAAATTTATGATTTAGTTTATATTCATAGTGTAAATACTCATACAGAACAGAAGAGTATAAAACAAAAATGTAATCTTCTTCTGACCTCAAATTCCATTTCCCCTGGTGAAACCCTTGGATTTGTGTACAGTTCAGAAAAATATTATTTTTTATGTTACTGTAGTCTGTATTGAGCCTCCAAGGTGGTCACTGGTAAAGAATCCACCTGCCATTGCAGCAGATGTAGGAGACGTGGGTTCGATCCCTGGGTCAAGAAGATCCCCTGGAGAAGGAAATGGCAACCCACTCCAGTATCCTTGTCTGGAAAATTCGTGGACAGAGAAGCCTGGTGGGCTACAGTCTATGGGGTCGCAAAGAGTTGGACACGGCTTAGGACAAATGCATGCTAATCTGTATTAGAATGCCTTTTGAAGTGAAAGTGAAAGTGTCAGTTGCTCAGTGGTGTCTGACTCTCTGGTCTCAGTTGCTAGGATAGCACCCACTGTAACTGATGCTCTGTTGTGTATAGATTGGTCCATAAAAAACTCATGGTACATGATGAGGAAATATGTTTTTAAAGTCATTGAAAAAGGTCACAGTATTAATAATTGATCTATTGGAACAATATCATTGAAGTGTTTTTAATCTGGAATTTTAGTGTTTGAAGAAAAGCAGATTTAATTGAGAGATGATATGAGTAGCTGAGGATTTTGGTGAAGGTTTCTCTGAAAGCACATTTGAGGGCTTCTGATGTCAAGTCTGATAATGGTTTCTTAATTTCATTTCGTTTTATGTCATTTTGTAGTTTTAGTCAATTTAAATTTATTTTTGTTAACTTAAAATAAGGTTACTTTTTCACCACTTTTCTGGCCATTTAAAAAATTCTCAGGCAACTTTGATTTTTCAGAGTCATAATTGACTGAGATAGAGGGAAAAAGTTGAGCAGAGCTCATTTCCTGGACATGGGACTGAGGAATAGAGGCTGCACATTGGTTGAGACATTTCTTTCTGATCACCACCAGGTGGCACCACTGGCTCAGAAAAAGAAGGGAACATTTGGAGGCAGGGAAAGTATTAGCCCTTTCTATCTCCCCTTTCCCTCATTTGGATGCCATCAGGCAGGGAATGAAGCACATCTTTGTCATTTTTTATTATCTCATCTGATTCCTTTTATTCTTTTCTTTTTATGCCTGTAGTTCTTTCGGAAACAGGTTAACATTTTTCTCACAGACACATTGTCTTGCATCTTGCTTTTTTAATGCGTTTGCTTCTTACCATAGAGGATAATGGGAAATTAATATACTATAATTTTATGGCATTGCAAAATTTGCACAATTGTAATTATAGCTAATTGATTTTTTGAATTTTGCAGAAATCTTAGCACTAACATTGTACTGTTTCATACCAACAGTGGTTCTTTTCAAAAATCCAAATGCAGCTATTAATAAAATAATTATTCAGGACTTAACAGTAGTGAGTATTGGTAAGAATATAGAATGAATACCCAGGTCTGGCCTCCTCCTAACTAAAGATAGAATGTTGACCTGAACTACAGTGTTTATTAATAAGACCAGGCTTTCTCCTGCCATCTTGACACTATAGCCTCATTTTGCTGATTCTCCACTTTGTACATCTTATACACATCTTTCCCTAAAATACTTACTCATGTTTATACAGAGACTTTTTCTTTGGGAGAAATGTTTAAATCAAGGAATATCATTCCTTACCAATACAAACATACTTTTGTGTTTTCCCTCCCACGCCTTTTCTGTCCTGAAAGAAAAATGGGATGCTAAGAACCACTGTGTGAACAGTTAATTCATTTATAAGGTTGGTTTAAGATAAAAATCTAGCATTTTTTTTAAAGATAGGTAGTTTAATAATGGCCTCTTAATACAACCTAAATTGTAATTAGCAGAGTAAAACTTGGTTCAGTGAAGTTTTTAGACTCTTGCTTTTTCACATTGGTTTCTTCTTCAAGGATCCTTTGTGGTTTTGTTTAAAATAATACCAGTAGAAGTATATTTAAGCTGTTTCTATTGTATATTTCATTTTTTCAATTTGAGGACTGCTGACTCAGTCCTTAGTCTTTTCTAAATACTTTGATACACACACACACTGCAATAACAATAAATCCATTTATGTGGATCTGTTTCTGCTCCTTTTTTTTTTTTTTAACCTTTTGTTGTTCTGGGTTTTAATTTCTAGAATAAAAAAGTATTGTCTTTAATTCTGGGTTTCCATCTGAGTAAACGCCTTATTTATTTAAATATATGCTTTTCAACAACTAGTGTGATTAAAACATTAACAGGCTCTTAAATTAGAATTAATCCCCTTGCTGCTTGTATGACTGATTCGTGATTTTTACGTAGTCTTAGTTTTCTGTTCTAATTTTGTGAGAATTAAAATAGGGAATTTCAGCCACCTATTGTTAGTTATTGTTTGATGTTTTTCTTGGAGCATTTCACATTCTTGAAAATACTCTAAGGCAAAATTAATTTTACCAAGAATTTGCATAACTTTAAGGTGACATAGGGTAGAACTTCAAATTTGTAGGGTCTTTCAGTGACTTACAGCTGAGGTTGGTATTTTGAAAATAATATCAGCCTCTTAGAACCCCTAAGAGAACTTTCCCAAAATGCAGTCATCTTCCAATGAGTGCTGATCCCACTCTCAGCTGAGACCTGCTGCTTTGGGAATCCCCCTTGGTGTGCTCTTGGCTTGTATAATTGCTGGCAGCAGAAGCCATGCTGCCTGATAGGGCTGGTAGCTAAGCCCATATGTGCAATTATGCTTTTATTCTCTAGTGTGCATGAACACACACCCACATGCACTTATCCACCCCTAGTTTGAGATGAGAGGAGAGAAGAGCTAGCTAGACTTAGAGTCCCATGCCGGCTCAAGTTTCTTATTTCACTGTCGCCGTGCCCACTGGGTAGCCAGTGACATTTACAGAAACAGTACCAAATCAAAAATCCTCCTGGAATTGTCTCTTTTGAAGAAGACATGAGTGTTGGTTTTTTGACTGGGAGCCAGTACTCCGACACAGCCAGAAGTATTACTCCACAGCCTTGTGGTGGGGGATACCCTTTAGGCCCAGACATCTAAATGTAAGCTTGTATCTCCAAAGCATTTTCTAACGCTGTCATTGCCCAAGTTGACTTTTATTTAGCTGAGTCCTGACTTTGAACTGGAGAAACATTTTCTTTGCTGGACAGCAGCGATGGGATAGATAGATCCTGCCAGTGAGCATACAGATGCCATGCCATGCTGCTCTCACAAGCTAGTGCTCCTCAGTAACATTAGCAGAAGAGGAGAGAGGATAGATAGATTAGGTGAGAAAGTGTTGACAAAAAGTCTTGGTAGGCCTTTCTGAGGACAGGTAACACAGTGGGGCCTGAACTTTGTAACAGAGTGGCTGTGGGGAAATAGGGTTCTGTGTGGAGATGGGTCACTTAAAATGACTCATTATTAATGGCAAGGGTATGTTAGAATATTGACCCCTGCATGTAGATATGGAGTTGGAAAGTTAAAAGATCTGTATATGTTCGGCTGCAGCAGCTCTGAGTGCATATCTAATTAATGTGTCAATTAAACATGAGAGATCTTGTTTTAGATGAATTGGTAGAAGATTTCTGGATCAGTTCTGAAACACTAATAATTTTTTAATATACTTAAATATATTTTCATGACTTGTGTGAATACATTATAACATTTCATGTGGCTTAAAATTATATGTGTAAAACATACCTTCCTCCAGTAGTCATCTACAGTGCCACTTACTGAATCAAGTTAAGTGTTTTGAACATAAAAGCATTAGAAGCATTACACAGCTGAAAGCATACTGTTAATGAATGCTATTTTTTCTGTATTAGAAAGTCACTTTTCATAATAATTTTTTAGCATTTTTGTTGATAATTCATGTGTGTATTCTTGTAGCCCAGTGTCTGGTTGTGTGATCTTTCATCCAAAACTATCCTTTGCAGATGCTTTTACTGACTCTGCTATCAGTGCTAAAGTGAATGGTGAACACAAAGAGAAGGACCTAGAGCCCTGGGATGCAGGTGAACTCACTACCAATGACGAACTGGAGGCTTTGGAAAATGATGTTGTAAGCAAAATCTTTTCAATTAGTAACAGTATGGTCCTGTGATACAGTATGATATCCTATCACTTGGTTTTAGGTATGTTGTTGTGACTGTATTTAAATTAGCTGTTTTATTGTGTAGAGACTTCACCCTAGGCAGTATATACAGAAAAATGTTTCTTGGGGATGCATATGAACTATTTGTATGTCTTTAAAGTGAATCCTAATAAACAACTTAAAAATTTAGATTAGAAACCATGGGAAACTAGAAATGCCTGCATGTTTAGTTTTGAATGCCCTGTAGAATAGGGCAGTCTGAGGAAAATGGTGACTTGTTTGTTGTCTTTACCAAGAAGTGATGTAAAAGTGTGACTTTTAGGATTCTTGTGTGTCGAAGAGGTATTCATTATTAAGCTATGTCATTAGGTTACATTAGAACTACAGCAAAAAGTAAGTTTGTTTATCTTAAAATTAGGAGAAAAAGGCTATTTCCAAAAGCCTCTTGACATATTATTTTTACTTTTCCCATAATACATCATTTGTAAATCAATGCTTAATAATGACTTTGTCATTAGGATTCTTTAAATTCTGTTTCTAAACTCTGGAGATACAAGCAAAGGGTCTTGCCAAAAATGAGTGTTTAGGCAATAAAATTTGAATGAGATGAATCTTTCATTGAATCTTACAGGGAAATCTTATTTAACAAACCTGTGTTTGATGTTAAAGTCATTGTCCAGTTATAAAACTGGAAATTCGTAGACAACATACAATAGTTTCCAAACTTTTTAAACAACCAGATATAACTTAATGTGAAGTTTCTCAGGTTTGTGTAGCACATCACCTCTGGAGGATAAAGAGAAGCAGGCATTCTCCGTCTCTTTTTTTTAAATTGATAGTGAAGCAGTTGAATTGATAGACACCTTCTAGAGCACATTCTGGCAATGTTTTCAAAATTTAAAAATACAGTTTGGTTCAGCAATTCTATCTCTGTGAATGTATTCATAAGACATTCAAATAATTATATTAGGATGTTTTTCACAGCATTTTTTTCTAATAGTGAAAAATAGGAAATATCCTAACTGTCTGTCAGTAGGACATGGGTGATTTATTATACCTCCATTCAGTTGAAGTAGTATATGTCCACTTGAAAGAAAGGTGTTCTGGGAAGATACATAAAACTTATTAAAACAAAAAGCAAGCTTTAGAACAAGAAGATCCTATTTGAATGTTTATAAAAGAGAGCTGATGATAATAATCACATTCTTACATATGCACAAAGAGTGTGTGGAGTTATGCCCAAGAAGTTGTTAATGGTGGTTATCTGTACACACTGGGATTGGCAGTTTTACTTTTCACTGGATATGTTTCTGCACACTTAAAATTTTTTACGTGGAGCATATATACTAAAAGAGCATATTTTAAAGTTTCTATAGGTAACTAATTTCCTGCTCCCATGTATTAGGCTGAAGTAGTTGATTGAGTGGTAGATTTGTATTACAGTTCTATCTGAAGTAGCACAGAAGGAGCCACAGTTGATGGGTGATCTTAGAGGCAAGCTTTCGTCCTGAAATTGCCATCGACATTGCTCAGATGATGCTGTGCCCTCTGCTGACATGGATAATAATTATGTGCTGTATTTTACCGCTTTTTATCAATTGGACCTGATGATTAGTTCACTGAAAGAGGTTTCAGGTAAAATACCTGATAGAAAGATCACTGTAAGGAGTAGGAAAAGAAGAGAACCTTGATCTGAGACTCATATTTTATGAAGTAACTAAAATGTTCTGAACTTACAACATCTCCAATAACTGTTTCAAACAGTTTCAGACTGTCTCAAACCTGAACAACACAGGTTTGAACCATGCCGGTCCATTTATACACTTAGGTTTTGCAATAGTAAATACTGTATACTGCACAATTCAAGGTTGGTTGAATCTACAGGTTTTGCACTTGTACAGGGAATTGGTACACCTGACACCCCACCCCCCGAATTGTTCAAAGTTTAGCTGTAGTTATTTACCAACTTGTAGGGGCTGATGTATAGAAGAGAAGTTTTTCCTTAAGACATTTTTAAAGCAAGTTTTTGCCTATTTTTTACTTTTGCTAGGTTTTGCTTGAATAGTATGATAGATAATTGTTAATGTGATCTTGATTATAACTGCATTAAAGAAGACAAATACTTTGTTATTTTGAAAAATGAGTTTTGTTCTCTTCTAGTCTAATGGATGGGATCCCAACGATATGTTTCGATATAATGAAGAAAATTATGGTGTAGTGTCTACATACGANGAATAGTATGATAGATAATTGTTAATGTGATCTTGATTATAACTGCATTAAAGAAGACAAATACTTTGTTATTTTGAAAAATGAGTTTTGTTCTCTTCTAGTCTAATGGATGGGATCCCAACGATATGTTTCGATATAATGAAGAAAATTATGGTGTAGTGTCTACATACGATAGCAGTCTGTCTTCATATACGTAAGTTTTTAAAGCTTGCTTTTGTTTTAGTCCATTTGCCTTTGATTTTCATTAGCTTAAATTATGTTGAATAAATGTCTCTGTTGGACTTTTATTTTTTACTTGTTTTATTTTTTAATATTTATTTATTTGGCTACTCAAGGTCTTAGTTGCAGCACTTGGGATCTAGTTCCCTGACCAGGGATTGAACCCAGGCCGCCTGCTTTGGGAGCATGGAGTCTTAGCCACTGGACCACCAGTGAAATCTTCTGTTGGATTTTTAAGTTAAACAGTTATGTGACTAAATTATTGTTACTTCTTACACTGATAAATTTCCATTAAAATAGGGATTAAATGTAGCTTATTTATACTCTGATTTTTTGTTCTAAATAAATATTGTTTTATTTTTGCACTGTAAAAACTAAATTGACAAATGCAGAGGTTATGGGGAAATAGGTAATTTAACCAGTTTTGGAAATGTTATATTACTGTAAGAAAAAAATAATAAGAAAATTCAAATTTTGATTTATAAGTAGATGACCATAGCTCTTTTACAGTTTTTACCAGCATTTTAAACTAAATGTCTTAATAGTTGATTGTGACAGATATGTAAACTGTTACTTTAAAATGCACACTTTGCTTTTTCTTTTCATTTGTTTCAGGGTGCCCTTAGAAAGGGATAACTCAGAAGAATTTTTAAAACGAGAAGCAAGGGCAAACCAGTTAGCAGAAGAAATTGAATCAAGTGCCCAGTATAAAGCCCGGGTGGCCCTGGAAAATGATGATAGGAGTGAAGAAGAAAAATACACAGCAGTTCAGAGAAATTCCAGTGAACGTGAGGGCCACAACATAAACACTAGGTATTTAAAGGAAATCATGATGCAGTATTTTGGATACACAACTCAAGGTCTGTCTGAGAAGGTGTATTATTATTATTATATTTCATCTTCCTTTAACTTAGCTTAGGTAGAGAATGCAAATGGAGTTGGTTTCAGGTTCTGTTAGTCAAAAGATTTTAGTAATCTTGGAAAATAGTATTTGAACATCACCTCCGTGGAGCCAAGTGGTGGATATACAGTGACGAGCAAGCCAAGGTCTGGAAGAGCTTGTTTAAGAAAAATGAGCAGGTTGGAGGAGGGGTGCATATAACATAATTTACAGTTCAGTATGATTTCCTAGTTTAGAGGTGTGATCAGAGTACTAGGAATATGCAAGTGAAAAGGAACAAGCATAACCTTGTGGGATCAGAGTATACCTAACAGATGAGGTGATGTTTTATGATAGGATAGTAGATCTGTCTGTCACTCAGATAAGCATAAAACAGGAATTCATTGCGTGGTGAAGACAGGTGAAAGAACTTGTACAATTCAGGAAAAACCTTGTTTCATATGTCTGGAATACAGGGTATATGTTGACATTGCAGTGGTAGTAGCTGGTGATAGGAACCAAGGGAGTGAGACTCTGTGTGTGTCATGTTAAAGAGCACCTTGTAGGCAGGGGTATGGGATGAACCAACTCTGGTGACATTGAGAACTGGCTGAGACATAGAGACCAGTTACTGTACTGAAATAGTTGAAGTGTGAGAATGAGACCAGAACCAGTGATAGAAAGGTTAGAAAAATCAGTGGTGATCCTGAGTTTATTTGATAACCAAGTAGATTGGTGGTTGTACCAGTATTGGAGACAGAAAACACCAAGCAAGCTTGAGGGGAGATACAGTGAGTCCATTTGTGCAATTTATTGTGTTCGAAGGGCTCACAGATCTTTCATGAATTTATTCATAAATATGTGTTGTGAGAACCACCTGCTATATAACTGGTAGAATAAGATACACATTCTGTCTTAAAGGCACTTGCAGTTTAGGAATTGTGATTTGAATTAAAGTGTTCAGTGAGAGATACTGAGACTGTGAGGCTGACAGTGTGGATTTGGGGGATCAGTGTGAAAACCATGAAAAACTAAATGAACAGCCACAAAGAAGAGATCGCAGAGAAAACCAAGGAAGAAGAGCTTCAAGAAGACAGGTGATGATTGATAGAAACAGCCATAAAGAGATCAAGTAGGACAAGAATGAATGAATACATGTTTGTTTTATTTTGTCCTTAGGGGGAAAATCTGAGGGAAAAGAAAGGCCAGACCTAGAGCTTAAAAGAATAAGGGTGTCTGGAAGTGAGGCCGTTGGTTTGTTTAACCTTTTAATAACAAGCGTTCCCTTCTCCCTAAATTGCTTTTAGATATGTTTCATTGGTCTGGTATCTATTAGGATAAAATGATTTAGAGGATCTCTCATTTCTAGGGAAAATAAATATATTCCTCCTGGACAAAGAAATAGAGAAGTCATATCCTGGGGAAGTGGGCGACAGAATTCACCACGTATGGGCCAGCCTGGATCGGGCTCCATGCCATCAAGATCCACCTCTCACACTTCAGATTTCAACCCGAATTCTGGTTCAGACCAAAGAGTAGTTAATGGAGGCAAGTATTTTGACCAGATTTGTCAATCTCATTGATCAAATATATAATTTTCTGAATATTTACAGTTTTACATAGTTGATAAGAGGATGCATACCTTTTAATGATTTCTGTGGAGTAGTTTTCAGTTAATATTTAAAATTTGCCTTTGTGGATATCAAATTAGTAAAATTGTAAAAATCAGTATGTTGTTGGCATATACAGAATTTAACATGATGAAATACTCATGTATTAAGGTAAAATGCTAAATTTAACCAAAGACATTCACTTGGCAAAAAAAAAAAAACAACACTCCACATATAAAGAAATTGGAAACTGGGTAGGTTCTCAATTTAGTTTACATGGAAAGTCCAAATCTTTGTGAAATGCTCAGTGGTTAATATAAATTCATTTTTATGAACTGTTTGTTTATATATTTATATTCTGCTCTTCAAGAGGATTTGAGGTACCCTGCAGTACAAGACATGGCCAGCGGTCATGTGAAGATGGTGGGGAAAAAAAGTGCTTAAAAAAATTAAAACTCAATATAAAGGCACATATTGTAGTTTAGCTTAACTAAAATACACAAACTTGCATGTTTAGTAGGAAGATTTTTTTGTTTTTTTCTATTCTCCCTCCAAATCTAGGTTAAATATGGCTCATGGGTCATAGCTCTCTCATACAAGTCAGGGATACTGGAAACAGCAGTACCATAGACTGTATGGAACTATGGTAATTAAAATATTGATGGTGTATTAGATACTGACCTGGGGGGAACAGTGGGCATTCAATTTTAGGTATTTAAGTTTGGAAAGTTAGACAAATAAGAGAACACTAAGTTTCCAATTTCATTTGTTTTCATTGAGTCTTTCTCCAGAATTCCTCTCCAAATGAACACTCTTGAGTATTCTATACTTTGTATTGGGGTGAGATTTCTTTGCTCACTGAGTAAAGAATTTTAGTTGTTTGTGAACAGAATTTTTTTAGGTATTTAAGTTTGGAAAGTTAGACAAATAAGAGAACACTAAGTTTCCAATTTCATTTGTTTTCATTGAGTCTTTCTCCAGAATTCCTCTCCAAATGAACACTCTTGAGTATTCTATACTTTGTATTGGGGTGAGATTTCTTTGCTCACTGAGTAAAGAATTTTAGTTGTTTGTGAACAGAATTTTCAAAGTAAAAAAACTGAAAGGGGCTGGGAAATACATGATACTCAAGTGTGTGGAATCCTATGGAGAGGAGACCTGGACTGTTTCCTAAGATTAAGGTAAGTGATGTCATGTTACATGTTAGCTGTATTTTGACCTGTGCATATCCCTCAGTGTCAGTTTATTTGGTGATGACTGCTTTGTAGTTGGATTGTTTATTACGCAGTCTCTTAAGTAAATGTTTAACTGCTTAAGTTATTTAGAAGATCCCCCTTCTTTTTCTAACCTGATAAGGTTAAAATATGTTTTTTGAAAAGGCACTGAATATTAATCTGTCACTCCTGTGACTCTGGAAGATAGTAGAAGTAATGTTCTAATTAAATGTACCTATTTAATCTGATTTCAAACTCAACCTTATATTCAGGTATAGACTAGATGAAAACCACAGTTTTAAGAAAGTAGCATTTTTAATGAGATTATAATAGCTGTTATTTCAAAAGATAAAACCTTAAATAAGAAATAATCTTATCCCTGAGTTTTGTGATTTATTGTGTGAAATTACCTAGTGTATGTTATTCTCCTTTTAACAATTGATTTTCCAAACAACAGTTATAGAAGCAGGTGAATAGGCGAAGTCTTAACTGTCTTCTTCAATAGTATGTGTAGATCCTAATTAACCCTTTGGGAACGTGTATTCATTTAAACAGACTTAATTTTAAGGAGGTTAAAGTAAAATGTGAATTTATGTCAGTTAAGTTATGCTAAAACTTACCACAAATCAAATGACTGTCCTCAAAGGGTTAAAATGTGCAAGAAATCATTTTTGTCATTTTACTTTTTTTTCTGTTTACTTTTTTCCCTCATTTTTTTCTTTAGTTTTTATACTTTCCTTCATATCATTTGTTCTGTCAGGTGTTCCCTGGCCATCGCCTTGCCCATCTCCTTCCTCTCGCCCACCTTCTCGCTACCAGTCAGGTCCCAACTCTCTTCCACCTCGGGCAGCCACCCCTACACGGCCGCCCTCCAGGCCCCCCTCGCGGCCATCCAGACCCCCGTCTCACCCCTCTGCTCATGGTTCTCCAGCTCCTGTCTCTACTATGCCTAAACGCATGTCTTCAGAAGGTACAATACCACAATTTGTTCATGTTTTTGTTTGTCTTTGTTTAACTCCTATGTGAGTTTATAATTACAAAATAGTTTCCTCTTCATTATTTAATAACCTATAATTTCTGTGTTTTAACTTTAGTTTATTAAAACTATTTCTATTAACCTTTTGTTTATTAGAAATTTGATAAATGCTGTGTGAAGCTATGAACTATCCTGAATTGTGAGAATGGGGGTTTGTCTCTGCCTGGTAATGATGCTCTTTTACATCCCAGGGCCTTCTCCCTCCCACTTTACAGTGTATACAGTGGTTAATGGTAAACAGTGAACCTTCTTCATACTAGTGAGGCCGCCTGTTGACCTTAGGTAGGAGTGGTGGCTTAGTGGTCCTTTTTGAGAGGGACATTGCATATGGCTGCCTTGGTGTGTTTACCCTTAAATTACAATACAGAGTTTGATTTTGTGTTTGGATTTTTTAAAAATTAGTTTTGTAATATTTTGTAGTGAAAGTCTTTAGAGGAAATTCTTTAAGATAAAATTGTTATTGTAGAAAACAATGTATGAATCTTTAGGGGTTTTTTGTTTTGTTTTTGTTTACCCTGTCAAAAGAAAAAAAAGAATAAAATCCTGTAATTCTCTTTCATTATAATTACAGTTGATATTGCTTATATTGAGACTAATACAGCTTTCTGTCAGAAAATGCTTCCCTGGAGAAAACTGTATTGGCTGCTTTTTAATAAACTATTGCCGTCCAGGCAGCAAGGTCATGTGATCTTAACTGAAGCAGCTAACCTTGAACAACATGTTATGCTGATTTTCAAGGTGACTTCCTTACTCCAGTGCCTACGATGGTGGCCTGTAAATGAGAAGTTAAATTCTGTTGACATATTTTGTTGTGGTCTGTTGTCTGTGTAAGTGATGTTCATATCATGAGAACATGTTAGATAAAAGTCATTAGTGAATGTGAGCTTGTTCACCACTGTTAGATGTACAGATTCACATAAAAGTTTACCTTTTGCATGTTCAGGGAGGCTACGTTATTCGGTTTTTCTTTTTTAACTGATTTGAATTAGTGTTTTCTAGTCATGCAGTTAGGTGACACTGAAGCATTTTTAAAATGTGAACCTCAAAATAAAACTATGAAATATAATAGTTTTCTGTGTTTAGAATAAATTTTCTTTCTATAAGTATTTCACATGTTACCAAAGACTGAACTTTTTAAAGTTAGTTCGATTTCATTGAGCTGTGTCAGCCATCTTTGTTGGTCTTTTCCTGTAAAAGGATGTAAAAAATATGTCTGAATATTTAAATACCCAGTTCTTAACTCATTTTCAATATAAATTATATCTCCAGTTAAAAATTATATAACATTAACTCTTTGTAAGACTGTGCTCGTGATTGTATTCCTACTGAGGACACAAATTAATATGACATCCTAAAGAGTTTGGCAAGGGACTTACCTGATGGCCCGGTGGTTAAGACTCTGGTTTCTACTGCAGAGGGTACAGGTTCGATCCCTGGTTGAGAAACTAAGATCTCACATGCCAATGTAGCATGGGCAAAAAAAAAGAGGGTGAGGAGCATTGGCTTTGGCATTAAGAATGAGTTTGCCAAGTGTCCCCACTGTCAGGTTTCTGTTGTAAGAGTCATTGTATTCACCGTTTTCACCTGACACTTTTGCTTCAGTGCATAGTAGACGTCTTTATAAATAGAAATCACCAATGTGACAGAATTGATTGATGTGGGATTTTGATGATTCATATAGTGCAAATTTCTTCCCCAGATGTAAATTACTCTAGTATACAAGCCAATGCCTTAGCCGTAGAATTTGCAGTTCACAGCCTGTTTAGTCTGAGACACTCTACAGGTGAAGACTGTTTTTTTTTTTTTTTTTAACTACTACAGAGGTGTATCAAAGTAGTTTTTTGTTTAATATTTTTTTTCCTAGTCTTAGAAGTAATACAGCAAATTTGAGGGAGAGGGCTAAAAGTGTATGTTAAAAATTTATTTCATCATATAGCTATAACTTTATTAACATTTTGTTATACTTATTTTTATATACCTACAAATAATGGATATAGATTAAACAAATTGCTAAGATCTTTGAAGAGCTGTGACATCTTATTGTTTGATTTCTTACCACCAACTGCATCCTTCCCTTTTTTAAAAAATAAAAGGGAACAAAATAAAATTTATTATAAAATTTTATGGCATTCCACAAAATAATTCTGAAAAAGTATGGCCAAAAATATGTATGGTGCTTATTTTCTTTTTTTAAACCAAGAAGGAATGAAAGAGAAAGTCGGAGAATGTGTGTGTGTATGTGTGTGAGGGAAAGGGAGGAAGGGAAACAGAAAGAATGTGCTGTATGTATTTACCAGAAAAGCAGTACTGATGGACATTGTGGCATTTATGTGATGTTCACTGTTCCTTTCTTAGGGCCTCCACGGATGTCCCCAAAGGCCCAGCGACACCCTCGAAATCACAGAGTTTCTGCTGGGAGGGGTTCCATTTCCAGTGGCCTAGAATTTGTATCCCATACCCCACCAAGTGAAGCAGCTGCTCCTCCAACAGCAAGGACCAGTCCTGCAGGGGGCACATGGTCATCAGTGGTCAGCGGAGGTAGGTGACACTTGGCTTGGAGCATAATAACAGTGTTCATTTTGTTTACTGGATGTGAAAAGGGCTGAGCTTGAGCTCTATGTGAGGAAGTCTATGTGTATAAAAAATAGTGGAGTAACCAGAAATTGAGAAAATTATTTTTATTTTGGCCTCTACCAATTATTCACCGTATGTTAAGGGAAAAGCATGTGATCATCCTGAATTTCAGTTTTCTCAGTGAGTAAAGTAATTTTTCCCTAGTCTATTCTCTAGTTTTAGGTGAGATTCATATGGGGTTCATAAATATGAATATACTTTATAGTTTTATAAAGTTCCACTCAAATGGAAGGCAAATATAGTACATAACAATGTTTGGAGGAATCATATTTCATGTCTTCTTAGCAGCCTTGTTCATTGATTCTTTCATAAACATTTATTAATATTTTGGGCTTACAGTGCTGTGTATTTCTTTCCCCTGCCCCCAATTCTGTCCATACATTTTTGTTGATATCCTACTTTATGCCAGGCAGTATTCTGGGCCTAGGTCCTGTGGGTTTCTTTAGTACCTATAGATGATACTAATTCCTGACCATATTTCACTTTTAAGGAATAACAAACACAGGAGCCCAGATTTTATGTGATTAGCCCGAAGAATGTGCTGATGGAAGCTATGAAAGTGTAAAAAATATACTTTGACAGGATCTTAGAATTAGGTTAAAACTGCTTTTGCTACTTAATGTATTGCTTCCATGTTTGAGTTTGAGCATGTAATGATTGCAGTTTTTTTGGTCATAAACTATTTTAATCAATGCATGGGACTTTTAAAAGAAAAAAGTCTTCAAGCTTAAACAAACAAAAATATACCCAACTCCATTAAATATCTTCAGTTGATACACATCGCTCACCTTCATATATAATTTTAGGTTTAAGTTTACTGTAAATTCCTTTGAACTTGCTATTTTCTTCTTTGGTCTTCAGTTACACGGAAATAATTAACAAAAAATAGAATTTCTAAAATATTTATTTCTTCAGTGTATCATTATTTGATATTACTCAGAGGACCCGGAAATGAATTTTGAAAGTAACAGCATTATAGAAGTGAAAGAGTAAAATCACAGTTGTTGAGAGATATGCACAAAATGGTGTTAGAGGTTTACTCTATACTAATTAGAAAAAAGATAGTTGTTAAGTAATACTTTCTTCCATTATCCTTTTGACATAAAAAAGTAAAGAACCACTAAAGTGAAATAAATTGAACCATTTTCTATAGATCTTTGGAATCTGAATAGGTTTTGTAATGAAATATGAAACCTGTTAGATACTTATTTCAAAGTCATTGAAATACGAACCCCACCTTGGATTCTCTCTCTCAGCTAAAGTGAGTTCCTGATTTCCTTAGTTACTGCAATGTGAATTTTGATGTATTAAGAAGGAGTATATAGGATTGGCTGCAAACTGCTAAAAGATGTTCAAGTTTATTATTTGAAGAAGGAACAAAGAAGAACTTCTTAGGGATTCCCACAACACCTGCCTACTTTAAAGAGACAGTCTCACTTTTTAGTAGAGAGTGTTGTTATTTTTATGCTAAAAAGTAGCACTTTTCCTGCCTTAGAAATCCAGTTTCTAAATTAATTTAAAATACTTTGTTTTAAAATTAATATATTTAGTTAGAAAACTACTGTTGGACATAGGTATTAGTAATAATTGCTTTCATTTTTGAGATATTTGTTGTCTCCATCATCACCTCTATTCCTGAGACTTTGGAAAAGAAAACCCAGAATGATGGGATAAAGAGTAATTGGGGGAGGAGGTCAGATAGAACTATTTTACCTAGATCTTCAGAGACACTGTTTTGAAGAAGTGACATTTAGCTTGAGAATATAATGGGTAACTTTTCTCTTTCTTGTAGTTCCAAGATTATCCCCTAAAACTCACAGACCCAGGTCTCCCAGACAGAATAGTATTGGAAATACTCCTAGTGGGCCAGTTCTTGCTTCTCCCCAAGCTGGTATTATTCCAGCTGAAGCTGTTGCTATGCCTGTACCAGCTGCATCTCCTACACCTGCCAGTCCTGCATCCAACAGAGCTGTTACCCCATCTCTTGAGGGTATGTAAGAAAGGGCTTCCAGATCCACAGTGTCTTTTATGAAGTTGTGTGTTAGAGGTTTAACAGTTTACGAAAAATGTCTGTGTTGTTTTATTCTTAGGTATGTATTTGAGGGTGACTTCCTAGTAGCTCAGTAGGAAAGAACCTGCCTGTCAGTGCAGGCGATATGGGTTCGATCCCTGGATTGGGAAGATCCCCTGGAGAAGGAAATGGCAACCCACTTCAGTATTCTTGCCTGAAGAATCCCTTGGATGGAGGAGCCTGGCAGGCTGGGATCCATGGGGTCCCAAAAGAGTCAGACATGACTTAGCAACTAAACAAGAACAACAGTGTATTTGAGGGCGCATTTAAAACTTTATGTAAATGAAGTTAGTTGTTTAAGTAATACTACTAATCTCATCTGTTATTCTTCAATGTGTGTTGTTAAGATAGTTTACATTCCTGGGTAGTAAATATCAATATAAATATGTTCATGTTTCATATGTCTGCAAAATTGGAAAGCCTCTGTTTAAATGGAAATGTGTTCTTTTGTTAAAACATAGGATCAAAATGGTTGAATATTTTCTCATTTTACTTTTATAACTTTTAGCTAACTTTGAGTTTTTATAAAATATAATTTTCTAGCTAAAGATTCCAGGCTTCAAGATCAGAGGCAAAACTCTCCTGCAGGGAATAAAGAAAATATGAAGCCCAATGAGACATCATCCAGCTTCTCAAAAGCTGAAAATAAAGGTTAGAGCTTTAAAAAGTCTTTAGAAATAAGAGAGAATATGTCTTAATCTCATGCCCAGTATTGAGTATTTTTTGGTCAATACTTTAAATGTGTAATTTAACATGTCAAAATTTATAATTAATATGTTGAGTTTTTAATTATTTTAATAGTAGAATTTATTTTCATTTCTAGCATCCTATCCTAAAAGAATTTTAAGTTAGATCCCGATTTATTTCTAATCTTTAGTTTAAAATTATTTTAGGTCTAACACGTCCTTAATTTTGCAGGTATATCACCAATTGTTTCTGAACATAGAAAACAGATTGATGATTTAAAGAAATTTAAGAATGATTTTAGGGTAAGTATAGTATTTACTAATGAATTAGAATTTTAAAAAAATTTTTAATGTACTAAAAAATGCATTATATATACACCCAGAATAATCAAACCATGTTTATAGAAAGCTAAACATTCTCATAGTTGTCTTTGCCTATGCTTTATGTGAGGTAATTAAAATCATGAGATTTGATAAGAACAACATACTAAATGAAAGAGAATGTACTTCTGATGTTGGAGGTCAACAAAAGTTATTATTTGCTACTCATTTGATTATATTATTTGACAGTAGAACAAGGCTAAGGCATTAGGGCTCCAAAATCACTGCAGATGGTGATTGCAGCCATGAAATTAAAAGACGCTTACTCCTTGGAAGAAAAGTTACGACCAACCTAGATAGCATATTCAAAAGCAGAGACATTACTTTGCCGACGAAGGTCCATCTAGTCAAGGCTATGGTTTTTCCAGTGGTCATGTATGGATGTGAGAGTTGGACTGTGAAGAAAGCTGAGCGCTGAAGAATTGATGCTTTTGAACTGTGGTGTTGGAGAAGACTCTTGAGAGTCCCTTGGACTGCAAGGAGATCCAACCAGTCCATTCTGAAGGAGATCAGCCCTGGGATTTCTTTGGAAGGAATGATGCTAGAGCTGAAACTCCAGTATTTTGGCCGCCTCATGCGAAGAGTTAACTCATTGGAAAAGACTGATGCTGGGAGGGATTAGGGGCAGGAGGAGAAGGGGACGACCGAGGATTAGATGGCTGGATGGCATCACTGACTCGGTGGACGTGAATCTGAGTGAACTCCGGGAGTTGGTGATGGACAGGGAGGCCTGGCGTGCTGCGATTCATGGGGTCGCAAAGAGTCGGAAATGACTGAGCGACTGAACTGAACTGAAGGCATTATCTGATGTGACAAGTAGAAGATGTATTGGACCCTGGTTGCTGATTTACACTCGTGCACAAATGGATTGTGATAGACATTTTTCTACAGTATCATTTCTCTAAAGACTTGCTGGATTTGATCTCTCCTGATGACTGTTCATTCTTTTGCCTAGCATTTACTATAACATACTGTGCATACTAAGGTATATTTTGAGACCAAATCAAGAAATCATCCTGAAACATCACTTTAATGGGGAAAAATCTGATTAATTCAGCCCCCCCCTTTTTTTTCAGAGGCTGATAAAAGTTGAATGGATCAAAGGCAAAACTAGCCTTTTCCTAGCCTATGTTCTATCTTCCTAAAAATTTAAGTTCTTGCCAGTAGCATCATTCCTAACTTATTGGCACCATTCAAAATATTAAATTTAAATACTGCTTCATACTTTTAACACATTTATTCTACTTTAATGCTCTTAACAGTTGTGAATTTAATTTTTTAAGCTATAGTTAATGTATGGACACAATACAAAGAAAAATGACTGACTGCCCAGATGCCCACTACCAGCTTGATAAGTCAAGCACTCCAACAACACTCTCCTGTGTAGTTGCCCTCCTTCCTTGCAGTTCTTTACACTGCATGTGAATACATCCCTAAACCACGGATGGTATTATTTTGTTTAATCTTCAGTTTGATATAAATGTTATGTCCTTGCCCATTTACTTTTATTTCGTCAGTTTTTTTTTTTTTTTACAGTCAAATCGTTCATTCTCTTCTTATAGTACACTTGCATGAATTTATTATGTTATGAAGGAAAGAAAATTTTTACTTTGAAGTATATGAGATAGTACTTTTTAAACAGTTTTATTAAAGTATAATTTATATATCATATAATTTATCCAGTTAAAGTATACAGTTTAGTGGGTTTTAGTATATTCACACAGTTTATACAACCATCACATAAGCCCTTAGCAGTCAGTGCTCATTTGCTTTCAAACACTTCTGCCCTCTCCACCTCCCGTACCCACCAGTAACCACTGATCTACTTTTTCTTCATGGATTGCCTCTTCTGGACATTTCATGTGTGTGGAACCATGCAATAAATGGCCTTTTATGAGTGGCTTTTTCATTTACCATCATGTTTTCAAGATTTGTCCATGTAGCCTATGTCAGTACTTCAATACTTTTATGAATAATATTCCATTGTGTGGATAGATCATATTTTATTTATTCATTTATCATCAGTTGATGCACCTTTGGGTTCTTTTTGACTATAGTGAATAATGCTGCTGTGAATATTAGTATATTAATATTAGTATAGTATGAATATAGTTTTTGTGTGACCATGTTTTCATTTCTCCTGAGTATATACCCTAAGAATGGAATTTCTGTTTTGTCTGGTACCTCTGTCCTTCACCTTTTGAGGAAAACTTGATTCTTTGCCAAAGCAACTGCACTATGTTACATTCCCACCAGCAGTATATGAGGGTTCCTGTTTCTCCACATCTTTACCAACACTTGTTACTATTTGTTGTTTTGATTGTAGTTTTGACTTGCATTTTTCTGACAGCTGATACTGTTGAGCATCTTTTTATATATATATGTTGATTGCTCATTTGTATGTCTTCTTTGGAGAAATGTTTATTCAGATCTTTGCCCATTTTAAAAATTGAGTTATCTTTTTATTGAATTGTGAAAGTTCTCTGTTTATTCTGTGTACAAGTCTTGCATCAAATGTGGGGTTTGCAATTTCTTCCTTTCTTTGGGTTGTCTGTTCACTTTCTTGATATTGACCCTTAAAGCACAAAATTTATAATTTTGATGAAGTCCAATTCATCTTGTTTTTTTTCTTCTGTTCCTTGTGCTTTTGTTGTCATATCTAATAAACCATTACCTAATCCATAGTTTTTGAGTTAATTTTTTAAGTTGAAGTGTAGCTGATTTACAGTGTTGTGTTAGTTTCAGGTGTATAGCAAAGTGGTTCAGTTATATGTGTGTGTGTATTCTTTCTCGGATTCTTTTCCATCGTAGGTTATTACTTGATATTGAATGTAGGTCCCTCTGTCATACAGTAGTTCCATGTTTTTTTTGTATTTGATTTTGGTAGCATTGTATCTATTAATCTCAAACTCCTCATATATCCCCGTCCTTCCCCTTTTATAACAATGAGTTGTTTTCTGTGATAGAAGTATGTTTGTTTGTCTCATTTTTTTATATTCTATGTCATGTATTTACCTTTCTCTGTCTGACTTACTTCACTTAGCATGATAATCTCTAGGTCCAGCCGTGTTGCAAATAATACAAATGACGTATTCTTTTTTTATGGCTGATTGTGTGTGTATACACAGCACACATCTTTATCCAAATGACATATTCTTTTTTTATGGCTGATTGTGTGTGTATACACAGCACACATCTTTATCCATTCATGTATTGATACATATATATCTAGGTTGCTTATGTGTTGTGGTTATTGTAAATAGTGCTGCTGATGAACGTTGGAGTGTACATACCTTTTTGAATTACGGTTTTTATTTTTTCTGGATACATACCCAGGAGTAGGATTGCTGGTTCATATCATAACTCAGTTTTGTTTTTTTTTAAGGAACCTCCATACTGTTCTCCATAGTGGCGGCACCAATTTATATTTTGAGTGATTTTTAACGCACAGTGTTGAACTATGTGTTGAACAATTCATAGTGTTGAACAAATTCAGTCTTTTACCAATGAATATCACTTGTCCCAGCACCATCTTTTGAAAAGACATTGAATTGAATTGACTTTTCACATATCTGTCCTTTTTGCCAGTACCACACCGTCTATATTAGTGTTAGTGTATTTTTTAAAGTTTATTGTTTCTTCATTTAATAGAAAACATTTTGGCTCTTCATATTATCAGTTCACAACTTTCTGTAAACTTTTAATACTTGACTCTTTAAAGTTCTGTGTAGTTGCACCTTTAGAACTTTTTTCTTTGAGACTTCCCAATATTTGGGGGGACCTGAAAATTCAAAAGCATTATTAAGTCTCTTATAAGTAACTGTCTGGTCTGTAAGTGAAGACTAGAAAGCAAAGAAATGATTGTAAAAGAATGTTTGAGGATGGGCTTTATAATTATCTTTAGATAAAGGAATGTTATTAGTTTAAATATTATTTCCTATGTATCAGAGACTGTTCTAAGAGCTTATGTAATAAATCCTTTATTGTCATCACTTTGAAGCAGGCTCTATGTGTTTTTGAAATGTGTATATCAGGAAACTGAGGCAAAGATAAATTAATTTACCCCCATGTCACATGGCTAGTAAGGTAGGGCTGACCATCTATGTGTTTCATCCTCCAGCAGTGGTTTGGACAGTAGCCAATGCATTCTGTGTACTACAGTGTTCAATGAATGACTCATCATAGCCACTCTCATGGTGTGCACATGGCCATAAACTATGATGGTTCACAAAATCTGCGGTCTTTCACTCAGACAGAAATAGGAGTATCCTGCAGTTCTGGGGTCCCCCTGCTCAGAGAACCATCAAGAAGTTCTAATATAGCTCTGTGCAGGGTGCTGATAGCTTTATTTGTGTAAAAGAATTGCTAGTAATTCAATCTGTTACAGCTTAATGGTGTGGATTTTGGAGATAAGTATATGATCTATGTTTATATCTTGTCCTCAGTGTTATCTAGATTCCCCTGAGCCCAAATGGGATAATTGTAGAACCAACTTCATAGTGTTCTTGTGAGAATTAATGAGATATTGCCTATAAACTGTTTTAATACCATTCTTGATTCATAGTATATATACTCAGTAAATATTAATTATTACCAAAATATAGATAAACCAAAGTTATACTGGAAACCGTGGGTTTTTTTCTGAGTCACATAAAAATTTTAGTTTTCCCATAAAATACCCATTGTCCAAAGCAATCTGCAGATTCATTGCAGTCCTATCAAAATTCCAATGGGTTTTTTTCACAGAAATAACACAAAAGTAGAATTTGTATGGAACCACAAAAGACCCTAAATAACCAAAGCAGTCTCGAGAAAGAACAAGCTAGAAGTATCACACTCTCTGATTTCAAACTATATGGCAAACGTATAGCCTCTGCAAAACATTAAGTACCTATATTGTGACTTAAATTCTGACTGTGTCCAAATGTTGTTATCACTTTCTGCCTTCAATTACTTGAGGCTCTGTAACTATATCAGTGATACAGTGAAACTTGAGAAGTCCCTGAGATGTGTGGTACTGCTTGCCAGGACATCAAAGCTCCCAGTAGTGAGATTTGATGATGGTCTGCCTTTCTTGAGGCTCAGGAGATAGTTTGTCCCTCTCTAGTCTTGCAGCCTCTTTTTCTGTGCAGTTGCTCTTTAGCTTATTCTTATTGGCCTTGGTCTGTTGCTTGGATTTATTCTCATTTCCACCATTGATGCCTAATGATTCCCTTTTCCTTCTCTTTCCCTTCAACTATCCCTGTTTTCTTTCTTCTGTGGAGTAAGGCATCTTAAGTCATTATCAGACAGTAGTAGCACTGCTTGCTTCTAGTCTGCAAACTTAAAAACCCCATCACTTATGTTACCAATGTGTTTGTCTTCGGCTCTTCTTGTTAGTGCTTCTGTTTTGTAGTTTCCTATACCTTATAGATTATAAAGTCTTAACTGACCTGCGTGTCTAGTCAGGTCTCCCTCTGAATCCCCTTACTGCAGAATTTCCAACCCACCACTTCTCAAGGTCAAGCCCAGGTCTTAGTCCAACATGCATAACAGTCTCTCTACACCCTTACTCAGCTTCTGCCAGTTCATTTTCCACAGGGCTGCTACACTCATCTTTGTGAACTGTAAATCTTCCTTAAAATTTTTCAGTGACTTCTCATTATCCTGAGAATTAAAAGCTAGAATCCTGAGCATAGCTTTCAAGTCCTTTTATCATCTTGTTCCTCTTGGGTGAGTTTATCGTTTCTTGACTCACTTTGTGTCCATTCTTGCTCCAGTTACCAGTACTTTGCTATTTCACACAGGGCCATCTTCTCCCTTTCCTTTGGGTCTTTAAACATGCAGTTTCTTTTCTTTTACTTAGTGTGTTACTCCCTTTTCGAAACTCTCCCCAAACCCCCATATCTTTGACACTTTAGATGACATTTTCATTGAGAAGCCTTCTCTTTCCACGAGTTGCTTTTTCCTCTGGAATCCCCATTTACGATAGTTGGTTAGTGTCTGATCTCATCCAGATGGAAAGCTTTGGGAGGATAGGAACTATTTTATATTTCCATTCCCAGCACACACAATTTCTGACACATGATGTGCACTCAATACAAAGTTTTCAGGCTAGGACATTTGAGTGCTTACATGACTATAGTTAGGTTGTATAGACATTTCATTATTGTTGCCTTTTAATGAAAACATTACTTGTAAAGTATGAACAAAGCGTTACTCAAAATATTTCATGCTTACAAATACTAGTTTGTGCTCATGGGAAAAAATGATTACTAGAGTTATTTAAAATATTTAAGTATAATTATTTCCTTTATTTAGTTACAGCCAAGTTCTACTTCTGAATCTATGGATCAGCTGCTAAACAAAAATAGAGAGGGAGAAAAATCAAGAGATTTGATCAAAGACAAAATTGAACCAAATGCTAAGGATTCTTTCATTGAAAATAGCAGCAACTGCACCAGTGGCAGCAGCAAGCCGAGCAGCCCCAGCATTTCCCCTTCAGTCCTCAGTAACACGGAGCACAAGAGGGGACCTGAGGTCACATCCCAAGGGGTTCAGACTTCCAGTCCAGGATGTAAACAAGAGAAAGAAGATAAAGAAGAGAAGAAAGACGCAGCTGAGTGAGTAAACCTGGAATTTAGCACACCGTTTTGCTTCACTTTTCCTTAAAGTGTCCAAGACCTTACAACTCCAGAATTCATCTAGACTTTTAGACTGTCTTATTTGTAGTCCTCAACTTAAATACAACTGGTCTTAACAAATGACATTTTAAGTCAGTTAGGTCATTGCACCCTATACTCTTTCCTCCTCCCATGTTTTTCCATCCCTTGGCAAAAAAAAAAAAAAACCTCTATACATAAATTAAGAATGGCTAATTTATAAATGTACAGGGAGTTCAAAAATTACTGGCTTTCGGACTGATATTCCTGTATGCTAGTCAGTACCCACCTCCTTGCTGTGCTGCTAGAGCTAAGAACTGCCACTGCCAAGAAGAGAGAAATTTTTGGTGCCCCTTATCAATTAAGTGGGGCTTTTGTGGGCCAAACTTAGAATCTAATCACACCACCATTGACCGATTTGTTCTGCTTTCCCTACAACATTGTTAAACAGCTGAACTTTTGGAATGCAGCTTGTTGATATGTCAGGGAGCACTTATTCTTGATTTGAGGCAAAAGTTTTTTATTACAGTCATGATTTTTCCCAAGATACTTTGTATAGGAAACACTGTCACAGAAAAAAATTACTAGAAGAAGGGGACGACTGAGGATGAGATGGCTAGATGGCATCACTGACTCGATGAACACGAGTCTGAGTGAACTCTGGGAGTTGGTGATGGACAGGGAGGCTTGGCGTGCTGCGATTCATGGGGTCACCGAGTCGGACACAACTGAGCGACAACTGAACTGAGAGACTTGATATATTAAGGATTGCTTTTAAATATATTTTATAAGGGGCTACTGTCTTCGGATTGTTTTTATTGGTTGCTTTT
Source organism: Oreotragus oreotragus (assembly GCA_006410675.1). Lineage (NCBI taxonomy): Eukaryota > Metazoa > Chordata > Mammalia > Artiodactyla > Bovidae > Oreotragus > Oreotragus oreotragus. The sequence continues at coordinate 207,544 of SJYX01002625.1, forward strand.
GAGAGAAGGTTTGCATATTTCACTTTTTAAAAATTGTCCTTGTTTGACTAGCAATTATCAGATTAAGCAGTGGGAAGCATGTATGTGTGTGTTTTAAGGCAGAGAATGATCTTCTAGTGAGAATTACTTAAGTTTAGCAGTTTTTTAAAAACTGTCAGGTATAAAAGACTATAGTAGCATAAGTTCCATGCAGATTTCACTGGCCTTTATTTTTTTCTGGTGTAGGCAAGTGAGGAAATCAACGTTGAATCCCAATGCAAAGGAGTTCAACCCTCGTTCCTTTTCTCAGGTATGTTTCTCTCTCTTTGAAGTAAATCTAGTCTCTTAAAAAAAAAATTAGTAGTAATACTTCTTTTGCCATACCTGCCATCTAAATTCAGTTTACAGCTGAAACAACTTCTAGTTAAAGTTCCTTTTTCTTATGGGGTAATTAATGTATATTTTTGAACTATAAGAAAAAAATCCTAGTTTTATCATCAATTAATAATGTGGTCTGAGACAAATTTTTTAATCTTTCTGACTCAGAATTTGAAGATGGTTGGCCTGCTAGGCTCTCAGGTTCATAGATATACTGTTATTATTTTCCTGACTTTGAAAGATATGTTTTTTAAAAGAGTATTTTTTAATTTTTAAAAACACTTTTTTTCCAGTTCTTAAAGATATCACTGCTATTTTTAATAGCATTGTTGATTAATTGGTATAACATTTACATTAACTTTCTACCAAGTATTTCTTTTTTTATTTGAAACACTTGCAGGTTTATTTTCTGTGAGATAACTTTCATTAAGAGATACTAATTAACAGTGAGTAAAACTGAGAAAGATGGGGGAAACCAGTCCTCAGATTGTAGTAATAGTTACCTTTTCACCTTAAGATAGTTGATTTTTGTTTTTGTAGCCAAAGCCTTCTACCACCCCAACTTCGCCTCGTCCTCAAGCACAACCTAGCCCATCTATGGTGGGTCATCAGCAGCCAACTCCAGTTTATACTCAGCCTGTTTGTTTTGCACCAAATATGATGTATCCGGTCCCTGTGAGCCCGGGCGTGCAAGTAAGTCAGAGAATTTGACTTGTTCATTTATCCTCTGTAAGTTATTTATGTTTGACACCAAGTATTCTGTAGGTGCTCAGTGACTTGGAGTGATGGTATAACATATATTTAAAATTGGAGCCATGAGACTTCCCTGGGGGTCCATTGGTTAGACCTCTGTGCTTCCACTGCAAGGGACCTGGGTTTGATCCCTGGTCAAGGAACTAAGGCACTTCCCTGGTGGCTCAGATGGTAAAAAAAATCCTCCTGCAGTGAGGGAGACCAGGGTTCAATCCCTGGGTTGGGAAGATCCCCTGGAGGAGGGTGTGGCATCCCACTCCAGTATTCTTGCCTGGAGAATCCCCATGTACAGAGGAGCCTGGCAGGCTGCAGTCCGTGGGGTCGCAGAGTCAGACATGACTGAGCGACTAAGCATACACACAGGGAACTAAAATCCCACATGCTGTGTGGCGAGTCACCCTCTCCCCCCCCACCCTCACAATTTTTCTCTGAAAAGTGGAGGCATGCAGTGTGGTATATTGTTGATATAAGGACCTAAATATGAAAATGTTTTCTGGTCGGAAAGATGATTTAGATTTACTGTAGTTTGGAATTTGTCCTTTTAGCTATGGGTGTGACTTTATCTTTTTAATGACTGTTAAGAATCAGGAAAGTTTAGAGCTAGCTTTCTAGCAGTATACAACTAGGAGAGAGTGGTAAGATACATTCCTAATATCTTGAGAGCTTAATCTTCATTTTCTTTTTATTTCCTTAAGCCTCTATATCCTATACCTATGACGCCCATGCCAGTCAATCAAGCCAAGACATATAGAGCAGGTAAAGGTGAGAATAATGCTGCCTGTGTTTGCTTATAGTCTGCATGCTGCATGAATAAAATAACTCATTTTACAATGAGTAAATATCTGTGGTTCAGTTTTGACTTTTCATAAAACTTCATTGACTTTTGGATGTTCAACGTTACTTAACATCAGGTATTTAAATAGATTTTTATGAACAAAAACAGGAGGAGAAATAGGAGCTGTGAATTTCAAGATCCTCTTCACAAAAACTAATTGAATTTTGAAATATTCAATGTTAAATTTGTAAAGATGGTTTGCTGAATTAACTCTTTGCTCACATTCTTAGATAATATGTAGTTTCTCCAAAACATTTAAAATTTCTTTGTGAGCAGAGATGGCTCACTTCAGAAATTGTCAAAATGCTATTAGAGAAATACTTCCTCATCTTTAAAATGAGAGTGTTGCGATCTAGTACTCTGTGCAGAAGAGACTTCATTGAAAAAAAACACTTACTTAAAAGGAAATACTTTAATGTTGAAAAGCATTAAAGGGTTCCCCCTTTTGCCATTTAGTTAATTAAGAGCAGTCGTTTCTATCATTTTATTGAGAATAGAAAGTAGAATGGTTTGTATAATAAAGTCACTTCTCAGTGCCCAGTAATTACCTCCATCACAAAAATTTCACTTTTTTCCCCCCATTATAGTTTATTGCAAGAGACTGACTTTGGTTCCCTATGCTATATAGTAGGACATTGTTGTTTGTTTATTTAATATATAGTAGTTTGTATCTGCCAGTCCCAAGTCCCTAATTTATTCTGCCATCTCCACCGCTCTACCACCACTTTCCTCTTCAGTAGTCATAAGTTTGTTTTCTGTCTGAGTCTGTTTTATAGATAAGTTCATTTGTGTCGTTATGTTAGACTCTCATATGTGATATCATAAATGTCCTTCTCTGACTTCACTGTTTGTATGATAATCTCTAGACTCATCCATGTTACCACAAATAGCATTATTTCATTCTTTTTTATAGCTGAGTAGTATTCTATTGCATATGCATCACATTTTCTTTATCCATTTACTCTTTATCAAAACATTCTTCATCCATCTGTTCATGGACATTTAAGTTACTTCTGAGACTTCCCTGGCTGTACATTGGTTTAAAACTTGTGCTGTCACTACCACGACTCTGGGTTCAGTCCCTGATTGGGGAACTAAGATTCTACATGCCATGCACATGGCGTGGCCAGATAGATAGGTAGTACGTAGCTCTTGTTTTCCCTCCTTAATAAAATGCTGCAGTGAACATTGGGGTACATGTATCTTTTTGAATTAGAGTTTTCTTCAGATATATGCCCAAGAGTGGGACTGTTGGATCATTTGGTAACTTTAAAAATTTTTCACTTCTTAAATTAATAAGCTTTCCTCAGTGTTGGTTGCAATTGCAGTTTTGTGCATGTTCAGTCAGTTCAGTTCAGTTGCTCAGTCGTGTCCAACTCTTTGCGACCCCATGAATTGCAGCACGCCAGGCCTTAAAAAAAAAAAAAACCTCTATACATAAATTAAGAATGGCTAATTTATAAATGTACAGGGAGTTCAAAAATTACTGGCTTTCGGACTGATATTCCTGTATGCTAGTCAGTACCCACCTCCTTGCTGTGCTGCTAGAGCTAAGAACTGCCACTGCCAAGAAGAGAGAAATTTTTGGTGCCCCTTATCAATTAAGTGGGGCTTTTGTGGGCCAAACTTAGAATCTAATCACACCACCATTGACCGATTTGTTCTGCTTTCCCTACAACATTGTTAAACAGCTGAACTTTTGGAATGCAGCTTGTTGATATGTCAGGGAGCACTTATTCTTGATTTGAGGCAAAAGTTTTTTATTACAGTCATGATTTTTCCCAAGATACTTTGTATAGGAAACACTGTCACAGAAAAAAATTACTAGAAGAAGGGGACGACTGAGGATGAGATGGCTAGATGGCATCACTGACTCGATGAACACGAGTCTGAGTGAACTCTGGGAGTTGGTGATGGACAGGGAGGCTTGGCGTGCTGCGATTCATGGGGTCACCGAGTCGGACACAACTGAGCGACAACTGAACTGAGAGACTTGATATATTAAGGATTGCTTTTAAATATATTTTATAAGGGGCTACTGTCTTCGGATTGTTTTTATTGGTTGCTTTTGAGAGAAGGTTTGCATATTTCACTTTTTAAAAATTGTCCTTGTTTGACTAGCAATTATCAGATTAAGCAGTGGGAAGCATGTATGTGTGTGTTTTAAGGCAGAGAATGATCTTCTAGTGAGAATTACTTAAGTTTAGCAGTTTTTTAAAAACTGTCAGGTATAAAAGACTATAGTAGCATAAGTTCCATGCAGATTTCACTGGCCTTTATTTTTTTCTGGTGTAGGCAAGTGAGGAAATCAACGTTGAATCCCAATGCAAAGGAGTTCAACCCTCGTTCCTTTTCTCAGGTATGTTTCTCTCTCTTTGAAGTAAATCTAGTCTCTTAAAAAAAAAATTAGTAGTAATACTTCTTTTGCCATACCTGCCATCTAAATTCAGTTTACAGCTGAAACAACTTCTAGTTAAAGTTCCTTTTTCTTATGGGGTAATTAATGTATATTTTTGAACTATAAGAAAAAAATCCTAGTTTTATCATCAATTAATAATGTGGTCTGAGACAAATTTTTTAATCTTTCTGACTCAGAATTTGAAGATGGTTGGCCTGCTAGGCTCTCAGGTTCATAGATATACTGTTATTATTTTCCTGACTTTGAAAGATATGTTTTTTAAAAGAGTATTTTTTAATTTTTAAAAACACTTTTTTTCCAGTTCTTAAAGATATCACTGCTATTTTTAATAGCATTGTTGATTAATTGGTATAACATTTACATTAACTTTCTACCAAGTATTTCTTTTTTTATTTGAAACACTTGCAGGTTTATTTTCTGTGAGATAACTTTCATTAAGAGATACTAATTAACAGTGAGTAAAACTGAGAAAGATGGGGGAAACCAGTCCTCAGATTGTAGTAATAGTTACCTTTTCACCTTAAGATAGTTGATTTTTGTTTTTGTAGCCAAAGCCTTCTACCACCCCAACTTCGCCTCGTCCTCAAGCACAACCTAGCCCATCTATGGTGGGTCATCAGCAGCCAACTCCAGTTTATACTCAGCCTGTTTGTTTTGCACCAAATATGATGTATCCGGTCCCTGTGAGCCCGGGCGTGCAAGTAAGTCAGAGAATTTGACTTGTTCATTTATCCTCTGTAAGTTATTTATGTTTGACACCAAGTATTCTGTAGGTGCTCAGTGACTTGGAGTGATGGTATAACATATATTTAAAATTGGAGCCATGAGACTTCCCTGGGGGTCCATTGGTTAGACCTCTGTGCTTCCACTGCAAGGGACCTGGGTTTGATCCCTGGTCAAGGAACTAAGGCACTTCCCTGGTGGCTCAGATGGTAAAAAAAATCCTCCTGCAGTGAGGGAGACCAGGGTTCAATCCCTGGGTTGGGAAGATCCCCTGGAGGAGGGTGTGGCATCCCACTCCAGTATTCTTGCCTGGAGAATCCCCATGTACAGAGGAGCCTGGCAGGCTGCAGTCCGTGGGGTCGCAGAGTCAGACATGACTGAGCGACTAAGCATACACACAGGGAACTAAAATCCCACATGCTGTGTGGCGAGTCACCCTCTCCCCCCCCACCCTCACAATTTTTCTCTGAAAAGTGGAGGCATGCAGTGTGGTATATTGTTGATATAAGGACCTAAATATGAAAATGTTTTCTGGTCGGAAAGATGATTTAGATTTACTGTAGTTTGGAATTTGTCCTTTTAGCTATGGGTGTGACTTTATCTTTTTAATGACTGTTAAGAATCAGGAAAGTTTAGAGCTAGCTTTCTAGCAGTATACAACTAGGAGAGAGTGGTAAGATACATTCCTAATATCTTGAGAGCTTAATCTTCATTTTCTTTTTATTTCCTTAAGCCTCTATATCCTATACCTATGACGCCCATGCCAGTCAATCAAGCCAAGACATATAGAGCAGGTAAAGGTGAGAATAATGCTGCCTGTGTTTGCTTATAGTCTGCATGCTGCATGAATAAAATAACTCATTTTACAATGAGTAAATATCTGTGGTTCAGTTTTGACTTTTCATAAAACTTCATTGACTTTTGGATGTTCAACGTTACTTAACATCAGGTATTTAAATAGATTTTTATGAACAAAAACAGGAGGAGAAATAGGAGCTGTGAATTTCAAGATCCTCTTCACAAAAACTAATTGAATTTTGAAATATTCAATGTTAAATTTGTAAAGATGGTTTGCTGAATTAACTCTTTGCTCACATTCTTAGATAATATGTAGTTTCTCCAAAACATTTAAAATTTCTTTGTGAGCAGAGATGGCTCACTTCAGAAATTGTCAAAATGCTATTAGAGAAATACTTCCTCATCTTTAAAATGAGAGTGTTGCGATCTAGTACTCTGTGCAGAAGAGACTTCATTGAAAAAAAACACTTACTTAAAAGGAAATACTTTAATGTTGAAAAGCATTAAAGGGTTCCCCCTTTTGCCATTTAGTTAATTAAGAGCAGTCGTTTCTATCATTTTATTGAGAATAGAAAGTAGAATGGTTTGTATAATAAAGTCACTTCTCAGTGCCCAGTAATTACCTCCATCACAAAAATTTCACTTTTTTCCCCCCATTATAGTTTATTGCAAGAGACTGACTTTGGTTCCCTATGCTATATAGTAGGACATTGTTGTTTGTTTATTTAATATATAGTAGTTTGTATCTGCCAGTCCCAAGTCCCTAATTTATTCTGCCATCTCCACCGCTCTACCACCACTTTCCTCTTCAGTAGTCATAAGTTTGTTTTCTGTCTGAGTCTGTTTTATAGATAAGTTCATTTGTGTCGTTATGTTAGACTCTCATATGTGATATCATAAATGTCCTTCTCTGACTTCACTGTTTGTATGATAATCTCTAGACTCATCCATGTTACCACAAATAGCATTATTTCATTCTTTTTTATAGCTGAGTAGTATTCTATTGCATATGCATCACATTTTCTTTATCCATTTACTCTTTATCAAAACATTCTTCATCCATCTGTTCATGGACATTTAAGTTACTTCTGAGACTTCCCTGGCTGTACATTGGTTTAAAACTTGTGCTGTCACTACCACGACTCTGGGTTCAGTCCCTGATTGGGGAACTAAGATTCTACATGCCATGCACATGGCGTGGCCAGATAGATAGGTAGTACGTAGCTCTTGTTTTCCCTCCTTAATAAAATGCTGCAGTGAACATTGGGGTACATGTATCTTTTTGAATTAGAGTTTTCTTCAGATATATGCCCAAGAGTGGGACTGTTGGATCATTTGGTAACTTTAAAAATTTTTCACTTCTTAAATTAATAAGCTTTCCTCAGTGTTGGTTGCAATTGCAGTTTTGTGCATGTTCAGTCAGTTCAGTTCAGTTGCTCAGTCGTGTCCAACTCTTTGCGACCCCATGAATTGCAGCACGCCAGGCCTCCCTGTCCATCCATCACCATCTCCCGGAGTTCACTCAGACTCAACGTCCATCGAGTCCATGATGCCATCCAGCCATCTCATCCTCTGTCGTCCCCTTCTCCTCCTGCCCCCAATCCCTCCCAGCATCAGAATCTTTTCCAATGAGTCAACTCTTCGCATGAGATGGCCAAAGTACTGGAGTTTCAGCATGTTAGTAATTAAAATTCTGTTTTTTAAAAAAACATGTATGAGGGGAAATTGCCTGGTGGTCCCTTGCTTAATTAGGACTTGGCGCTTTCAGTGGCAGGGCCTGGGTTCAATCCCTGGCTTGAGAACTGAGCAAGCCTCACAAAGCAGCCGAAAAAACAGAATTTACGATATCCTTTGTCTTTGCTTTAGAACACTGAAACCTATTGGAAGAATTCTACCTTAGATCATTTAAAGTTATCTTGTGGGATAATCTTATTCTGAGGGCCTGCTGTTTCATTTCTACACAGTTTGGGTATATCATATTAAAAATATGGATATTTTTATTAGGTAGCCTGAGTGCTGTTATCACACTTTATAAAAATAATTCCTTTTTATCATCTAATAACCATCATAATAAGATTACCCTGATTGAGACAGGAATATATTTTTATGGTTGGCTTGTTTTGAGTATGGATTAAAATAAGATCTTCACATTATTAATTTGTTATATGTCTTTGTTTCCCCTATTTTTACCCCTGCTGTTGCTTTGTGATAGAAATCGATTGTTACATAGTATATCATATATTCTAGATTTGTCTCTTCTTGTGATGTCATTGATTACATTCAGTTGTAACTTTTATGGTAAGAGATAAGAATACTTGATAGACTGAGCATACACACTGAGGAAACCAGAATTGAAAGAGACACGTGTACCCCAATGTTCATCGCAGCACTGTTTATAATAGCCAGGACATGGAAGCACCCTAGATGTTGTCCATCAGCAGATGAATGGATAAGAAAGCTGTGGTACATATACAAAATGGAGTATTACTCAAGCCATTAAAAAGAATACATTTGAATCAGTTCTAATGAAGTGTATGAAACTGGAGCCTATTATACAGAGTGAAGTAAGCCAGAAAGAAAAACACCAATACAGTATACTAATGCATATATATGGAATTTGGAAAGATGGTAACGATAACCCTGTATGTGAGACAGCAAAAGAGACACAGATGTATAGAACAGTCTTTTGGACTCTGTGGGAGAGGGAGAGGGTGGGATGATTTGGGAGCATGGCATTGAAACATGTATAATAATCATATATGAAACTAGTCACCAGTCTAGGTCCGATGCAGGATGCAGGATGCTTGGGGCTGGTGCACTGGGATGACCCAGAAGGATGGTACGGGGAGGGAGGTGGGGGGATGTTCAGGATGGGGAACACGTGTACACCCTTGGTGGATTCATGTTGATGTATGGCAAAAGCAATACAGTCTTGTAATTAGCCTCCAATTAAAATAAATAAATTTATATTTTTTAAAAAAGAATACTTGATAGGTATTTGTGAGTGCTCTATGTTGGATCATTTAAGAGGTACAGTATCTGGTCCTACTTGGAATTATGTTAAAATTTATTAAAGGCTCAAGTGGTGATAGCCTGGTCTTCTCCTCTCCAATTGTAAGGTTTTCTGTCAAATCTGTCATCTTATTTATTGATGATTAGTACTTAACAGCATCTTTTCATTAGGGCTCTGTGCTGTCATGTCCAACTCTTTGTGACCCTATGGACTATAGCCTTCCAGGCTCCTCTGTCGATGGTATTTTCCAGACAAGGATACTGGAGTGGGTTGCCATGCCCTCTTCCAGGGAATCTTCCTGACCCAGGGATCGAACCTGCAGTTCTTAGGTCTCCTTTATTGGCAGATGGGCTTTTTATCACTAGTGCCATCTGAGAAGCCTCTTCATTTAGACTGTGGTTCTCAAATTCTAGTGTACATTAGAATCACTTGGAGAGTTTGTTTAACAAACACACAAGTTGCTTGGCCCTATCCCCAGAATTTCCAGTTCAGTAGATTTGGGGCATAGCCTGAGAATTTACTTTTCTAGTGCAATTTATTAAAAAAACAAAAACACAGTTCCCCAGTGATCCTGTTGGTACAGGACCATACTTTGGAAAGCACTTTAATTAGGAGTTTGAAAGCAGTGATTTCTGAATTTCTAGCATTGCTTCTCCACTTACTAGCTAGAATCATTCAGTAAGGGACTTCTTTTTAACCAGGACTGTTTGGGTATCTTGAAATAGTTTGTACAGAAAAGTTATGAATACATGTAAATTTTTATATATTAATATACATATTATATATATTATATACTTGTATAATTTTTTTATATATCCATTATATTTCAATTAAGTTTTTTTTTCTCTTCTCTTATTGTCCTATCTTTGATCAATGATAATCGCTTTACATTGGCTCCTGTCTCCTTTTGGTACTACTCATTTGTCTCTGATAACTTCCTTTCTGCTTTGAGTAAGATGTCTCAGGCTAGTCTACTAACAATAGACTTGGATCAGTAATCCTGCCTCTCATTCTCTTTGCTGGGAAATAGTGTTTAGAAACCATTTTCTGGTCATTGGATATGCTCATTGCTATTGAATTAATAATGTCTGTATTTTAACAAATTATCACAAAGCTTAGCTGCCTAAAACAGCAAACATATTTTATTTCACATAGTTTCTGAATGTCAGCAATCCAGGAGCCTCTTAACTAGGTGGTTCTTCCTTAGAGTCTCTTAAGCAGTTGCAAAAAGATGTTGGCTAGAAGCAGGAGTTATCTAACCTGGGGCTGGTGGATCTGCTTCCAGATTCAGAGCTGTTGGCAGGATAGTTCTGGTCAGAAAAAGTCAGCTGGCTTTTCGCATAATGAGAAACAACCTAAATGGAAGCCACAGTTTGTTTTACAGTATAACCTTTGAAGTAACCTAGCTTCATTTCTGTCATTTGCTGTTGATTATGTGGAGCAAATGAAACCAGGAGGCAGAATCATTGGGGGCCATCTTAGAGCCTGGCTTATTTACATTTTCCTATAATGTGTATAAGATGTTTTCAGAATATTTGTGCTCTAACTGTTGCTCTACAAGATAAAATTTAAGATTTCTTTAGTATCTCACTAAGAATTCTTTTAAGTGTCAGTTTTCAGAGTCAGGAATTGCTACCCATGATACTTTGAAAATACCATTTTCTGTAGTCACTGAGTTAGGTCAACAATTGGACACCTAGGTAGGTTAACCTGATTGAACTTGTTAACATTTGTAATGATAATTTTTTTATTATTTTAATTTTATTTTTTACATGTGGAATATTTATTTTCAAAGTGAAAATTACATAAAAAGGTTGTTTAGAAAAGTCTTGTTTTCATCCCAGTCTCTTACTTTGTACTTTCCCTCATCACTTCCATCCTATTAAGTGAATTGTCCCTTCCACCATTAGCAGCTGATGATTTAAGATTAATTTCTGTTTATCCTTACAGTATCTATTTTACAGTTGTTTCCTTGCAGGTGTTCTGTTTTTTAAAAATGGCTATGTTTGGATTGTTGACCTCTCGTTTATATAGTTGACCTTTGAACAACTCGGGAGTTAAGGGTACTGACCTTCTGTGCAGTCAGAAACTGAATATAGTTTATAGTCAGGCCTGTGTGTTCATAGTTACAGATCATCCAACAGTGGATGGTTTAGTGCTGTAGTATTTACTGTGAGGAAAAAAAATCTGTGTAAGTGGACCCACACAGTTCAAACTTGTATTTTTCAAGGGTCAACTGTAATTCAAAAGCCATAAAATTCATCTCCTTGAAGTACATACAGTTCAGTGGTTTTTAAGATTTTCTCAGAGCTGTCCGATCATCACCAGTCAATTTTAAAACATTTTTATTACTCCAGGAAGAAACCCCGTATCCTTTAGAAACTGTTTTCCTCTCACACCATGCATGTACACACTCATATCCTAGACATGCTAATACACTTTTCTCTGTAGATTGCCTGTCCTGGATATTTCATGTGAATGAAATCATATTGTATGGAGTCTTTTGTGACTGGCTTCTTTCATTTAGCATGTTTTCAAGGTTCATCCATGTTGGAACATCTGTCGCTGTACACTTCATTTCTTTTTATGGATGTATAGATAACAGTAACATTTCACTTATTCATTAGTTGATGATTCTTTGGATTGTTCCACTTTTTGATTATTATGAGTGATGCTGAACATTGTACAGTTTGTATGTGGACTTAGGTTTTCATTTCTCTCAGAGTGGAATTACTGTGTTCACAGTGTGCCACACTGTTTTCCAAAGTGACTACACCACTTTTTATTCCTGCCAGTAGTATACAAGAGTCCCAGTTTCTCTACATCTTCCCCAACACTTGTTATTGTCTGTTACAATCCTCGTGGTTATAAAATAGTACTTCATTATGATTTTGATTAGTATTTCTCTAGTGACTAATGATGTTGAGCATCTTTTCATTGACCGTTTGCATACTGTTTCTGGAGAATTGTTTATTCAGATATTTGACCTAGTTTTAATTAAATTATTTGCCTCTTAATCACTGACTTGTAAGAGTTTTCTATATATTCTATATACAGATCTTCTATCAGATATAAGATTTACAGATATTTTATCCATTTTATGTTGGTTTTTTTTTTTTTTTTGATGGTGGGCTTTGCAGCACAGAAGTTTTTAATTGTGATGATGGAACCTCAGTTTATTTGTATTTTGGATTGTCACTTTTGCTTTTGGTGTCATACTAAGAAACCATTTCCTGACTCAGGATCACAGAGATTTACCATGATTCCTTCTGAGAGCTCAGCTTTAACATTTGGGTTAGTGATACATTCTGAGGTAATTTTCCAGATGGCACTAGTGGTAAATAATCCACCTGCCAATGCAGGTAGACATTAAGAGATGTGGGTTTAATCCCTGGGTCACAAAGATCCCCTGGACAAGGAAATGGCAGTCTGTTCCATTTTTCTTGCCTGGAAAATCCCTTGGACAGGGGAGGCTGGAGGGCTACAGTCCATGAGGTTACACAGAGTTGGGCACAACTGAAGTGACTGAGCAAGCACGCATGCATAAGGATAGAGTCCACATTCATTCTTGCCTGTGTATATCCAGTTATCCCGGCACCATTGTTTGAAAAGTGTTTTTTCCTCATTAAATTGTCTTGGCATCTTTGTTGACATTTACTTTTCTTCCCTCGTATGCAAAGTGAAGCACACTGTATGTACTGTACTGCACCCATGGGAGTTTTGTTTGAAGACATTGTATTTCCTAGAAATTACCATGTATTACTGTATCAAGATTTTCCTTAGACCTTTTTTTAATGAAAACTTGTACATTTGTATATTTATTTGGCTGTATTGGGTCTTAGTTGCAGTGGGCAGCCTCTTTGTTGACCTGCAGCTTGTGGGATCTTAGTTTGCAGGCCAGGGATTGAACCCATGTCTCCTGCATTGCAAGGCAGATTCTTAACTGCTGGACCACCAGGGAAGTCCCTCCTTAACACTTTTTTTTTTTTGGCCGAGTCATATGGGATCTTAATTCCCAAACAGGGATATTCTGATTCATTTGGAAATTGCCTTATATACAGTATAAGGTATGGATCCAGTTTATCTTGTTCCAAATAGCTCTCCAAAATTTTTAACTAGTTTTGTTATTCTATAGTTTACATACAATAAAATGTCTTTAAGTGTGCTTTGTGATGAAAACTACTCCATACCACCCACTCCAGGCAGCCACTGATCTACTTTCTGTTACTATATTAGATTTCACTTTTCTAGATATTTTTTAGTAAGTAGAATCGTGTGTTGTATTTTTGTTTGTCTAGCTGATTTGAGAATATTTCATATTATCATCTGCATCATTTTGTTCCATTTTATTGCTGAATAGCATTCCATTTTTATGATTATACCATGGTTGGTTTACCCATTACTAGTTCATGGGTATTTGGATTATTTTCAGTCTTTGTTCTCATAAAGCTTTTAAGAGCATTTGTGAACTCATGTTTGTGTGAACATTTGCTTTCATTTCTCTGGTTTAAATATCTAGAATTAGAGTTGTTTAGTTGTATGATAAGTGCAATTTTAAATTAATAAGAAACTGATAAATTGTTTTCCAAAGTGGTTGTGTCATTTTACATTTCAGCTGATCAGCCATGAATAAGCATTATGGTTACTCTACATCCTTGCCAACTTTGGTATTGTTTGTTTTTTTAATTTTAGCCTGTCTAGTGGGTCTGTTACCTCATTGTGATTTTAATGTGCATTTCTTTGATGATTACTGATTTTTTTTTTAAGAAATTTTATTAATTTATTTGGCTGTCTTGGGTCTTAGTTGCAGCACATGGGATCTTCATTTACTCATGCGGGATCTTTCATTGTAGACTCTCTAGTCGGAGTGTACCAGCTCAGTGGTGGTTGTGTATGGGCCTAGTTGCTTCACGACATATGGGATCTTTGTTCCCTAACTGGAGATCAAACCTGCGTCCCCTGCATTGCATTAGCTATACATTTGTAATCATTGCTTTAGCTGCATCCCTAAAACTTGATGTGTTATATTTTCATATTTCATTCAGAATATTTTCTGTCTTATGATTTCTTTAACCCAAAGGGCTTTAAATCTAAGTAATGTGTTTGTAATCTCCAAATATTTGGTTCAGTTCAGTTCAGTTCAGTTCAGTCGCTCAGTCGTGTCTGACTCTTTGCGACCCCATGAATCGCAGCACGCCAGGCCTCCCTGTCCATCACCATCTCCCGGAGTTCACTCAGACTCACGTCCATCGAGTCCGTGATGCCATCCAGCCATCTCATCCTCTGTCGTCCCCTTCTCCTCCTGCCCCCAATCCCTCCCAGCATCAGAGTCTTTTCCAATGAGTCAACTCTTCGCATGAGATGGCCAAAGTACTGAAGTTTCAGCTTTAGCATCATTCCTTCCAAAGAAATCCCAGGGTTGATCTCCTTCAGAATGGACTGGTTGGATCTCCTTGCAGTCCAAGGAACTCTCAAGAGTCTTCTCCAACACTACAGTTCAAAAGCATCAATTCTTCGACGCTCAGCTTTCTTCACAGTTTAGGATGTATTGATATTTTTGTTTATTTTTTCATTCCATTAAGATCAGAAAACAGACCGCTATGGAATGCCATTTTCATCCTATCTTAAGTATCCATGTATAGTTAAATCTATATCTGGATTTTCTCTTCCATTCTGTTAAATTGTCTGTCTTTAGATAGACTACTTTCCCACCTATCCACTCCCATTATTGATTTTTTCTTTCAGTTATTTTTCCATATGAACTTGATATTCAGGTTGACTACTAAAAAATCAGTTGACTTTTAAAAAACCTTTTTATTGAGAATTTCAAACATATAAGCAGTTTGAATAGTACATCAGTGTAAAAGTACTCATCACTCAGCTTTAACAGAAACTCACGGTCAGTTTTGTTTCATCTACAACACCTCTCCCCTCCTCAGATTGTTTTGAAGCATATCCTCGATACACTATTTCATTTGTAAGTATTTTATAATTCTTAAAGAGTCTTGTAAAAACAAACATAAAACACTACAGTTCTCCAAAAGTTTCCCAGTTTTTAACACCCAGAAACTTGTCATCCTCTGCACATTTGCCTGCTGTTGTCTCACTTCCATATTAAACTCCTTTTCTAATGCAAAAAAAAAAAAACTACAATGCCATTATTATACCAGAAAGAGTTAACCAGGAGTTCCCTAATATTCTCAAATTTCTGTGGCTGTTAAAATACATTTTTTTTTTTTACAGTTAATTTGTTCCAGTTAGGATTTAAGTGAGGTTTATAAGTTGCATTTGTTTTTCATGTTTAAGCCATTTTTAAAGTTGTTTTATGTTGTAAATTTTTATTACGAAAATTTAGACAAGTTTTGTTCATTTATACCCTTACACTGTTAGCCTAGGTACCATCGTCATTTCATTAATCAATACTTTTGTATGTATCTTTAAGAGTTGTGGACTATTTCTCTTTTTAAACCATAGTTAAGGTACCATTACCTAAAGTAAATTATAAATTATTTCTTGCTATCAAATATCTAAGCACATTTTTCTTACTGCCTTAAAATGTTTTCTTAATAGTTGGCTTGTTGAGCTACAATCCAAAATCCACACTTTTCATTTGATTGCTCTCTCTCTTAATATTAACTCTATTTATAGTTTCCCCCTCAGGTTTTCTCCTTTACATCTTATTTAAATCCAACTTGTTCGGCCTGCATTCTTTCCCACCATCTGAACTTCATGGATTGGATTCCTGTGGTATTGGTTAAAGTGATCCTGTGTCCCCCGTAGGTCTCTGATAGTATATAAATAAGAAAGACTTGTTAAGTTTAGTTTGTATTTTTTTTTTTAACTTAACATGGAATGTTTCATAGATGGTGTGTGTAGTTTTATTCGAAGTCAATGTCTCATCTCCTTTTTTTTCTTTCTTGGATAGTGGGAGTAACTTGGCTGCCTTATATATCCAGGATAGCATTTCATACCAGCTCATCTCTGTTTGTTTTAGCAGCACTGGCAGTGACTGTCTAGCGCTAGATTCATTATTTCACTAAGGATTGCAAAATGATGACATTCTCATTCTATCATCTCTTCTTCAGTTGTTAACTGGACTATTTCTATAAAGAAAAACTTTTACCTTGTTAGGCTTTTTGGTTACCGTGAGGTGCAGCTTGTAAAAGAAAGGTTACTAAACTCCCCATCATTTCAAAGCAATTTTCAAAATAATGAGTTGGTTTCTTATTATTTCCGTGACCGATGAGGGTCTGTTGTTGTTCTGTTAGTGTGAACTCCTGGATGTTAACATTAAGTTTGCCAGTTGGCATTTTCATTAGAACTACATTAAATTTATAAATATATTCTTTAGACAGTAACTTAGGGGAGGATTGTTATCTTTATCTTTTCGTCTTATCCACAAACAAATTATGCCTTTCTGCTTGTTTAAATCTGTTTCTCTGTCTTTAGTACTGATTTTTCAGTTTTTGCCTCAGGTAGTTTCTTTTTTTATTGTTAATGTAAACTGGGTTCATCTTTCCATTGTATCTTCTAAGTAGTTACTCATGAAGTAAATTTATGAAGTGTGGTATATGAAGGCTCTTGGCTGTCTTTATGTTAACTTTATATCCTGCTACTTTACTACATCAAATAACAGGGAAAATTAAGGACTTGCTTCTGAAACACAGCCATAGATCACATAGGGCCTATCTTTCCTTCATGATAGTAGTACCTTTTTGCACAAAACAATCTCTTTGTCTTCTTGGTGCATGATGCAGTTCTAATTTTTGCTTCCTGTGAGAAAAATTGGGTTTTGTTTGAAAATATGCTGAAGTCAGGAACATTTGGGGACGGATATTCTTGGTGGAGGTGAGGGTGGTTAAATAGGGTGGGATCTGAGTATTATAGAACGTTGATTAGCGTCCCTGGCCTCTACCCATTAGATAATAGTAGCGTCCTCTCCTTCCTTAACTGTGACAACCGAAAATGTCTCTAGACATTGCCAAATGCATCTTGAAAGGCAAGATTGTTCCCAGTGGAAAACCATTGACAAAAGGAAACGGCTAAAGTATGGCCAAGCTAAACTGTGGTTAAGATTAAGGTAGATTCAAACTGTCGGGAGTGGGACACGACCATAAAACCAAGTCTGTCTCTGTATAGATTTAAGATGGTATTCATTGTTTTTTATATTTAGAATTTTTCTTTTAGAAATCCATAAAGTTGACTAGCTTTGGGGGGAAAAAAAGTGAGGATTATAAATATAAAAAGAGACAAACTTTGATTGGATATTTGAGTTTGGGATGGTTTTTTTTTTCTTGAAGGATATGCCTTTTCAATATGAGGGAATCTCAAGATTGAATTCAGAAAAATATTCTTAACTGTTTCCTCTGTTTTCAGGCTTGCTTTTCTAACCAGATAATAAGTATATATAACCAGCTTTCTACATATCAGCAACAGTCAGTCAAATGTTTAGCAAAAATTTCAGATGTTTTTAAAAAAATTTATCTCTACCTTAGCAATTCATTCTGATGATTTTGTGAACATAATGAAGTTACACATTCTATGTGTCCTGTGGAATTGGTGGTTTACAGCTTTTTCCCTTGAGTGATTTAGTTAACATAGCACCATAAACTCATCTCAGGCAACAGTCAGTGCTGTAATAAACATGTGAGAAAAAGGTACACAGAGCATGCAGCTTGCTGTTTTGTGGGGAACTGGGAAAGACATTACAGAGATGGCAGTTGACCTAAACTGTTAATGAGAGCTTTAATGGGGCAGATTAGATTATAGGCAAGAACTCTTATTTAGAAACCTGCAACATGATAGCGTGTGAAAACTATGGGAATTAGCAAGAATTCAGTGGTGGAAAATTTTTAAAGATGGAGTTAAGATTCGTGTTGGGTCTCTTTTCACTTTTTTTGTTTTTATTTTTGTTTTTCTTTGAGTAAAATCTAATGCCCTTCTCTAGCCATGGCATAATTTAGTGTATCAAACAGGGATGATCTGAAAAATAATATGGGAAATGTTTCATAGTGCTGTAAGAGTCTTGTAATTACAGGGACTTGATCAACTCTGTGGGTCATCACAGAGTGTCTCTCTGAGAATGTGGCTTTCAAGCTGACCCCTCAAGGACAAGTAAAAATTTTCCATCCTGGCGGTAGGGAATTGGGGATTCAGGCTGAGGAATAGCATAGATGATAGGAAAACAGCCCATAGTGACGGAAGAAGGTTGGGTGCGGAATAGCATGGCATTTGAGAGACAGGCAGAAGTGTCAAATCATGCAGAGCCTTATGGACCAGTTCATGTATTTTATGCTAAGGAGATGCTATTTTCTAATATTACATCATTTTTTCCTGCAGTACCAAATATGCCCCAACAACGGCAAGACCAACACCATCAGAGTTCCATGATGCACCCAGCCTCAGCAGCAGGCCCACCAATTGTGGCCACCCCACCAGCTTATTCCACACAATATGTCGCCTACAGTCCTCAGCAGTTTGCAAATCAACCTCTTGTTCAGCATGTGCCACATTATCAGTCTCAAGTAAGCCTGATAGGACCTAATAACTCTTAACTGTGGTTGCATTTAAGTAAGTTTCAGTGTAATACAGGGGTTTTCCTTATATTTTGTGTTATGTGCTATGGTGGGGGTAGACAGCTAAGGATTTGGGGGCCCCTTTTAACAGAAGGGCGCTGATTGGCATAGGTGTTTCAAAGAAAATAATCAAAAACAAACTGATTTAGAATTTTCTAAATTCTGTATTTAGAATTTAGAAGTTTTGGAAACCTGCAAACCATGAAGTTAAGACATAACTAAAATCTACTTGATTATATCCACTAACTTTAATGTTTTTTCTTAATTTTTTATTTGAACACAGCATCCTCATGTCTATAGTCCTGTAATACAGGGTAATGCTAGAATGATGGCACCACCAACACATGCCCAGCCTGGTTTAGTGTCCTCTTCAGCGACTCAGTACGGGGCTCATGAACAGACACATGCGATGTATGGTAGGAAACACTTTTTGATTTTTCTCAGTGTGTGTCTTAATGTGTTTTAAACTTCTGTTTAAGAATAACTCTGCCTTTTATGACATTGAGGGTCAAGAATCTTAAAAAAAGAAGAATGTGTTTCTCTCTGACCTGGTTTGTAAGTCTTGGCAAATCACTTCTGCTTCTGTTCTTGAAATTTCTCTCTTTAACTAAAAATGTAATAATGTGTGTAACAGAAAGCATCTTTTGTAGAGAAAGGTATCTTCCTTCTCTTCCTCATCAGTAACATCATTTGGTATACTCTTCCTAAGGCATGCAGGAAGGTTTTTCCATAATGAAAACACTCTATAGCAAGAAAACATTATCCCTCACTCTTTACTCTGGGGGCCACTGACATTGCATATTTTTGATTGCTGTTTGTTATAATACTACTGTGTTTCTTCATTATGTTGTATTTTAAGTGGTTGAAATTGTGTAATACTAGATCTGCTTTAGACCGAGTCATACTGTAAGTGTAATCAGTATGCAATGATAAAAGTATTCTATGTAAAATTAAACTATATAAGATTACTAAGCTAAAATCTCCATCTTAGTTTTGTGGCCAGAGAACTTTGTACAAGTCAACTTTGCAGCTTTCTAAATTACTAAAATAATACCATTTTCAATGTTGAGAATTTAAAATAAAATTCCCACCTTATATTTTGTAGAATAGAATTAATGAGTTGTCTCATATTTTTTAAAATGCACCTTTAATTATTAGTAGTACCAGTTTTATTGAGATATGAATTTTGTTTTGAACTTTTCTGAGAACTCCTTTATTGTCATTTAAGTTTGCCCACTTGGACTTCAGTTTGTTTTGGAGTGGGAAAAGAGAAATTTAAATTTATTTGTACAGTTGAAAAGACAACAACTCCTATGAGAATGAAGTTAATATTACATGCAGCTGCATGAACCTTTTCTTTTTAAAACCTCTTTAAACTTTTTGAATGACTAAGAATGTAAAGAGTTTCAGTTTTTTTAACTTTAGATTACAGTTTATAACATTTTGTAGGTTAATAGGAATAGGACTCAGGCAGCAACAACCATTCTTCTTGTCACCCAGAACTCACTTCTAATGTTTACTTTTTGGAGGCATGCTCCTTTCCCACTGATTCACTCACTAATCATAGAAATTTTACGTGACCTTTTTTTTTTTAATATAAAATACTTGTTAGATCTTACTTTTCCACACTTAAAATCTTTTATTGTTGATTATACTCTTTAAATGATGTGCTTGCAACATTTTGAAAACCTTTCAAGAAACCCATCCATAATTTAATTGAAAGGCTGACAGACTAATTTGGTTTATGATTTTAGTTATGATCTTCTGTCATTGGGTTGTCTTAACCAGAACTAATTATATGTGAAAAGCCATCACTGATTTATCACACTAAGTTTTACACAATTTAGATATATTTCAACAGTTTTCCAGTTTGCTAAAGTCTTAGGTGAAAAGTTCATAATGATTGTTTATACATACATTCCTGAATATATCATGATATAACAAGTGGAAAAAACATTTCTTTCTTCCCATTTTCTGGCATACTCCATTTGGAATAAGATCTGAAACTTTTGAGCTAAAATTTCCATTGCTTTTAGAGAATAGCTATTTGTGTGCCCATGCCTTTTGAGATACTGTAGTAATACTATTGAGCAGAATCTTTCTCCTCAGTGTATTCACTCACTACCAGCATCTGGCTTTGTCTTTTGAATGGATATTCATTGGTTTGAAACAGCCAGTACAGTACAGTACAGTAAATATTGTATTTGAGGCACTAATGGTTTTATAACTACTTTCCAAAATATTTCCATTTGAAAAGCAGTTGGTCTCAGACCGTGAAGTCCATTCAGGTGTGGATAAACAAAAATACTGCAAAGAAACAAAATACTAGACCTAATGTCCAGTGAAACTTAGAATGAACCAGGCATCAAAGCTACTTCTTTGATGCCAGGAGAAAGTTGGCTCAACCATATCTGAATTACTCTCCTACAATTCACACAGATTGAGTTTTATTGATATCTGTTGATGAAGGTAGGCTAGGGGCAAAGCTGTACATAGATTTGGTATGATTAATTTTGGTTCTCTTTTGGACACTTCATAGGCTGAAGAGGACACCAGGAAATAAATTATTTTGTTACTTACTGCAATAAACCATAATTTAATCTGCTGTAGCAAGTTTATTAATTCGTCAGTGATTTATTTTAAATCTTACAGATTTTTAAGACTTTAAACTTTTACAAATTTTTGTACATTTTCTTTTGTCTGTAAAGAATACAGATTTTTAAGTACATTGTTTTAAACTGTAAGATAAAATTTGCATAGAAATGCCAATTTTATACTCATTTCTCTTAAACAGTTTATATTTTATATTCCAAAAGGAACTAGATATTTTTAGCATGGATTATTTTTTAAGCTATATCCTATCTAGATTTTTTTTTTAATGCAAACAAAAAATATGCACCCAGATGTTGATGGCAGTTGTTATGTTACCTTTTTGTCATTTATTAATCATGGTTATAGCAAAAGCCTTTGAGAATAGAAATGACTTCAAAATGAAAGGCTGGTTGTTGTTTTAAAATTTTTTGGCATATTTACTATAAATATGCCAACAAATCCTTGAACATTCATTTAAGGTACTAGGAGAAATGTATTCTAAGTTTGTTGACCTTGTATTCTTTCTAGCTATCTTAGGAGAGACTTTGATCACAAACTTCATCTCTTTGACCTTAATTTCACTTTCATCATTGCGCCTGCCCTATTCCTCCAAATAAGTTACTTTTTGTTTCCTTAACATCTAGTCTTAAAATTCATCTGATTTTGTTTCATTCATCTTGTTTTGTTTTCCCTTTTAGAAATAGTAATAATGAAACTTTCTCTGCTAACTAAAGCCATCAGGAAGAGTTAAATCCAAAATCTTTTTCTTTGGGTTTATTTTTGGTAGTTTAATGCAGATAAATTCAAAAGTACAGTAGGCAAAAATATGTAAAGTGCACCTATTAATCTTCTCCCTTACAACCTCCTGTTAACGTTTTGGTCCATATGTTTCCAAGTGTACTTATGCACCCACGCACACCCCTTTGTGTAGACAGTTTAATAAAAAATGATATCGTACTCTTGTTTAATATTAATATTACTATGTTTCTCAATTTTGGGATCCATTACCAGATGCCTAGTAAACACCTTACAGAACAAGATGTAAGGTGACATTTCTATTAGTAATGATTTGCAAAATTGGACTAGTCTTTTGAATGAAACTTGGTAAATATTGTTTTATATTGGTATTTTTTTAATATTAGAGTTGTTCAATGGAATGCAATGTTGGTCTTTTTATTAGATAATGACTTTATTCCTTTCATTTAAGCAAATGAGCAAGTGGAACTCGACAGCCCAATACAGAAGAAAAGTGTCTTTCGCTTCAGCTCTATCTTACTTAATTTTGTAGTAATGTTTAAAGTGCTTGTCATCTCTTATAAAATAAGAAAAATGAATTATGCATGAATACAAAAAGAAATTACTAAATATGTCAACCTTTCCAGAAAATTAGGAAAATGCACACCTTAAAAGGCTAATTAACCTTTCTATTTCCTAAATTCAGCATGTCCCAAATTACCATACAACAAGGAGACAAGCCCTTCTTTCTACTTTGCCAGTGAGTTGGGTTTTTTATACTAATTTTAATTTGAACAGTAAAACACTTTTTAAAGAATACATGTTAAGGGAGTAGACTTGTTGAGCAATCTTTTCCTTGTGCCAGACAAAATCATTAAAAATACATATATCTAAAAATAATTCAGAGTTTTTAAAAAGGAAGTAAAACCCAGCTTAAGAAAGCTGGAGTTAATTTTAAAATTGACTTGTTTCAGAAATAAATTTTTGCATACCAAGCAAATATGTGACTGTTTTGGAATGCTTAATACATTCCTTGTTCAGAGAAAATTTTCCTGAACAGCCTTTTCTCATAGCAAAGCAAAACAAGCCACAAGTGTAAAATATACAATTTTTTAAAAATATATATCCTGGTAAGAAAAAACTTATTCTTACAAGGAATTTTATTTGAGTAGGGTTGAAATACTAGGGGAGAAGCGTTCCTGTATTTTTAATCTTTGCATGACTACAGGTTTACAATATTCAGGTAGCAGACACCTCATGGATTTCTTGAGCTTAAGCGGGAAAACATGACCTAGCAGCCACCAGAGATTACCTTGGGTAACACCAGCCTCTCTCAGCAGTGGAAAGGTAGATGATTGCTCTTAAGTGGAGAAATTCTGAGCAGGGATTTCTTTTGGAAATGAACTTGTAAGGTTTGTTTTCTCTATTTGTAGGGAAATCTTAAGGCTTATTCATGGACTTTTGGTTATTTGGATGGGGAAGTCACTAACTTGCAGACCGGATGATAGCATAGTATGTGGTCACTTTATGTGAAATACTGTATTCTCAAGACTATTAAGGATTAAAATGTTATCATAGAGACTAAATTTTAAATTATTTTGGAATAACTGAATGTCTGAATATACTAGGTGGCAAATTTTAAAAAGCATTGTGAAAACATTTTGACATTAATTGTGCCTTGGTATCCAAAAATAAGTGAGTACATATTATTTATTTGGTGCTAGGAAATGTTAACAAATTTAATCCTTTAATAGATGCTCTTTAAAAAGGAGTCTTGCTGTGTATATAACTATTGAAGAGGAATTCTGTATGTGGTATAGTATATAAAAGACAATGTCAGTAATTCTATTAATGTACTCAGTTTGAGGTCTCAAATGTAGTTATCCTCACCATCTTACTGTCTCTGTTAGTAGATTTTGAGTCAGTTTCCTGGTAAGTAGCTAAAAGCTTAATCATCACACCTAAGCATTAACTGCCTTAGCACAAGTTTCCCTAAAAGAGAATATCAGTATTTTTTAAAAGAAACTAATAGCGGGGCTGCAGTTTGTAATTTAATTTGCTGCTTTATACCCCACCTCCTTCTAAATAAGCTTTTTAAAAAAGTTTTCAACTTTCTTTCACTTCTTTGCTTCTGAGTTTACCATCAAAACTAAAAGTTGGGAGATTTTGTTTCATTTTTGAAGTTTTGCCGTGCTGGTGATCTCTCATGACTTGTGCATCCAAGGCCAAAAATGAGAAAACCGGGTTAGAAATTAAATACACAGCTCTGTGGGCACAGTTGGCTTCAGTAGGATCAGTTATGGCTTAGAAAACTTTTTGGACTGTGGTTGTCTGGTGGAGAGCTAAATCAGAATTTTTAAGAAAAACTTTATTTTTAACCTCTCTGGAATCTTTAGCTAATGAGTATGTATAATAATAGCAGTTAAATGATAGATTTAGTTTAAGAAAGCCCAGAATTTTCTGCCTTTCACTCTCCACTTTTCCCTTTCCCTAATTCTTTTATTTTCCTCATTTACTCTAACTTGGTTCCTTTCTCTCTCTCTCTCCCTCCCCCTCCCTCCCCCTCCCTTCCTCCCTCCCTCTCTCCCCGCTCCCCCACAACCCCAACCCTTCCTCCTCTTTTAAAAAATTTCCCTTTTACCCTAGCTGTGTTTGTTACTTTCTTAAGTGAGCTTTCAAGGAACCAAAGTATATTTTTGTTATTACTATTAAAGTCTAGTTTTTACATTTTCCCCAATTAGCTACTCAGTTTTCGTATTTGAAGGAGAAAAGAATTCCTGGGTAAGATACTTGCTTAGCAAGCATCTTTTCAGAAAGATGATAAACAGAGGAAGATATTTCTAATCAGACATGCTTACGTTTTATTTCCAGCCTATGATGTCTGTTTACATCTGCTTAATTTTTCTTATAATGCATTGTAGTTTATTGATGTTTAGATAGGGAGAAGTTGAGTTTTTTTAAGCATTCAGCTCGGACTACTTCAAGTATTTGTGCTATGAATGTAAATGAGATATAGATAGCCTTTCAGTATTGGCAAATAAATCCAGAGGTGCCTGTTAAAAATGCATGATAAAAAATAATTCTGTCTTTATTTTTCTCAAAGTAATTTCAAGGTTTTAACATTTTTCTAATTGGTGGATAATTAGTTAATTATGAGACTTCATGGGCATAATTATTCTTTGTAATGGCCATTCTTTTTTTTTTAATGTGTGAAAATCAAATAGCACCCAGCTAGAGTTGGTTGATGTTACTTTTTATTTTCTTATTACTTTGCATACAGGGTAATTAGAAAGGAAAAGTTAAATTTTCCGTACAAAAATTTCTTGAATAAATATGGTTAAATAAGTAGAAACTCTATGAGATTCTATAGTCTACCTCTATGAAACTTTATAAATAAGAATTTGGATTCAGGAATTGCTTTCCAGTTTAAGATTTACAAGAGCAGAGGTTCAAAATTTATGTCAAGTCTTTTAGACTAAATGCCTAGACAGTTTGTGGGGATCTGCAAGTTAATTTAAATGATGATGAATGCCTTTTAATAAGCCAGTGAAGGAAAAAAGACAGTATTTTCATAAATTCATGGGATTGTTAAACTCAAGAAAGCTGTTATTTTTTTCCACCTCCCAGGTACAGTCACTGACTTGTTAAAAAAACACCCAGAGAATATGTTGCCAGTTTTTCTTGTTAATATGTTCCAATGTATGTTAACTGTTAGGGGATTTTTCCCAGTGTATAAACAGAAGTGCTTTGTTGAATCTAATCTAGATGTTAATTTAGTATATACTCCCACCAAGTGTTAGCCGTGGATGCACAGGTGATCCTAGCGCTGGCTCTTTGCCTCTCCATCTCTTTTAAAGGGTACCTATGCAGTTGATGAGATGACCAGTTGGGCTGGAATGTTGGTAGCCCCTGGCCCTACAGTGTCAAGTATTATAAAATTGTTTCATGTGCCTAACCTTCTGCATAACATTTACATGGGATTCACCCAGAGCCATCTCTTCTGGTGACTCAGCAGCCGACCTACTAGACTACTGCAGTCAGGATGCCTGATCCCAAAGGTGCTTGCTTCTCCCTGTCAGTCCCCTGTGTGTAACATCATATGAAGAACGTGAGGAAGTACTTTACAATTGTTTCTGTGTATGGGCATAGCTTCTCGGGGATTTCAGGATTGATTAGAGAGAAGGCTGGAAGTCACACATTGACTTCTAAGAGGTATGTCTTGAGAAGACTGTCCTCAACTCATAGCCACATCATGGTTAGATTTGTATCAGGGTGCTATATTAGTAGTCACTGGAAGCAGTGAACCCGTCTTGTGCTTTTGATTCTCAGATGGCTGTATTGGGATGACATGAACAAATATCTATCTCCCTGTTTTGTGCCAATGTATGGTCAGTGCTGACAGTTAAAAAGAATTTGCTTTGCGTTCTTATCTTTAATGAACACATTTTTACTTAACCATATTTCCTTTGAAGTTACCCTAACTAGTAAAATTTTTTCTAAAGGCTGTGATGCTTTGAAGGGAGTTTGGTTTTCCTAAACACATAGTTTAGGTAATCCTAAACTATAAAACAGGTGAGAGATCTTGAGCAGGGAGGCCTAGGGAACAAAGGGAGCAGGAAAGTGGCTTCTGTAATCAGCTGAGAGAGATTGTGGTCATTTGGCCCGGAAGATAGAGCCCTGACCTTGCCACACACCTTACTCACCCCCTTACTGCAGCCTTGATACCATCTAGGCGCATAGGACACTGCGCCAGCTCCAGGGCAGTAGCATGGTGAGGCTAGCCAGATGATGGCCTTGAGCTGCAGTGTGTGTGTGTGTGATAGAGAGAGATTGAATTATTTCTGTCTGTGCTTTTAAGTTGCTTTTTCAGGCAAACCTATGACTGTTATAAAAGTAAACTGATTAGATTTTGATACAGTATGTATGTTATTTGAATAAAATGCTAGTCTGATTGGTAAGCAGTAACTTGACTTTTTTTTTTTTTTCAAGAAGTAGATGGATTAAATGGAGTCAAATATAGAGATGGGTTAGGCATTGAGCATCAAGAAAGCTGTTGATAAGCTGAAAGTTGATGAGGCATAGAAGAGCAATGAAGACCACCACACACGTCAATTATACACACTCTTTTTTATTTCACTTTAGTTTCCACTGGCTCCCTTGCTCAGCAGTATGCGCACCCTAATGCTACCCTGCACCCACATACTCCACATCCTCAGCCTTCAGCTACACCCACCGGACAGCAGCAAAGCCAACATGGTGGGAGCCATCCTGCACCCAGTCCTGTTCAGGTAAGACACTCGGAGGCCTTCACCAGAATTGCTGCATCATTCTGTTTACTGAGTGTTTTTTCCAGTGCCAGGGAAGATGCTAGGTACCATGTGACCAAAACACCTAGCAGCCCTGCCTCACCTAGGAGCCAGCGTACAGCTCTGCAGGCTGTGCCCCCAGGTTTAATCACCTTAAGGTACATACTGAGAATAAGGTTGTTGGGTAAGTTCTGAAAACTACCAATATAGAAAAATCTAACATAAAGTAAGGAATTTGCTTGAAACTTTTAAAAACTCTCATTTCTAATGTTTATGTGATATGATTTTGTTTGTTTGTTTTCCTATTAGTTTCTTTAGTCATGCTTTTTAAGAAGGCACTTAAGGAGCTCTTTGGCATCTGGAGCTCTTTGCTCCAGTTCCCTGGAGCAGTACTCTTGGTTCCCACTGCTTGGTTGAGGGCTTGTAGTCTGACAGTCAGGCTTGTATCCCAGAAAAGAATGTCTCTTAATCTGTACTCTTTGCTGTCACTTTGCAGCACCATCAGCACCAGGCCGCCCAGGCTCTCCATCTGGCCAGTCCACAGCAGCAGTCTGCCATTTACCACGCGGGGCTTGCGCCAACCCCACCTTCCATGACACCTGCCTCCAATACACAGTCTCCACAGAATAGTTTCCCAGCAGCACAGCAGACCGTCTTTACCATTCATCCTTCTCATGTTCAGCCGGCTTACACCAATCCACCCCACATGGCCCATGTACCTCAGGTAAACCTGCTTTAGCCAACTTTTTGTGAAGACCAAGTAGGATATGAAAGTTATCAAATAAGCAGCAAAGAGCCAGATGCTCTTCAAGCTAGGAACCCCTGTGTGTGATGCCATCTGCTTGTCTCTTCTTTCCCACTCAAATACATGTGATCTGGCCTTAAATGAATGTTTGTGTGGTTTTGTAATGGAATCAGTGAAGTTGCTGATTGGTCAGTCTTTTGACATTTCCCAACTGAGGCCTTAAAAATACCTTTGACTCTGGAATGCAACCTAGTTCTTTCCTTACTGTGTCTGCATTGCTTTGTTTCTGTTTATATAGCTTTCTCGTTGCTATATATACACATATATGTACACATATTCCCCCCACACCCCTCACACACACATACACATACACACACACACACACACACACACACACACAGGTCTGGCAAAGAAGATGGGATTTCACAAATTCTCAACTCTGAGATGACTGCCCTGGGACTGTCCACTTGAATGTTAGTCACCTGAGTTCCTAAGAAATCTCTCCCATTTGTTTCCCTGGCTATTCCTAAATCTGCTTTGACCATACGTTGTACTTCTTGAAAGGGCTTGGCCTTGTACGTTGGTGCTGTGTGATTTGAAGCTGGAAGCGCCCAGGTATTCCTATTTTTCTTAAAGAGCAGATCTGGAAGCACTTGGGGCTCACCTCTAGCGTAAGTTTCTAAAGGTTGAAAGGTGTGGTTGTTGCTGACTAAAGTCCAATGCGATCCAGGGCCAATTTGAATTGTCTTAATGAGGAGAAGGAGCTGCACTGAAGTTGGACTTTTAACACTGTCCTTTGAGGCCCTCCCTGGGGCTGTTAAGGGTGGATCGGCTGTATTTGATGTCTCTTTTTGCTGCTTTCATAACAGAACTCTCTTAGGCAGGTCTCAGCTTAAACTGCCTCACTGAACTCCGTTTCATGTCAAGCGGTGCACCCCTGAGGCTCTGGCATGGTGGGGCTGGAGATGCTGCTCAGTTGGAGCTAACTCTCAGAAGGCGACCTTATAACTAGAGTTCCACAGCTCTGGGAAGTCTGGGCATCCTCCCCAGCAAACGGACAGGTTCTGTAGTGTGGTGCACTGCAGTGGATGAGTTGCTTTTGATGGTGGGGAGGGCAGCATGGTTTGGCTGAATCAGGAGCTTCATGAGACCTGGGGGCCGGTAGATGTCTAGCAGAGGCTGGTGGCTAAGTAGTTATGTGAATTTATATGTCAGTTGGGGTTCCTAAAACCTCACTTTTGTGTTTTTGTGCTGAAAGAACAAAAAGGTTAACATCTGCAGGGAAGTCCAGATGTGCCCTGGGTCTACTTGAACGTGTTAAGAGTCAAAACAGGGTTTCCTTCAAGGCTTATCATGGTCTAGAACAGTGCACAATATTGGAGGAGAAATTGAGGACTCGTCCTCCTCACTCTGCAAATCTTTGCAGAGCTGGAGTCCAGCTCTTTGGGCTAAAACCTTTCCAACTTGACAGGGAGACGTGGTTGAACTCACTTTCACTTGGTACAGGGACACTGGGTTGGCCCAGATGATTTCAGATTATCCCTCCCCACCTCACTGGAGCCATTCACTGCAACTCCTCCTGCTGCTGCTTTATCGGCGGATCTTTCAGCAGAGCAAAGGGCCTTGAGTCTTTCTCACTGCCTTGACTCATTCTTCACTGAGGTGTGCTGATGAGCAGGCAAGAAGCAGGGGAGGAGCAAAGAGAATATAGAACAGGAGTTAACAGTTCCCACTTAAAATGTAATAGTCTGCTTTCTTACCTGAAAGGAATGATTCAGGCCCCACATAGAAGCCAGAGTCTAGAAGCATCATCGCATGTAGCCTCCTGTTAGTTTGAGAAAGCTGCGCTTGGATCAGGGATCTTCTTACCTTTGTGAAGACCTTGCCCCATACATAGAATCCAGTCATCAGAAATGTTGAAGCCTAGGACACGGCAGCCCTGACTTTTACCAAGGCTTGTTGGTTGCCTGCCCCCTCAGCCTTGCAGAATCTGCCAAAAGGTGAAGCATGTCTATAGGTCAACTAATGGATCCACTAGGGAATATCCCCAGAGGAAAGAAAGGGCCCTGAGGGCCCACTGTTGCCCTTTCCTGAGAGCCCCAACCCAGTGAAAGGAACACAGTTGACATGTTGTTTAAGCTGGAGATGTTGCCTGTATGCGTAAAAGAGCTCTCTGTTTCAGGCTCATGTACAGTCAGGAATGGTTCCTTCTCATCCAACTGCCCATGCGCCAATGATGCTAATGACGACACAGCCACCTGGCGGTCCCCAGGCCGCCCTCGCTCAAAGTGCACTACAGCCCATTCCAGTCTCGACAACAGCGCATTTCCCTTATATGACGCACCCTTCAGGTGAGGCGTGTGTGTGCAGGGGCCGCCGGGCACCCCAAAGCATTCTGCTCGCACAGGTCGAATGGCAGGCAGGGCCAGCGCTTCAAGCCCCGCATCCGAGAACTAGCAAGACCCGTCAGAGTGTGCACAGTAGGGACTGTGATGATCAGTTCAGTGTCAGGGCCTGAGGCTTCCGGGAGCCTAGGCTGTGTGTGTTCTGATGGTATACAGGATCTGGCTTGATGAGAAGCAGCAGCAGCATTCTGTGTAGCTGATGCATGCTTAGGACTCAGTTGGCCTTCCTTGTTACGCTAGGCTGGACAGGGCAGTGTTTTCCTTCCTGAGTCCCAACAGTCTTGACATGTGGGGGGTTACCACCATGGCAGGGTTTGACTGTAGCTCTGGAGACTACTACTGATGAGAAAGTGCTGTGTATGGATTGGTTTTGAGTATAGACTTAGCTCCAGGCTATGCCCTGACAGGGAGAGAATGCCCGTGATTGTGCGTTAGTACTTGATGGCGGCCATGGCGAGATTTCAGTCTAACCTGTTATTCTGAAAGCAGCACTGGTGCTTGGCTATTATTTGGGGAGGGGATATGTTAAGGCCTTTTTTGTACCCCATGAACAACAACTCTTCTGGGAGTTTTATCTGAAATGGTTTTATGTCTGACTGGTCTGTTTCTACCCACCCACCTGCCTCTCCCCATTTTGGTACAGATGCTGGGGGGTGGGACGGGTACAGGGTAAAATAAATTTTGAGTCTTGTTCAGCTAGCACAAGGATAGCTTACAGTCATGTGCTGCAGAAACACTAGGCTAATGTGCAAGTGTTGCCAGTTTTCTGTTTAAATATTCACTTTTCTTTTTTACAGTACAAGCCCACCACCAACAGCAGTTGTAAGGCTGCCCTGGAGGAACCGAAAGGCCAAATTCCCTCCTCCCTTCTACTGCTTCTACCAACTGGAAGCACAGAAAACTAGAATTTCATTATTTTGTTTTGAAAAAAATATATGTTGATTTCTTGTAACATCCAATAGGAATGCTAACAGTTCACTTGCAGTGGAAGATATTTGGACCGAGTAGAGGCATTTAGGAACTTGTGGGCTGTTCCATAATTCCATATGCTGTTTCCGAGTCCCGCAAGTACCCCAGCTCTGCTTGCTGAAACTGGAAGTTATTTATTTTTTAATGACCCTTGAAAGTCATGAACACATCAGCTAGCAAAAGAAGTAACAAGAGTGATTCTTGCTGCTATTACCGCTAAAAAAAAAAAAAAAAAAAAATCAAGACTTGGAACGCCCTTTTACTAAACTTGACAAAGTTTCAGTAAATTCTTACCGTCAAACTGACGGATTATTATTTATAAATCAAGTTTGATGAAGTAATCACTGTCTGCAGTGGTTCAACTTTTAAGTTAAGGGAAAAACTTTTACTTTGTAGATAATATAAAATAAAAACTTAAAAAAAATTAAAAAATAAAAAAAGTTTTAAAAACTGATACCAAGTTAATGTGTGTTTGTATGAGCTATTTCCATTATAGGATACTGAGTATTAGGGCAGGAGGGCTGACTGCTTTCTTAATACCCTTGAAGGTTAGCTGTCAAATGATTTTTCTTCTTCACCTTTAGTTCTGGTTCAAGGTATCTCTAGAAAAAAGACAAGACTGAGAGATGTTCTCTGTGGTGGCTAGAGGTCTGCTCCAGAAGGAGGAAGGCTGGCCAGAGTTGGGCAGCACCGAAGGTCCCCGTCCTGAGCCTGACGTTGATTCTGTAAGCTTCCTTTTTAATATCTCCGGAACCCAGATAAGTCAGAGGTTGTCCTGATTCAGGCATCTGTGTTTTACCAGTAGGGGGCAGGAGACACGCTCAGAATTGTAATAAAGGAATCCAGAGGGCTGAAAGGATGCAGCAATGTACAAGATAAACCAAGCATTTGTTAGGGGTCTTGGTTTTGTGGGAGGATAAACTGGAAAAATACCTATTTTTCAGAGATTGTAGTCATAATAGAACCTTTAAATACTGCAGTTAACTAATCAAGATTCCAAAACCTTTGTTTTAATTCACATGTAGCAATTTGTACATTATAGCAAAATTTGTAATCTTCAAGAATAAGTTACTTATACAGTACATAAACAATACATAAAAATTTGCCAAATAGACCTTCTGCCTATAATGATACAAGATGAATCCATTCTCTGTGTTGTCATTACAATGTGCTGTTTATTCCAGCTAAACACTGGGTGTCAGATGTGTCCTTGTTAAGAGGCAGTGGATAATAAACTATCAAGTTCCTCTAGCTTGTAGGAGATGTTAGCACTCACATGATATTTGTGATAACAGACTTAGCCCTGAATAACAGCATGAAAGAATCTCAGGCAACCCTTAGGGAAGAGTTCAAGGCCTTGATTTTAGGTTAAGAAACTGTTATGTAAAAATAGTGTTCTCTGGCTTAAGATTTTAATGATTTGCTATTCCTTTTTCCTACACGGTCCAGAAATGATCAAAGGCAGAAGATTTATACCAGATAAAGCCATATGGATTGCTGGTCTAAAATTCAAGGCAGGTTAGTTGACTTAATTCTTTGGTGCTGGTGACTGTTAGTTTGTCAAAGTTCATTAACGTCAGGTAAAGGAAGTGATGGTGCTGGAAGCAGTCAGGCCATCCTTGTCATCTGTTATTAGAGATAACCAAAAGGCTAGTGATACTCAATGTCCGTTTGGCACTCAAAGCTTGGCTCTCAGCAGAGGCTGCTGGCTTGGCCTCTTGCCGGCAGCAGTGGTCACATTGGGGCTGGAAAGAGGGTGGTGGAATGCGCTCTGACTGCGGTGGGCTGGCTGCAGCTATCAGGGTTGCTGCCTTACTGCCTGTGAGGGCATCACGCCCTGGGCCCCACTATTCCCTCTTGCCCCAGCTCAACCTGCTCTAGCAGAAAGGAAAGGCACTGGCTTAGTGTCACTTCTTCCTAGGCCATAAGGGGCCTTTTTGTTGGAATGTATTTGAACTGTCCGGGTAACTTAAACACATTTAGTCAAGAAATGTTTTTCTTGAACATTTTACACTGAAGCTGTTGGAAGTGGGTGACTATGTCACAGATTCTGAGCTTGTACTTTGCAGCCAGTCAGTCAGAGCTGCGAGCTTGCTGGGCCTGGCTAGCCTCTTGGCACTACCTGAGACTTGTATGTTGAGAGGCTGTTAGGAAGTAAGTGCCCCAGGCTTGTAGATGTCATATCTCTCCATTTACCCTCCTGGTCTGTGCTTTGCTTAGCATTCATTACTCAGTAATGCTTGATGTGTAGAAAATGTGGCCCTTAGAAATGGACCACAACCATAGATCAGGGTTGGATATGCGTTACCATCTGTGAATCCACCCAGGAGTGTTAGTTTTATATAGATTTTTTGAGGGATCTTAGTTCCCTAACAAGAGATTGAACCCATGCACCCGGCAGTGGAAGTCCGGAGTCCTAACCACTGGACTGCCAGGAGTGTTGGTTTTTAAAAGTAGTGAAGCGAGGTGACTGCTTACCTTCCTGCCCCTCCTAAAGTCTGACCTCCTGGAGTACAGAGAATGGCTGGAACAGACACACCCCTCACCCCAGATAAGGCAGGCAGTGTAGTTAGTCTAGGCCAAGGTTTAATTTTAGCCTTTGATTGATATATCTGTAAATGTTAAGCTGTGCTAATAAAACTCCGTTTCCTAGAAGCCACTTGGGTGAGCCTGGCAGCTATACTGAAAGGCTCTGCTGGCACCAGAAGCAGCTGACTCTGCTGGGTCACTGCCTCCCTTGTTTCTGAGCCTCTGCGTGAAAGTTGTGGGAGGAGCAAGACCCCTATGAATTGTGTCACTTGTGAAAGGCAAGTGCAGATGGAGATTCGACTGCAGGACCTTTGGGGATGGTAGAGGTTATGGGTGCCTGTGTATCCATGCACACATAGTCTTCATCAGATGAAGCAGTGGTCACTGCTGGAACAGAACACTGATTGTGGGCTTTTAAAGGAGTTTCTCATTAGCTGTGGTACCAGCTTCCTAGCTTCCATTTTGGCTCAAGAATGAGCCTAAAACCTTGTGGAATAATTTAATAAGCCTTTAGATGCTTGGAGGCTCTAAGCTAGCCCTGTTGGTGAAAGATTTACTAGAAAGGGCCCAGCAGCCCTTTTCTTCCTTGCCCCTCCCTCACGCCAGTTTAACTTGCACCATAAAGCCTACTGTAAAACCAGAATTCAGTTTTTTATTCATAAGGCACCAGGGTGGAACTGTTCCTGGCCACCCTCCTCTTTGAATAATTGCTTGGAATTTCCTTAAAAGAGTGACACACTTCACTTCTCTACACTTACTTAGGAAGGACAGTGTCTCCTCAGCAACAGGTAACTGTCCTGACGAGGTAACAGACAAGGAAGCCAGGCATACTGGCTTGAACCAGAAACCTGGTCAGTAGGTTTGCATAGCTGTCTCTGACTATAAAAATTGTGTCGGTATTAGTTCAAACAGTGCAATGAAATAAGCAATGGTTTAATTTTGAAACCTGATTTCTTTGAAAAATTAATCTGAGGTAAAAATGTTTAAAATCATTTTTGACCTTTAGCTTGTCCATCTGCCAGAACTTTGTCCTAAAGCTGAGTCGAAGCAGGATAGGTGTAGTCACCTGTGGCTTGGGTACAGCAGATCTACCACATGGACTGAAGCTACAGTGCGAAAAACCACAGGAGAATCCAGGGCTTGTTAGTGTTTTGGGCTTCCTGATGGGCCCCCTCCCCAAGTAGAAAGTCTGTCAGCTGGGACAGACAGTGTCAGTGAAAAAGAACAAGTTTCCACTGCCAACTCCGGCCCTCCCCCTCCCCCTGCCACCTCTCAAGAGTGATGGGGCTTGGTCCTAGGGACATCCGCGAGTAAGAACTACGTCTGTAAACAATAAGGAGAAAGCCAGGTAAGAATGGAACTTATAGGAGGCCCTTTAACAGGCCTAATAGAAGGGTCACATCCAAACTGGAATGAGCAGTTAAAGTGTCCCTTGAATCTCTCTCTGGAAGGAAGGAAAGAAAGTTACATTCACAAGTTCACATCTCTGCTTGCTTGTGCTCCTCCGGGCAGCGTGAGGCCCATCAGAGAGGCGTGTACTGATTGTCTATGGCCCGTAGGCGGCTCCGGGAGGAGGAGTCCATTTCGTAGTCCGAGTCCCGGGCTCGACTGGTGGGCTCGGGCTCCAGGTGCCGCAGGCTGTTGGCCAGTTCCTCGGGTGAAGGCACCAGGTGGAAGATCTGCTCTGGGGGAGAGGATCGGCCTGGAAGACCCTCTGGGCCAAGCCCCCGTGGACAGCCAGAAGCGCTAAGGTGGGGAAGGCCCAGCTCTGAATCCCAGCGAGAGAGGGAGAAAGGGAACAGAACAGTGTTGGAGGAACCTGGGGGACAAGTGACCGAGAGAGAGACCACACCGTCAGTCTTATCGGGGCGGAGGCAGGTGCTGGAAGGACACAACAGGAGGTCTCGGTCCCCACCCCCTTTATCAAGGGGCATCAGGGTCACACCTGGTGGCTGGGAGACGACGACCACATAGCTGGACAGCCGGACATCACAGGCAGCCCCGCACTCAAGGGGGATGGGTGAGCGCTGGAAGTGGTGGAGCATGTCCACGACGGAGGGGAAGTGGAGGTGCTGCACTCGGCACTGGCCCCGCTCGGTCAGCGACAGGCGCAGGTGCTACAGGAAAGGGAGAAAGGTAGGCTCAGGCCCTTGGCCCCTTGGGGCCTATACCTTGGCCGGGGCACAGCCCCAGCCGCCTTGCCCAGTACCTTGGCAATGCCCTGGAAGTTGAACGTGAGCACATACTCCCCGCGCCGCGTCTCGCTCTGCCGCACCAGGAACACTCCGTGAGCATCAGGACCTTGCAGCTGGACCAGCTGAGCCGCCTTCACCCGGGAGATGGGACCGTGGAACCAGGGGTAGCAGGACAGGAAGTGATCTGTTTTCTGGCACGCTGGATCCAGCAGCACCCCAGGAGAAGCACCTGGCAGAGAAGGAGACGGGTGATGGTGACCCTCTGTGGGTACTTTATGCCCTGGGCTGGGTCCCGATGTACTGGAGGACAGAGGCCCTGACTCCCTTACCTTGGTTCAAGGAATCTGTGCTTCCCCTTGGAGAGTCAGCCGTGCCAGGTTCTGTGGCTGAGGGAAAGTGCGGCTCTGGGTCTGTGGTCTCGAGTCTGCAAGAGAAGATGGGGGTTAAGGACTGGGTAGCTCAGGAGTAGCAGGAAAAGCTGTGTCAAGATGGAGCCCTTGGGTCTCACCCTTGGCCTGTGCATGCCCGGAGCTCAGCCATCCATGAATTCAGCTGCTGTTCATCTCCCACCTCAAAGATGATGTCTGTCCGGTCCTTCACCTGGCAGGAAGGAAAGGACAGCTGTGTACAATTCCTGAGGTCTGTGTCTGTTCCCCACGTGTGTGGAAAGCTGCCACTCACCTTTAGCACAAAGGTGTACAGGTTGTCAGGCATCTCAAGACGTGTGCATCGCCGGATCTCCTGGATACTGGAGCAGGCTGCTTGTAGCTTGGACTTTGAACTCTAGGAGACCAAGGCAGACATTCAGGGCCTGTCCCTGATGGCCCTTCACCCACCCAGGTCTCTGCTCTTTTCTGCAGTCTCCCTAGGGGCCTAGCTTGCTCAGTGGGCACCCTGATCCTGGAGTAGGTTCCTACTCCTAGCAGAAACCTGCAGGGGATCCTCTGCCAATAACCACAGCACTATCTCCCCAACCCAGACACAGACACTGAGCTCCCCAGCACCGAATGGGGCCTGAGGGCCAGTCTCTGCTTCACCTTGACCTGTGGACATTCTAGCTCTGACCCATTTGCTGGCTGACACCCGTTTCTCTTCCCACTGGTGGAGCAAAACCCCCCAACCCATTCTGGCCAGTCACAATCACTGCTGATCATCTCATCACAGCAAACCCGGAAAGGGAAGGTGAGGGTATCCCAACCCAAGTTCCCTCTATGGTGCTGGCTGACCGTGCCGAGGGCCCAGGCCTTTCACATTGCCTTTAGCTCCTCTCCTCCCCTCCACTGGCTCCCCACTGGACCTCTCCCAGCCCAACAGCAGCCCAGGAAGCAGATATTATCACCACATCTTAAAAAGAAGAAACTCAAATTTTGGAGATAGTAATTTGCCTGAGGAAGCAGAGATCAGGTTGTGAACCCCCATTCAAAGCATACACCTGACCACTCTGNACTGGCTCCCCACTGGACCTCTCCCAGCCCAACAGCAGCCCAGGAAGCAGATATTATCACCACATCTTAAAAAGAAGAAACTCAAATTTTGGAGATAGTAATTTGCCTGAGGAAGCAGAGATCAGGTTGTGAACCCCCATTCAAAGCATACACCTGACCACTCTGTTCTGCCTCCAAGTCTCAGGATGAGCGCAGGTGAGGTGGCATGGTGGGAGTTGGCAGAGTAGCTTAGCTAAGGGCTCTTGGGGCTCTTTTGCCAGCGTGGCCAAAGAAGACAGCCTGGTATGGCCGGCCCTAGTTACAGCCAACCAGAAAACTGCAGGCCCCAGAAGTCTTCCATGACATTCAACACACATGGGGTTCAGAATGGATGGGAGATGACCCCCTACTCTTTAGTCATCAAAAGGGTCCTGACTGAACCTGGCTGACCCTACAGATTCTTTAGTCATCAAAAGGGTCCTGACTGAACCTGGCTGACCCTATAAATGTCTATTCCCAGGGCCCAGGAGCTCTCATCACTTTCTCAGAAGGGAGAGCACCCCTCCACTTCCTCCTGTGATAAAATGGCTAAGATTGTTTCCCTAGAGTCATCACATGATCAGTGGTGGCTTTCAGCAGAGGCCTGAGGAAGATAAGATGTGGGAAAGGGGCAGCTGAGATCCAACCGTGCCCTTCTCCCTTCAGCAGCTGTTTTAAGAAGAGACAGTGAGGTGCGCCTGAAAATAACCACTGCTGCTGCTAAGTCGCTTCAGCCTTGTCCGACTCTGTGCGACCCCATAGACGGCAGCCCGCCAGGCTCCCTCGTCTCTGGGATTCTCCAGGCAAGAATACTGGAGTGGGCTGCCATTTCCTTCTCCAGTGCATGAAAGTGAAAAGTGAAAATGAAGTCACTCAGTCGTGTCTGACTCTTAGCGACCCCATGGACTGCAGCCCACCAGGCTCCTCCATCCATGGGATTTTCCAGGCAAGAGTACTGGAGTGGGCTGCCATTGCCTTCTCTGGAAAATCACCCCAACCCCCACCAAACCAGGGCTTCCCTGGTGGCTCAGGTGGTAGAGAACCCACTTGCCAATGCAGGAGATGCAAGAGACCTCGGGTTTGAACTCTGGGTCAGGAAGATTCCCCTGGAGAAGGAAATGGCGACCCGCCCCAATATTCTTGCCTGGGAAATTCCATGGAAAGAGGAGCCTAGTGGGCTACATACAGTCCATGAGGGTGCAAAGAGTTGGACACAACTAGTTATGCGTGCGTGCACACACTGTCAAGCCAGCACTGGGTAAGGAGGAGGAAACAGGCAGAAACAAGTTCTAGGTACAGCCTGTGCCTAGACGGGTATGCCAGAGTGGTGCCAGAGTCTATCCCAAAGCCATACATTCAACTGAGCTTCAGATAAACAGGTGCCAGGGCAGAAGAATGGTGAGTGCAAGACTGGGCAGACTGTTAGGAGAGAGGCTCTTCCTGGTCCAGGCCCACACCCAGCAGGTCTTGGAGCTGCCAGTCCTGCCCTGGTGCTTGGACAGAGCACTCTGAGAAGCTGCACAACTAGTAAATTGCAGCCTGAGTGACCACCAGCCAGGGCATTGTCACCCTTCCAGTTCCTCTTGTATGTCCCCTACCACGCAGTTCTCCGCCAGGGAGCCCCACCCAGCTCCCGCATGGACACTGGACGTGCCAGCGGACAGGGAAGCAGACCCCCATAGCCCCAGCGGCACACTCAGCTGGCCTCTCCATGTCTGCTTCCCGGCTACAGAACAGGTTAGTACAGAGGGCTCCTTCCTGCGCCTGCATGTGTGGTTGGCCCTGCCTGGCTCTGGATCCGCAGGATCACCGGGAGGAAGTAGATCAGGCCAAGAAGGGAATGGGCCTTGTCTCCTTTTCAGTTCCACCCTGGGCCCTGCCCCCAGCATGAGTGCCAAGATTAACTGGCAGAGCCATGGGTTTCACTCTGAATGTGGGGCCCTCAGCTGCTCCATCCCCAGCAGCTGAGCAACTGCTGACCTGACAGGCAGTGGTGAAGAGAGGATTCCCCCTCTTCAGCCACGGCCAACCCTGGCTGCACAGGCGATGGTGAAACTTGGGCCAGTTCCCCTCCACCTGCTGGCTGAGCCCAACACGTATTCTTTGGTCCCTTCTCTTCAGCCCAGAGTCATACAACTCTAGAGGCTGAGCCAGGGGCTGAACCCAGCTCGCCCAGTGTCCACCTACCTACCATGCTGCCTGGTGGAGTTGGGTTGAGGGAGGGCAGGAACTCCGCCCAGATTGGAGGAGCAATTCCTCCCATGGCAGGAGTGGGGTGGGGGGCGTTTGGGTCTCGAATCTGGCTGGAGGGAATGAGCTGTGGCTGGAAACAGATCTGGTGTCTCTGGAAACCTTGCTTTTCCCTCAGCCTGCTGTCACTCTCTGTGCTTGGGTGCGCACGGCCATCCAGAGTGCTCCAAGGCACCCGCTTGGCAACCTGCTGTGCCCCATCCTCGTTCACACCCACAGGATCCCAGCAGGGACAAAGTACACACAGTATCACCCAGCTTCTGCTCTAGAAGGGGACAGATACCCGATGGGCAGGACACGGTAGGGGCCAGGACACATGGGTGCGGAGGCAGTGAGCCTCTCAGGTGCCGAGAGGTCCTGGACCAAGCCCTGAGGTAGGGAGGCACAGGCACACGCCGTGCAGGGGTCCCCGTGGGGCTGAAGTAGTTTATTCTGAGGTGGGGCTGTGGAGGTGGGCAGCTGCCTGTGTGGGTCTGGCACTCACATTAAATACTCGGGCAGAAGCCAGCCAGCCAGTTGGGCCAGACACAGCTCTTAACCCGTCTCTTCCATGAGAAATGGAGGGGAGGGCAGGGGTGAAGACAACATCCAAACAGTAAAGAGCCTGGCACAGGGGATCCCAGGGTGTGGGCACGCCATGTCCTCACAGTGGCCTTATTCCACCCACTCTAGGAGTCTTTATTCTTCCAGGGAAAGCCTTCAGGAGAGACCCACACCAGCCTCTTAGCAGTCCTCTCTCCCAGGGCTTTAGGACCCTCACTCCTCTCCTGTAAAGAGCAACCATGGGACAGGAGGTAGGACACAATATACAGCTGAAGGTCAAGGTTCAAGCCCCATTCCTCTCCACAGCACTCAACGCCCTTGAGTTAGCAGCCCCGTGGCCTGGAGCCAAGATGGGACAAGCCCCAGCTCCATCACCTACATGTGGAATCTCAGGCATGGCAGTGACTGCAACCTCAGTGTCCTCTTTGGCGATATGCGGACAGTAGGCAAGATCCTGCTGACCTCCAGGCGGAGAACAGTGGGTCTTTGCTGGGGGCCTGAAAACAAAGGCTTGGAAGAAATTCTAGATTCATTCAGAAAACTAAGATCATGGCATCTGGTCCCATCACTTCATGGCAAATAGATGGGGAAACAGTGACAGACTTTATTTTCTTGGGCTCCAAAATCACTGCAGATGGTGACTGCAGCCATGAAATTAAAAGATGCTCGCTCCTTGGAAGGAAAGTTAACAACCAACCTAGAAAGCGTATTAAAAAGCAGAGACGTTACTTTGCCAACAAAGGTCCATCTAGTTAAGGCTATGGTTTTTCCAATAGTCATGTATGGATGTGAAAGTTGGACTATAAAGAAAGCTGACCACTAAAGAATTGATGAACTGTGCTGTTGGAGAAGACTCTTGAGAGTCCCTTGGACTGCAAGGAGACCCAACCAGTCCATCCTAAAGGAAATCAGTCCTGAATATTCATTGGAAGGACTGATGCTGAAGCTGAAATTCCAATACTTTGGCCACTTCATGCGAAGAACTGACTCATCTGAAAAGACCCTGATGCTGGGAAGGATTGAAGACAGGAGGAGAAGGGGACAACGGAGGATGAGATGGTTGAGTGGCATCACCAACTCAATGGACATGAATTTGAGTAAACTCTGGGAGTTGGTAATGGACGGGGAGGCCTGGCGTGCTGCGATTCATGGGGTTGCAAAGAGTCAGACACAACTGAGCGACAACCTAAGTCATGGATAACCGAGTTCCCCCTCCTCAGGCCAGAGCCCAGAACGGATGCTGCTTGGACCAATGGATGAACAGATGGATGAAACAACATCCTGAGAAAGGCTTAATCACCTCCTACTGTATCCAAACAGCCTTTAAAAACAAAAGAAAATGTCCTGTCTTGTTCGGATTCCAGGGAGACCCAGAATGGGAATGCAGACAACCACTAGAACGCAGACCTGAGTTTCACTTGCCACAAATTTGTATCTGAGCTTCCTAGCAGCCAATGCAGAGGCATTCTCCAAGAAAAGGCAGCCACTTATGCATGGATCCCATGCGCAGCAGCCATTAACGGCTCTGAGAAGAGCTCCTGCTGCCGCTGAGTCAATTCAGTTGTGTCCGAGAAGAGCTGAAACAGAGAAACCTTAACCCATGTTCCCCACCCAGTGACCACCAAGTGTCCGGCTCAGAAACCCGTTGGGTCTGCACAACCACTGCAAGCAACCTCCCCATCCTGGGTTTTTGGAATTCGACGTTCCTGGCCTTCAATCCCAACTCTGCCTCAGCCTCCATGGACAAGTGACTTGCCTCTCCGGGCCTGAGTCTCCACTTTTGTAAAGTGGGCTAATGGTGCCCCTCTACCCTCCAAGAAAATGTGGCAGTACCATGTGTATGGGCACTGTGGGGGTGAGGTGGAGGGAGGCTATGGAAAGGTCCCAGGGGATGTCATAGGGCAGGAATGAGCACAGGGTCTTGGGAAGTCAGTCTTAGGAATACCTGGTCTGCTCAGAAGCAAACCGCTTTCCTGAGGAAACAGCTTTCATGGCTGTCCCCACACAGTCTGTGAGCCCGAGGCAGCCTCCCTGCTCCCTTCCCATCTCGTGCCTTCCACGGGGCACAGTCACCGGCTTTAAACGTTTGCTGAGCACTCTACAGAGTGGAGAAGAGGGAAGGAAAAGACACTGGAGGCCAAGAGTATGGCAGGAGCCAACAGCCAGGGACCAGTAAGTGCAGCCACATCCACAAGACAGCAGGGGAGTTGTCTGTGGCAAGAAACAGTACTAATAGGCCCCTTCACTCCACCCTTTAGTGAGCACCTCCTG
Organism: Oreotragus oreotragus; assembly: GCA_006410675.1. Classification (NCBI taxonomy): domain Eukaryota; kingdom Metazoa; phylum Chordata; class Mammalia; order Artiodactyla; family Bovidae; genus Oreotragus; species Oreotragus oreotragus. Next base: position 250,020 of record SJYX01002625.1, read on the forward strand.
TGTGCCAGGCACTGGGGCCTGGTCTGTCCATCCGGGACATTTGAACTGTTGAATTCACAGGTCTGCACCATTTCCAGAAATTGCAAATATTGCAGAAAAGAGCACTGTCTTGAGGAATGGAGGTATCAGGACCAAGGAAATTGGAAAGTCACCACTCCAGGGTGGATCTCCTGTGATCCTCTTGAGAGCATCGTGCTCTGAGCGTGCTCTGAGCCACCTGTCTTGTTGGAGGAACATGGTGGGCGCCTCCCGACGCACCCCCCAGGAGCCCACACGTGGCTTTTGTTTTATTCTCCACTTCACAAATGAGCAGCCAAGGCTGAGAGAGCCTCCTACATTACAGCCAGTGGGCCTGGATCCTTTGGAGGTCAGCCTGGGATCCGTGTTTACCCTGGGTGCATCTGAAACAGCATCTTTAGGGGGAAGGCTGGGCAAGGAGCTGCACCTCCTCCCCAGGCACAAAAGATGCAGAGGGCAGGGAACACAGCCCACCCTACAGAACACACAGTGCTGGACCCTGGGGCCAAGGGCTTGAGAACCAGTCCTAAGCAGTTCGTAGCGGGGGTTAGGGAGAGGGCTCTGGATTCCAGTCATAAGCAGCTCCTGGGAGCAAAGCAGGGGCGCTCACAGGGAGCCCCACTAAGTTGAGGCATCATAAAAAGGTAGCATCTGGAACCCTGAGAGACGGGCGGCATGCTGTTGCACAGCAACAGTCCTGTCAGGGCTCCTCCCAGACACATCCCGAATCCAACGACTTCTCATCCCCCTCCCCTGCTCAGAACTCTTGCTGGGGCTTCCCTGGTGGTCAGTGGCTAACGCTCTGCACTCGCAATGCAGAGGGCCCAGCTTCGACCCCTGTCCAGGAGCTAGGTCCCACGTGGCTGCACCCAAGCACCACACGCTGGCAGTGAAGACCATCACGTGCCCCATGTGCTGCTACTGTGGCTGGGCACTGCCTGCCTGCAGAGAGAAAATTTAAAAGAGGGACTTCCCTGCTGCTCCAGGACTAGGAGTCCATGCTTCCTTCCAATGCAGGGGGCCTGGGCTTGATTCCTGGTTAGGGAACTAGATCCCATATGCTGCAACTATAAGCTAGTGCAGTTAAACATTTTTTTAAAAAAAACCTGTGGGCCCCACCTTGCTGGTCCTCACCATGGCCCATGAGATACTGCTGGACCTTGTTCCTGTTAACTCCGTAGCCTCACCTACCCTCCCTCTTTCTCACTGTTCAGCCACACTGGCCTCCACTCTGCCTTCAATGTACCAAGCATGCGCCCACCTCGGGGCCTTTGCACCTGCTGTTGTCTCCATCTGAAAGGCAGTTTTCCTGCATCTTTACAGATCAGCTTTTCTTGGACGCAGGTCTCAGCTCAAGGATTGCTGCCTCGGGAAGGCCTCTGACTACTGTATCCAGACACACACAGTCACCGCCCCAGAACCACTTTGTTTCACTTCCTCCACTGCCTTATCCACCTGTGAAATGTGCTCTGGGAGACCTGGTCTTGTCACATCCCCAGGATTGAGCACAGAGTTGGGAGGTTGTAGATGTTTTTAGCCCTCAACAAATATTCATCACAGGCCCCTTGTCTGTCAAGTATCATGTGTGTTGGAATCAGTAGGCACAGGATACAGCCCCCAACGCAGACCCCCACCCTCTCGAGGACTCTAGGGGAATGACAGGGACTCAGCGAGGCAAGGATGGAGGACACAGGTTGGGCCTTCCAGGGCCTTGAGCCAGCTCAGGGAGAGCCCTGGCTGAGAGGAAGGCCCTGGACGCCTCACAGAACACGGGTCAAGCCAACAATACAGATGGAGGAATGGGAGCCCTGACCGGCAAAATTCAGTTGTCTCCAGCCATGGAGAGGAGCCAAGTGGAGCTGGGGCTCAGACCCTTGTCTATGTAGTCCCCAAGCCCACAGCACCGCTGCCATCCAGCTCACACACCACCAGGCCTGATCCAAACTGCTGGTCTCAGCAGAGAAAACCTCTCCTTCAGGGAGCCTTCTCTGATCGCTACGTTGTGGTCAGTGCAACTCCTGTGCCTCTCCCGCGGCACGGGGCTTATCAGACCAGGCCATAATTTCCTGATGGTGCCGCTGCCCCCACCATCTGACTGGGAGTTCCTCTGGGGGTGGGGACAGGGCACCAAGCCTTGTTTGCAGCTGGGGCCCAGCACCAGGTCCAGCCTGAAGGAGCTCGAGAGAGTGTCAGATCAATGGGTGAGGGTAGATGCCTGGGGCCCCAGCCCTCAGATGTCTGGGAAGCAGAGGCAGATGTGGAGGTGTGGTGAGTTACCTCACCCCCTTGTTCCCCTGCCCCCTTGGGGGCAAATTGAAGGCAATGAGCTCAACAAATATTTAGCTGAACTACAGGGCACAGGTCATTTCCTTCCTCTGTCCCCAACCGGGGGGACACAGACACACACGCATACCCTTTGAATGCTTGCTTCCAGCCACTTTTTCTCCATGTGACCCTGAGCAAATCACTTCAGTTGTCTGTGCGTTTGTTTCCTCATCTGTAAAATGGAGATGGTGATGAGGCACATGCCTAGGGCTTCTGTATGTGCAACCTGTCAGTTGCCTGGAGTACACAGGAGTCTCCCAGGTCTCCTCCTTGGTCTGGCCCTGTTGTCTCAAGCTTCCGTCTCCCCATAAGAGAGCAGGAAAGGGATGGGAGATGCTTCTATAAAAGCCACAAAGATCAAGTCGGCTTCCCCTTTCTGGCAAGTGAGAGCCCACCAGTGCCAGAGGCAGAGCTTTTCCCGAGCCAGCACTGACAGGGAGATGCCCCCCACCAATATAACAACCCTGCCCAGAGTCCCCATCATTTCGCCTCCCTCCCCTGGGCAGGTGGCACCCCTAGATCACACCCTTAGTGACCAAGTATGAGTGTGGGGGCCTGTGCCCCCTCTACTTTTGGACCCGGAGAGGCCCCAAGAAGGCCCTGTAGGAGGGGTAACTAGCTAGAGGTGTTGAGAAAGACATGGGCTGGAAAGTGAAAGTGAAGTCGCTCAGTCGTGCCCGACTCTCTGTGACCCCATGGCCGGTGGCCTATCAGGCTTCTTGATTCATGGGATTTTCCAGGCAAGAATACTGGAGTGGGTTACCATTTCCTTCTCCAGGAGATCTTCCTGACNGGAAAGTGAAAGTGAAGTCGCTCAGTCGTGCCCGACTCTCTGTGACCCCATGGCCGGTGGCCTATCAGGCTTCTTGATTCATGGGATTTTCCAGGCAAGAATACTGGAGTGGGTTACCATTTCCTTCTCCAGGAGATCTTCCTGACCCAGGGATTAAACCCAGGTCTCCAGCATTGTAGGCAGATGCTTTACCGTCTAAGCCACCAGGAAACGGGCTGGGGGTCTGTCTAAAGCCCCACCTGCCATGAGCTCCCCTGCAAGCCTGTAATGTCCCCTCCACATGTCAGAAATGCAGACTCACAGTGACACGGACATAAAGCCCCCTCTCAGAGAGATGGAGACCACCCCACACACAGAATCACAGTGACAGGGACACAAAACCCCTCTCAGATGCTGGAGCAACCTGCCTCCCGGAGACGGAGATCCCGCCAGATATGCACAGAACCAGTCTGGGATCCCCCGGACAGCCATCCAAACCCTGAGATGCAGCTGTCCAGCTTCATTCTGAGTGGCCGAGTGTGGAGATGGGCATGTACTTCTACTTTTAGGCTAGCCTTGGGGAACCACCCAGGATTGGTGGTGAGGGAGTGGCCTGTGGCTGAAGAGAGCCCACTCCTGGAAGTCACCCTCCCCACACCCCCTCATGGGCATGGACGCACTAGGGAACCAAGTGCTTATGGACCTATGGGCGTCTCACTAGCTGACCTTGCCTGCCTTGCCCTCAGGGTGACAGCAGTCCACCCGTGACCTGGCCTGGGGAGGCCTGTCCCGGGATGGGGCCTTGCAGAGGTGGGAACAGAGGGGCCAGCGCCACACCATCACAAGGCAGGCTGCAGGCTACACCTTTCCTCTGCACAGGGCACCACTCCTGGCCAAAACTTCCAACAGAGTAGAACCAACCACCTTCCAGACCGTGCCTGCGTCAGATCCCCTCTGTCAGTTTCCTGCTGGAGGACAGAGCAGGGTCTCTGGGAGTACCAAGCCGGCACCGGCACTGGGTCCACCGGGGGCCCTGTCAGAAGCCCCCTGCACCCCGCCCCTTGCCGGCTGCAAGCCGGCTGCCACCAGCCCACGCGCTGAGCGACCACTTCCTGCTCCGAGCATCCCGCCAGGATTCCTCCCTGCCCTACATGGCTGTGGAGCCGCAAGGGCCCTGCATTCTGTCCCCATCCACCTTCACGCCAACTGCCTTCCTCAGGCGGTGCCCCTCTGGCCGCCACAAGGCCAGGACATCCGGGCCTGGAACACTGGGCTGTGTCAGCCCCCAGACAAAGGGGAAGCCGTGGCTCCCAGAGGCCCCACCACCCACCCAGGCCCCGAGCAGGAGGGTCCTGCCTGGCGTGCCACCAGGCACTGCCCCAGGTCTTCCCACTGCATGGGAGGCTGTGCTCTGTGTTCTTGGGAAAGCAGAGGGCACCCAGAGCTGGCTGGCCACCCCCCAGGGCCTTTTGCGCTGTGCCCGTGGTGGAGCCAGCTAGGTGGGGGAAGCCCCTTACCCCAGCAGTGCAGCCCTCAGCTGCACCCTGGGGCCCCTGTCAGCTCTACGCCTGGTGAGGGTGGAAAAAGATGTGGTTAAGCAACAACAAATAACCTCTGTCACCGGCCTCCGATAGGGGCGTGCACTGGAGGGAGGGGGGCTCGTCACCACCAAGATCCCCAAAAGCCCCGGACGGTGGCTACCGCCTGCCTTCGAAGAATGATGATTCAGAATAAGAGGTGAAAGCGAGGACCTCTGGGGCTCAAGGGGGCTGTAGGGCTGCCGGGGAGGCTCAGAGTCAGCTGAGCAGAGCCTCAGGCCAGGCTGACGGGGAACCAGGGCGCCAGCCAGGAGCCCGAGAGTCGGCGGGGCCCACTGAGGCCGCAGTCTCCACCCTTCCCAGCTCAGTTTGCCAAGAGTTCTTGTCTTTATCCTCAGCCCCTGTTCAGTGATATGCCTTGACACACAGCATCTCACTGACACCAGAGAACAACAGGAAATTGCACCAGCCACAAAGAATAAAAGCCAGTTGGATTAAATAATTAAATGTGAAACATAAAACCGAGACAAAACTGGAATAAAAGAACCTGAGTAATTATCTGATCCTAGCCCTAAGCACAAAAAGCAAAGAAGAAAATCATGAAGGAAAAAAATCAACCATATGTCACTGCCCAGACTTAAAAACCTTCATAGTCTGAGAAACTCAGAACCAGTTGAAAAGCCAAATACCAGGGTCCATGTAAAGAGCTCCTGCAGGTTAGCAGGGAAGAGGCAGGCAGTGCAAGAGAGGCACACACAGAGTTAATGGCCTGTAGTCACAGAAAATGTCTATGGCCGAGAAACATAAGAGACAGTTAAAATCCGTGGGGACAGAAAGCAGGGTTAATGGCTGCTAAGGGCTGGGGAGCAACGCTAACAGGTACTGGGTTTCTGAGTGAGGTGATGAAATGAGGTGATGCAATGTTCTGGAATTAGACAGTGATGATGGCTGCATACACAGTGAATATGCTAAAAACAACGAATTGCACTGTAACACAGTGAATTTTATGTCATGTGAAGTATATCTCAAATTCTTTAAAAAGAGAAATGGTCCATTCCATTCATAATCAGGACAAGATAACCATTTCACCTGGTAGTTGGCAAACATTTTAAAAATAATATCCAATGTAAGCACCACTGTTTGAAGATATTTAAATGAGTATAGCTTTTCTAGAAGGCTCTTTGGAAAGGATGTATCAGAAGCATTAGAAATAGCTCGTGAGCACATGAAAAGATGTTCAACCTCCTTAGCCATCAGGGAAATGTAAATCAAAACCATTCAACTATTCAAAACTATCGTAGGATGGCTACAATCAAAAACAGCTATAGCAAAAAGTGTTGGTGAGGATGTGAAGAAGTTAGAACCTTCATACATTACTGGTGGGAATATAAAATGGTGCAGTACTCTGGAAAACAGTTTAGCAGCTCCTCAAAATGTTTAAAGGGAGTTACATTTGATCCAACAATTCTATTCCTAGGTACATACTCAGGGAAAAAAAGAAATACGTCCACATGAAAACTTAACTCACAAATGTCTGCAGCAGCACTTTTCATAATCACCCGAAAGAGAAGACAACCTAATGTCCATCCACTGAGAAATGGACACACAAAATGCCATCTAGCCATACAATGGAAAATTATTGGGCAATAAAAAGGAACAAAATACTGACATGAGCTCCAACATGGACAAGCCTTGTGTAACACATGCTGCTGAGTGAAAGGCGACAGTCATGAAAGACCACACACTGGTTCCATGTACATGAAAAGAATAGGCTGAGCCAACCCAGGGAGGCAGAGGAGACAAGTGACTGCCTGGGGCCGGGGGAGAGGAGGGAGGGGGAGTGATTGCGGATGGCTACAAGGTCTCTTTTTGAGATGAGTGGTGGTGAGATGAGAAAGTGGCCTTTAAACCATGGAGACAGTTGTACAACCCTGTATATATACTAAAAACCACTGTACCCTTTTAAACAGGTTAATTTTATAATCTGTAAACTATATCTCAATAAAGCTTTAAGAGAAAACACATGAGAAGCGCTCGTGAAGCCTTCCAGCCAGCACTTCCCCTCTAGGAACGTAGCCTAAGGAAGTACTCAGAGATGGGCAGCAAGACTGATATACAGGACGTTTGTCACAAGGCTATCTACTTCAGCAAAAAAATTAGAAATGGTTGAAACAGGAGTCTGGATAATCACAGATAAATATATCATGGCCTATGTAAATAAAATATTGTCCAGCCATTATTTTAAGACACTTAATTTCTTAAGAAAACATAAAAATGTTCGAGACAAGTAGAAAAAAAAAAAAAAAGGAGGATGAGTGTGTCAGTCCCATGAGGGCTTGGGGTTTTGTCCAAAAGTTTCTGCCTGTTTCCAGCACGCTGGGCACACGGAAGGGGCTCCCTTTATAACTACTGAATGAAGAATTAGTGAATGCTGATGGAGCTGCAATTTGGGGGAAAAGTTCGAGAAAGAAATACAAGAGAGGACAGAGACATCAACTGGGATTGAAATACTCGTTTTCTCTGGGTAGTTGGATCATGGGTGGTTTTTTGGTGACTGTTAATTTCTGCCCTGAGCTTTACTAATTGATAAAACAAAACCAGAAACCCCAGGAACTCAAACGTGGGGGCCCTCGGTAAGGTAGACAGTTTCCTAGATTACATGGAGATCTGAAAAGAGACACGGTGTGTCCTCTCATTCCAGACGGTTCCCTGGAGAGAGGTTCTCTGTCCGTGCTGTAGACTTCAGACTGGGCCGCAGTCAGGATTTGCGTCCAGCTCAGGAAGGAGTGGGGGTCAGACACAGGGAGGGAGGACCCGGAGGCCAGGTCTTGCCGTGCTGACCCCCACCCCTATCTGCCGTCATCCACTGGTTCCAGAGACTAAGCAGTCAGTGGGGTCCACGGCCCGAGGACAACGGTGGCCTCCACCCCAGCTCAGAGGGGAGAGAGAAAAAGGGGTGTGGGCCCCAGAAAGGAAGCTGAGGCGGCCCCTCCTGCCTTGGGGAAGGAAGCTACCCCGCCCCCACCCCAGTGAGGGCCAGCGCTCAGAACGCAGAGATCTCTGCTGTGCATTTTGGTTTCCTTTTCCATTCACAAAGAAGTGGGTGGGGGATTTCCAGCAGGCCCAACTGGCTATCCGCGCTGTCCGCTTTGCCCAGTTCGGGCCACTGGGAGTGGCAGCCAGGTGGTGGCCTATCCCAGGGAGAGCCTCTGGGGACCCAGCTCGGGGGTCTGTGACTTCCCACGCAGGAAGCCTCTTCCGCTGCCCCTCAGGGAGGAAACACCTCACATCTCGTGCCAGGCCCTCCAGGAGCCAGGTTTTGACTCAATCACCCAGCGAAGGCAGGACTGACATCCCATTCTCCAGAACGGGAAACTGAAGCCGAAACAGGCCAAGTTTTCAGCCCAAAGCCACATAACAAGGATGCAAGAGCCACGATCCGAACCCAAACCTGTCCATGTGCCCTGGCCCCTGGCCACCAAGTCCACAGCACAAACTCCACAGTTCTGCATCTCCACACTTGGTCCCCCAACAAAGGAAAACCAAAGAGCAACTTCCAAGAAGCTGGCAACAGCCACAGGCCTGAGGAGCAAGGGGATGGGGGGATGATAAATGACTGTCATTCACCGCCCTCCCCTTGGATTCAGGGGCACTTTCCAGTCTCAGGATTCACAGAATTTGAGCTGAAAGGAAGCACACCGATACCATCTGCCCGTGGTTTCAGCGTGGTTGGGGGTTTCTTCTAAGCGGCAAAGTACTTTTCAAAAAACGATGTTACACAAAACCCCAATAAGGGGCAGACAGGGTGGCTGTGTGTGCGGTTGGGGGCCCCACGAGAGCCCTGCCTACCACCACCCCTTCCTTCCTTCCCCCACCAGCCCTGGAAGGCCCGGATCAAGCCCCTTGGTTGCCCGTTTCACAGCTCAGAGAGGCACGGGGAATCACCTGAGTCACAGCAGCCCTGGCAGAGCGAGGACAGAAATCCCATCTCACCCAGAAGCCTTTGACGCCTGGTCCTCCTGGGAAGGTGGGATTGGGGATGCACTGGCCTTCTACACGCCTGTCTCCCCAGGGTTCATCGGGGCTCTATCTGGGCCCACGAGGGTCTGCTGGGCTGCAGTGGGTGGTCTCTGTGCCTGTTAGGGGGTCAACACAAGCCCTGACCTTGGCAGGCCCACAGCAGACTGCATTCTTGCTCTTTCACCTGCCAGCTGTGTGGCCTTGGGCAAGTCTCTCTACCTCTCCATGCCCGTTTCCTCTTCAGAGACAGTGCCCTCTCTGTCCCCACCTTCCAGTGTTTGTGGTGATTGCATGGGATGTGTCAAATGCAGCACCCACCGTGCTGAAAGTGACTAGTAACAAGTAGCAGCTGCAGCAGCTAAGCCTGGCTGAGACCCCCTGCATGGGGCCGGCTCTCGCCGCCACGGGGACAGCAATTGGTTCACCATCGCCCTGCTGTGGCTGCCACCACTCAGCTCTTTGTACTCGAGGCCTTTCCCGATGCCACGCAGTGCAGAAGGGCAGGGACGGGACTCGGGCCCAGGTCTGCCCGAGCCCCCAGGAGGCTGCCCCTCCCGCCCGCATGGCCGCTTCCTGCCCAGCCCTCCTCTTCCTCCTCGCACTCCTGCCTCCGAGAGGAAACCGCCGGCCCCCGGCGGACGTCCCTCTCTCTCTTCTTCCTCTTTCCCACACTCGGGCACGGGCTCTGGGCTCGGCCCCCAGGGTCCAGCGGTGGCTCCTTCTGCATCTTAGGGCCTCAGCTTCCCCACCGTGGAGTCAGGCACAGTGGAGTCAGGGGAGTTTGAGGGGCTAGTTGGGCAATGCCCTCACCCCCAGGCTGCACTCAGACTCAGCCCCTTCATCATCCAGGCTGCTCGCCAGGAACACCGACTGCTCCCAGCCAGGTCCCCCGCCCACCCAGTCAGCACCTGCAGGATCCACAGCTCACGACACGTATGGGTGCCAGGACCACCCCCATTTTACAGACGAGGAAACTGAGGCCCTGTCACTTAGCTCAGAAGAAGCAGAGGAGGAACAACTCTGAACCACACTGCCCAACGGCCCCCGGCCACCCTAAGGACCAGTCGGTCCAACCACTGCCAACTGACCCACTTCCTCTTGGGGCTACGAGGGCTGGCAGTGCAGGAGGGAGCTCCGGGCTGTGGATCGAGTCCCCTAGGATCCCCCACCTCCTTCCTCAACCGCTTCTCTGGGCTGAGCAGCAGAGGCCAACGGCAGGCCACGCTGTGCAAGAGGGACCCAGGGGAGTCCAGGCCTCAATGTGCCCAGCTGTAAATTGGTGCCTCTGGAAAAGATGGCCATGGGGAACCTTTTCAGGTCTGAGAACTCAAAACAGACCCACCCACTCCCGCCAACCCCCGCCCACCCGGGTAGGGCCCCTGGCTAATCACCACCAGCTCCACCAGGAGCTGGTGCTGTGCACCCCATGGCTGGAGGGGGGCCGTTCAACAGTGTGGCTGGGGACTCAGGAGTAGGGACCCTTGGGATCAGGGTTCAGATCTCCTTAGCAGCATGATTCTGAGTTTCTTTGCCTCTCCTGGCCTTGGTTTTCCCATCTGTCAAATGGGCTGCTAAGCTTGACCTCATGGGAAGGACTTGAGGGTCAAGTGTTTAGGGCAATTCCTGGTGAGTAGTAATGTTTACTTAAGGAAACATACTGCTTCCGCAGCAACCCCCAGCCTGAGCTCAGAGATGCCTAAGGGGAGGGAGATGCCACAGAACAAGAGGGACTTCTAGGAGAAGAATCATGCCACATTCTCCCAGACACTGGAAGACCACAGGCAGCCCCAGAGGGTTTCTCTAGCCCATTCCCACTGCTGAGCGAGTGTCACACCTGCCTCTGGCCCTAAATCCTTCACATGCTCCCACTGCTCTCAGTGTGAAACCTAAAATCCTCACAGTACTCCCTCAGGCCCTGCCCAACCCAGCCTGGCCACCTTTCCAGTCTCACCCCTCCTTCCGCCCTCTACTCCAGCCCCTGGCTGCCTGGCTGTTCCTCCAAGTCTCCTGGTTCATGCCCACCCAAGGGCCTTCCCACCTGCCGTTTCCTCAGCATGGGACTCCTTTACCCAATCTTCCAGGAGTGGCACCTTCGCTCATCCCAGATGTCACTTCCTGCCAAGGGGCCTCTGATGACCACCCCCCAGGGACAATCCCCAGCCTCCCCCGAGGGCCAGAGCACAGAAGGAAGGGTTGTCCCGCCGCCCCCGCCTCCACCTGCAGCGATGCCACTGAAACTAGACTTTGGACTTCGGGAATGAACTACGCTCGTCTCCTCCCACCCCCTCTGAACGTCCACTGCAGCAGCCTGTGGCCTCTGCTTACACACCGCCTGTAATGGCTGGCTCCCTCCCACCACAGCCCTCACTGTGACCCTTGAGCTATGGCTGCTGCTATCACACCTACTTTACAGACAACTAGACTGAGGCTGTGAGTGGAGAACTGACAGGCCCAGGGTCAGGGGCACTGGTCAGAGGCAGAGCTCTGACCCAACTCCCGGGTAGGCACACCCATGAGCTGCCGACCACCTGACCTCAGACTTCCAGAGGGAAAGGGGAGTGCACGCCCCGAGTGATGTCCCTGGGCAGTGCCCTCTCTCAGTTCTTGTCCTCCAAGACTCTTCCGCCTGAGCACCATCCAAGTGACAGAGCTCAAGTGTGAATCCAGAGCTCAAGCCTTTGCTGTCACACCCTCCTTTGCCTTTCTTGACTTTTTTTCAGCTGCCCCGACATGTGAGATCTTAGTTCACCCGCCAGAGATGGAAGCCATGCCCTCTGCACTGGAACCACAGAGTCTTAACCACTGGACCATCAGGGAAGTCACTGCCTTTGTTTAAAGTTGCTTCCATAAGGGTGGGGTGGAGGGGAGGAGAGAGAGGCTCAAGAGGGAGCTGATATATGTATAATTATGGCTGATTTGTGTTGTTGTATGGCAGAGAGCAAGACAACATTGTAAAACAACTTTCTTCCAGTTAAAATATAAATCAAGAAATTGCTCCCATAGACAACTCCAAGGTCAGAGGTCAAGGCTGCCCACTAGGCAGGCACACTCAAGACTTCCAGTCTAGGTATCTTCAGCCTAGACTGGATGCTCCAAGTCACTCCAGGAAACATTCAGAAGAGCCCCAGGCTGTTCTAATCCTGAAGGGAAGCTGTCAGCAGTGGACAGAGCTAGAACCTGCTCAGACACCCTGTGGAGGGGGTGGGAGATGCCCCACCAGGGCTGCTTACTTTGTGGGGGACACCCCAGGTCACCTAGCAACTACCAAGCCTATGAAAGAGGCCCAGGTGGCCTGGGAGGGGCGAGCCCAGGGACCCAGCTGCCACCCCCAGGTCCACTTCTCCGGGGCCAGACACCACTTCTGAGCCCTAAGGTCTCTGACAGGTGCTCTGACCCTGGGCTCCTGAAGAACAGGAGCCTTGATCATGCATCCCAGCCAGACACCAAGGGCCCAAAGCAGTAAATAAATCTGCACTGACTCATTACCAAATAATAAGTCCCCAAATCATTTCACTGCCACGACAACCACAACAAGAAGCACCAGAAACACCGAGCCTTCCCTGCGCTGGGCGCTCAGCAGAGGCACCCTCCCAGGTAACACAACAGCCACGCAAAGTGCGGACTCTGAGAAGCTCAGCTCGGTAGAGGAGGAAGCTGAGGCCCAGAGAGGTGACACCACCTGCCTAAGGATCTGCAGCTGAGAATGAAGCTAATTCATTGTTTGAACTTGGGTCTGCTTGACTCCTGGCGCTGGGTTTTCTAAGACAGTTTGTTTTAAGCAGCAGCAGTTCTTAAAAGTTTTACAGGGAATCGCACGTTATCATGCAGGTAAGACCATGTATCTGGGATGTTATTTGCTTTTCATGGCGTCAGAGCCTTGAGACTTTTTAAAACAATGAGTACAGTTTTTATCTGCACTTTCCAACGGCTTCATGTTACATTTGGAATAAAATACTAACTCCACAGGACCTCCTCCCACCGTGAGCCATCTTCCCCTTCTGTGACCCCACCACATTTCTGTGCTTCTTTCTTAAAAACATGCAAAATGCTTTCCCATCTTCATGCCTTTTCCCTATGCTGTTCCTGAAACCCAGCGATTCTTATCTCAGCAAGATCTTAGTTCAGGGACTTCCCCGGTGGGCCAATGGTTAAGAGTCTGCCTGCTAATGCGGGGGATGTGGGTTCCATTCCTGGTCCGTGAACCAAGATCCCACATGCCACAGGGCAACTAACCCTGAGCACCACAACTGAGACCATGCGCTCTGGAGTCTGAGCGCCTCAACCAGAGAAGCCCACTCACTTTAACAAAGACCCAGTGCAGCCAAAAAAAAAGATCTCAGTTCAAAAGTCACCTCCTCAATGGCAGTCCAGTGGTTAGAACTCCATGCTTTCACTAACGAGGGTGCAGGGGTTCAATCTCTGATTGTGGAACTAAGATTCCCACAAGCCTCACAGCACAGTTGGGAGAAAAAAAAAGTTACCTCAAGATTCACAGTTAAACTTTGGTGATTAAGACAGTGTGGTGTTGACATAAGGACAGACTCACAGGCCAATGGAACAGAAGGTCCAGAAGCACACAGATGGAAGCTAGATTCAGGCTGACAGTAGCATCATATGTGATCCAATGGGAAAAAGAGAGTCACATCAGCACGCAGCGCCAGAACCGGAAGAGCTGTGACCCCTACCTCACACCGTAATTCAGGATGGATCTTGCAAAGGCCTGTCAAGATGGTTCGGCCCAAACAATAAAGCCTTTGGAAGAAAAGACAAGAAAGATCTTTATGACCCTTGGCAGGCAAAGATTCCCTTAATGGGACAGGAAAAGCACTAACCATAAACGAAAGCAATCGATAAACTTTAGCCTACATTAAAATCAAGAACTTAGGTTCACAAAAGGATTCCATTAAACGAGTAAAAAGAAGAACAGTGCAGAAGATGATACGGACAAAGAAAGTGCCTTCAGGGTATAGAAAAACTATAAATCAATAAGAAACAGACAGACAACTCAATAAAAATGACAAACACTTGAAAAAAGAGCCAGCCTCAATGGCCAATAAACACATGATAAGGTACTTAACTTCATGGGTCATCAGGGAAATACAAATTAAAGCCGCAATTTGAGATACCAGTATACATCCATTGAAGAGAAGAAAAAGACTCATACACTGCTGAGGAGGATGCAAAACTGTGCTGTCAATTTGGGAAAAAATTTAGAAGTTTCTTACAAAGTTAAACCTGCACTTACCATATGACCTACCACTTCTAGGAGTCTACCAAAGGGAAATGGAAGCATATGTCCAGACAAAGACCTCAGAACAAATCTCATTACAGCATGATTTGTAAAAGTCCCAAAGCAGAAACAACCCAAATATCCAACAACTGGTAAACGGATAAACAAACTGAAGGACATCCATACAACAGACTGAATTTACTCAGCCATAAAGAGAAACAAACTCTAGTGCATCCAAGAGCACGAGCAAATGTCTAGAACATATTGGGTGAAAGAAGCCAGACATAAAAACCAATGCACTGTGCAATTCCGGTCTTCCTAGGTTGCCCTAGTGGTAAAGAACCCGCCTGCCAAGGCAGGTTAGATGTAACAGATGTGGGTTCTATCCCTGGGTCAGAAAGATCCCCTGGAGGAGGGCATGGCAACCCACTCCAGTATTCCTGCCTAGAGAATCCCATGGACAGAGCCTGGCAGGCTGCAGTCCATGGGGTCCCACAGAGTCAGACACAACAGAAGCGACTTAGCATGCACACACAGACTGTGCGATTCCATTTATATGAAGGTCAAAAGAGAGAAATGCAATCCACAGGGGCATGAGTCAATGTGGGGGGGTGCTGATGTGAAAGACGTGTGAGGGAGCCCCCCAGGGCACTGGGCCACTGGGTGTACAAACACAGAGATCCCTGTGAGGTTTCAGACGCGCTTTGCATGGCTCAGCCTGTGAGTATGACTCCACAGTGAAGTTTAAAAAGGAAAGGTACTTCACACGAGCGGCTTCCTTGACAACATCCCATCCCACCCCCAAAATTAGGACCTCCTCCCAGAGGTTCCATTTCTTTCTTTCAGAACACAAGATACAATTTATAATTGCAAGTTCATTGGTCATTTTACTCCTTCAATAGCCCCACCAGGACACCAGCTTCCCCAGCAACTAGTGCTGAGCAGTTGCTCAACAAGTATTTTTTGAATGAATGAGTAATTGTTGGTCTCCTCCACCCGGACAGTGACCACCGCCCCCCCACCCCAACCCCGGGCTAGGATCTGCTTTGCTCACTCTCTAGACTAAGGGCCTAGGACATAACAGAACCACAAAGAGAAGGGAATTTAAAAGCCACGGGATCCCATCAGCTTGACACATCTGGTCAGAGATGGAGTCCTGCAGGTGTCCAGATGACAACGACCCTTAAGCCTCAACTGCACCACTGGAACTGTGTCCCAAAAGACAAAAAAAAAAAAAAAAAATCTAAACTTCAGAGAAAGACATTCATAAAGCATGGAAGGCCTCCAAGGAATTCCACCACAGTTTTTAACTCCTTAGGAGAAATCCTATTTGTCATGGTCAACCTGGGTCAGGCTTTTCAAGGACCCTGATCCAGGCTGCCACCGGCCCACATGATGCCCATCTATGGTGTCCCTGAATATTCTACAAAATCCCTGACCAGTGCTGCTGAAAACTGCCAAGGCCGCTGTCAACAAGGCTGAAGAACCATTCATCACAGCCAAGAGGTGCCTAAGAACAAGTGACGACTACATCAAACTTGGCGTCCTGAGGCAGAGAAGGGGCCTCAGGGGAAAACCAGGGGAATCCAAAGGACCCTCAGAGTCCAGTTAACAGTCACGTTCCAACGTTTATTCCTTAATTATACGACGAACGTGCACGGCATTGTAACAAAGAAACACGAAGCAAAGCTGAGTGTGGCGTCTAAGGGAGCTCTGTGCTATCTAAAAATGGGAAATGATTCTTTGAGGGAACAGTTCACTTTTTAAAAGTCCCCTGGGCACTCTGCAGCTACCTGCTGGGAAAGTGTCACCACCCGGAGCCACGTGCGCGGGGTCTTACCTTGGGCGGGTCGAAGAGCTCAAGCAGGCGGTCTGCGCCGTCGGGGCCCGCGCGCCGCAGCGCCAGCCGCCCCCGCTGCCAGCGCGCCCCGCTGTCCATGGAGGCCTCATCGGCCAGGCTGTACCGCAGCGTCGCCTCCTTGAGGGCCTCGGGCGGCGGCTCCCGGGCCAGGCTCCAGGGCAGGAGCTTCCTGGCCAGGCCGGGCCTGGCCGGGGCCTCGCCGGCCTCCCCGTTGGTGGCGACGGGGCCCGCGGGCAGCTCGCCGGCCGAGCGGTGGCGGAAGATGTGGCGCAGGCTGTGGCGCAGGTGCTGGAGTGAGCAGGTGGCGGCCGGCCGCGGCGGGGCCAGCTCCTCGGAGCTGCGGGCCTTGGGCAGGTGTAGTCGCGCGCGGGGGCGGCGGGGGCGGCCCGGGGTGCCGGCGGCCCGGGCGCCCGGCCCTCGCGCACTTCGCGGCAGAAGTAGCGCTGGAAGAGGTCGGTGAACTGCAGCGACACGAGCTCGGCGCGCAGCGGCGCGTGGTGCGGGTGCTCGCGGGCGAAGAGCCAGTACTGCCGGGCCAGCTCCCGGGCCGCGGCCACCGCGTGCAGCTCGCAGAACTCGCTCCAGCCCCGCGGGGACGGGGCGGCCGCCGCCGAGGTGGAGGCCGAGGACGCAGACGAGGCCGAGGACGACTGCAGGGTGGGCCCGTTCATGGCGGAGACCGAGGTGGAGCGGCCAGGCTGAAAGACACGGTGGGGAGTGCGCGACAGAGGAGGGAGTGGACAGCTGGGCAGACCACCACAATACCACCGCCAGAGATGCTGGTCACCAGGCACTATCTCAAAAAGCGAAAATTTCCTTAATACTCAGTGCTGGTGAAGATGCAGCAAAATGAGTACTCGCCTACAATGTTGCCGGTACTGGGGGAGTACAGCCTTTTGGGCCGGCAGCTTGGAAGGATCATTTTCAAACCTAGTAATTCCCCTTGTAAGTATTCAAGAGAAAGTTTCCCACCTGAGCAGAGAGACATGTACAGGACAATCCCCTTCCAGGTGTTTCCTGCCCCAACATTTATAATAGGGAAAAAGTGCTGTACTTAGTTGCTCAGTCATGTGAGACTCTGCGACCCCATGGACTGCCAGCCTGCCTGTCTCCTCTGTCCATGGGATTTCCCAGGCAAGAATACTGGAACGGGTTGCCATTCCCTTCTCCAGGGGATCTTCCTAACCCAGGGATCGAACCCAGGTGTCCCACATCACAGGCTGATTCTTTACCGTTTGAGCCAGGGAAAAGGTAAATTCAACCTAAGGGCTTCCTAGGTGGCTCAGTGGTAAAGAATCCTCCTTCCAATGCAGCAGTTGGGAAGATCCCCTGGAGAAGAAATGGCAACCCACTCCAATATTCTTGTCTGGGAAACCCCATGGACAGAGGAGCCTGATACATTACAGTCTATAGGGCCGCAAAGAGTCGCACAGGACTGAGCGACTAAACAATGAATACAACCTAAATTCCTATCAGTCAGAGACTGGTGAAACAAACTGTGATACATCTGCAGGCCAGAATGTGCTACAGCATATTCCAAAAGGAAGAAGATCTATGCTACCATCTTGGGAAGTCTCCAGGGCACAGCATTAAGGGAAAAAGCACCACTGAGCAATACAAACCATTCATGATCCCATTTACGTGAACATACAAAACAAAACTACAAATTCTTATGTGTACATAAATGTATTTAAGTGATGGGCAAGAAAGATATGGCTGGAGCAAACCCATGCAACAATACTAGTGACCTGTGGGGAAGAGTCAGAAGTTGGGGTGCAAGAGGGGACGTAACCAAGGAAGATTTCTTACTTATCTCTAGAAAATCTGGTTAAGAACATGGCGCCTGGAGCCTAGATTCAAATCCCACTGCTTACGAGTTGTTACCCTGGGTTTGTGATGTCTTTCTGCCTTGCTTGCCCCATCTGTAAAATGGGGACCATGTTGCACCTACCTCATAGAAGTGTTATGAGGATTCACTGAATTAAATGGAAAGGCTTTGGAACCTAAGGAAAGCCTAATAAGTCTTGTAATCATTGTTACAATAAGAGTGTATTATTGGTGTCAATAAAAATAAACATAAAAAGATAAAAAGGAATAAATTAATAAGACTCATAAGGGGTACAAAGGTACTCCCTGCTCTGATGGGGGAATGTTGGGACAGGTGACCCTTGCCTGTTCATCGCAACTGGGGCTCCTACACAACTGAGTGCACAAGCCCCCTACCCTCTGCTGTCCACGGTGCTGAACCCTGGCCCTCTCATTACCATCAGTACTGTCCTTCCTTCCAACTGAGCCAGGTTGGGCCTGGGCCCCTGCTGAGAACCACATACTCATGGATGCCTACTCACCCCACCCTGATATTACTGAGGACCTACTGTGTGCCTGGCACTGTGCTAGGCCCTGGGGATACAGGAGCAAACCAGACAGAAATTCCTGCTCTCCTGGAGCTACATTATACACACACACAAAAGTACTGGCTGTGTGCCTCTCATCAGACCTTTCTGAACCCTAGTTTCTTCATCTGTCAAATGGGGAGCAGCACAGTATCCACCTTAGAAGACCTTGAAAGGAGTCCTTGTAAGGGGACTCAAGGTGAGACTCTGAACCTAGAAACTGGGGTTCTTTCTGCCCCACCCCATTCTACATCACCAGGTCCTGGTGGTGACCCTGCAGCCTATCACCGCAGCATAGCCCAGAAGGCATGGAGTGGGTGCCACTGCTTTAGCTGGGAGGGTGCTGTGCACACACTTGACGACTGCACATTACAGGGCTCTCGGCAGCCACACAGTAGGCACTTTGTACACAGTGGGCAGAAGGGAAGGAAGAGGGGCCACATGTATCCTTGGCCACCACACTCCAAGAAAACCACCCTGTGCTGAAGGAGAGGGTTTTACCTGAAAGTATGGGTGACCTGTCCTTGGCTAAACCCTTGGCTACCCCACACCTTGACACAGCACCGTGCTCACAGTTTGGGGAACCAGATTCCAGACCCGAGCGCCTGTCCCATCCATGAGACCCTGTGTGGTCAGCCCCAACACTGGCTGCTGCTGGGCCACTGCATCAGGTGTCCCTGATGCATCAGTGCCCTGCCTGCTCCCAGTCCCACTCGGAAGCCTTCCTTGAGCTCACTGGTGACCGAGTCCTGAACTTGTCTTTCAGCACACGTGCTCTCGTTCAACCACTGTGATTATTTAATGAGTGACTCTCTCCCCCACCAGACTGTGAACTCCACAATGCCAGAAGCCACTTCCAGCTCCAACCCCAAGTCCTAGCATGCAGCAGGAGCCAAATAAACACCTGCTGAATGAATGAAGGTAGGAATACAAGAAGCTGGCTAGATTTGCAACCTCTGGCTCCTCCAGCAGGTGTGTGGTGGCCAGCATTCACAGATGAGCATTTCTTGCTGGGCCAACCCACTGCCTGGGCACCCGGGCCTGTCCCTTTGTCTGGAACTCCTGACCCTGTCCACCCCTGTACATCAGAGACCTGTAGCCCAGCTGCAGGACCAACCCTGGGAAGAGCCTTCTCGGAACAGCTGTGCCCACTGCAAGCTCCCTCATCACTCAGGCAGGGGCCAGCAGCCCTCCTCACTGGGCACCCCCTACTCCAGTTCCCCACAGGAAGAGTAAACATCAGGCATTTTTCTAACTGCTTTTGCAAAACATTAACTTTCCCAGGCTTAACAACAGCACTAGCAGGTAGGGTCAATAATTGCTCCCATTTTACAGGTGGTTAAACTGAAGCACAGAGCTCCCATGGCTAGCGATCAATGCAAACCCCACACAGAAGCCCCCCACAAAACACCTGATCAGTGCCTAAATGTACAGCACAAGGAAGACTTACTGCCCAGTGAATGATTATCCAGAGGAGAAGAAAGAAAGAAATGCCTCACTCAGGTCTTCCTGGTGGTTCAGACAGTAAAGCGTCTGCCTACAATGCGGGAGTGGAGAAGGAAATGGCAACCCACTCCAGTATTCTTGCTTGGAGAATCCCATGGACTGAGGAGCTTGGTGGGCTGCAGTCCACGGGGTCACAAAGAGTCGGACACGACTGAGTGACTTTACTTACTTACTTACTTACAATGCGGGAGACCCAGGTTCGATTCCTGGGTGGGAAGATCCCCTGGAAAAGGAAATAGCAACCCACTCAAGTACTCTTGCCTGGAAAATCCCATGGACGGACAGGCTCCTCCGTCCATGGGGTCGCAGAGTCAGACACGACTGAGTGACTTCACTCACTCAGGTCCTGCTGGAGTCAGGAGGCCCCAGTGACTCTGAACAAGAGGTTGGAAAATAGCCACAGGGTGAAAATTTTAAAAATAACAATAAATGACGCTATTTCACGCTATGTGCCCTGCTCTGTGCTAAATACTTTGCATTTTTTCACTTGTTTATTCCCCATCGGCAGGGGCAGTCCCAGCATTATGCCCATTTGATGGATGAGAAAGCCAAGGTGGGGGAGGAATGGTCTGTCCAGTGTCACAAGGTGCATGAGGGGCACAGCTGGGATTAAAAGCCTGTTCAGTTGCTGGGAGCATCAGCTATAGTGAGCAATACTGCCCACCGTCCACCTCCCTCAGCATCTGCCCCCAGCAGCCAAGGGCCACAGCACTTTGGCCCACTCCATGGGGCATGTCAGAACAGCAACTCCAGAAATGCTAAAGTTGCATGAAGTGGTGAATTCCCAGGGTTGAGGTGGGCTGTTGTTTGACAGTCATACTCTTACAATCATGCCCCTGACCTTCATGGACTGACAAAAAAAAGGCTGAGGAGCTTTGAGAAACCCACAATGAGCCACAAATGAGCATCACAAATGAGCCCTCCATGGTGGAGATACCAGCCAAATCTGGGTTCACATCCTCATTCTGCCACTTCCTCACTGTGTGCTGCAGAAGAGAGGGCTCCCCTCCCCATCTGTAAAATGGGTTCATGTTTTTCTGTGGACGTTCACTAGGAGCATTCTAAGAACTGACATCTGTGGGGTCCTCGGCACAGGGCTCAAGAAACAAGTGGCTGCTGCTATTATTATTGTTCGAAAAGAGGAGTGCCAGCTCCAGAGAATGTCAGACCCGCCTGCTGTAAGAAGCCACAGGCAGAGTCTCACAGGCTTCACTGGCTGGGCCAGGAAGGGGGCAGGGGACGGGGGCTGGGTCACAGGAGCCTGAACACAAGGCCTTAGGGGAGAAGCATTGCTTAGGCAGCTCCGGCAGGAGCTCTGGGCAGGAAGCCACCAGCCAGAGCACTCAGCTGTGGCCTGTGTTGGGGAGGGGGCCACGCCTGGGAGCTTTCCTGGCCAGGACAGGCAGCCAGGCCACAGGAAGGTGGTCCCCTCTTTGGGCCCTGGTCCAGGAGGTAGCATTTACTGAGTGCTTACTATGTGCCAGACACAGAGGAAGAGCAACTGATCAGATCACGCCAACCCTGGGAACAGGGCCTAGAAGCTCTTGGCAGGAAAAACAACTACTAATTACCTGTGGGTTCCCAGGTAATGAGGAGAGGGGTCTTTGGGGCATTTTTTTTTTCCCCTCCAATCCCCTCCCCACCCATGGGAGCATCTGGGAATCTGGGCAACCAAAGGGATAAATAGCTGTCACAGAGGGTCTGCAAGTCCAGGGGGTCCCTCCCACCTCCTCATCCAGGGCTTTGAGGACAGGGAGTTCTGCTGGATAAGGAAGTAGGGATCCAAGATTTCCCCAAATCCCCCAGCAGGGTAAGGGACAAGGATGAGGCAACAAGAACAGAGAGATCGGATTGCATCCTGGTGCCCCAACCCCCAATTCCCCACTGCACACCCACAGAGGTGGGGGCAGCTACCCCTGTGCCCATCCTGGGGTTCATGTTGCAGGGGAGGGGAGGTGGGTCTGCCTTTCAGGCCCCCAAGTTTAAAACAGGAGTGTCCACAGCATCCCTGCTAAGGGCAATCTGGTGAGGTTAGCCAGTGCTTGGCGGGGACCCCTTGTTCAGGCAGATAGCAATGCATCCTACACCAAGCCTCAGGACCCCAGAGACTGAGGCTCAAAAGCCTCTCCTCTGTCCAATAACCCTGGGTAATAATGGAATCTGGGGAAGCTAATATTTCCTGCTTCATTATCAGGCCCAGGTGCAGAAAAGGCCCTTACCCACCTGTGGGAATTTCACCTGCCAAGGCTCAGGGAGAATATTTTAAATTGTGTCAAGTGAACTTAAAATGAGCCAGTTTAGAGCCTCCATCAGCACCCAGGTCTACAGCTCACAGATGTTTGGGCAGGAAGTCTTACACCTTCTGAGGAAGATGCCTCCTCCAAGGAGCCCTCCAGGTTCATTCCAGGCTGCTAGAAGCATTTCTGCCTTTCCTGCCTGCAGCACCAACTTTCTTTGGGAGCCCAGATCCCCCCTGTCCAAGAAGGCCCACAGAGTTGAGGGGATTCCAACACACGGCCTGGCAGGAGGCCCACTGCCCTTTCACACCACTCACGCTGGGTCAGACTGTGGAGGAACCTATGGGAGGTTCAGAGCAGAGGTTCTGGGGCCCTAGGGAGGCTGAGAAGTGGGGTCTCTCCTAGACCACTGGGCAGCCAGGGAGCCCTGAGGTGCTCTCTCTGGGGTCACCGAGTGCCCAAGGTCATTTATCACATCAGCGCAGTCTGCCAGAACAGGAAATGTCCTCTGGCTTCCTCTGCCCCCACCCCCACCCCCACCTGACACCCCGGCCAACAGCCCAGCTAGGCTGGGAGGTGGGGAGAGCCAGGCCCAGCTCCCGCCCCCAAGAATAGGCAGAACTCTCTAAGCCACCCCCATCCCAGGACAAGACTTCTTCCTTTAAATGCCCCTGGGTGGAGGAGAGATGGCAGGGCAGCCTGCCAGCTCCATGTGTCCCAAGGCCCCCAGACGGTGTTGCCTCTTCAGGATATCAGGACGGGAGCTCTCAAGCCCTCCTGCTCCTGTGTGCCTCTCTCCACACTCATCACCCTCTCTGGGACTCTCCTCTGGTGACACGACAGAGTGCCAGCTCTCAAAGGACCGATTTTGTGCCAAAGGCCCTCTTTTGCGTCCACCTCCCTTAATCGCATTTCCAGGCCCCCAGCCCCTCAAGGCCACAGCCTCCCCCTCAGGCGCCCTGTGAATCTGCTCCCGATGAGCCGGGCACAGACTTCCTCCCTCCCAGGCCTCCCTGGGGACATGCAGGGCAGCGGCAGGCTCTCCCCCCTACACCCCAGCCAGCGGGGTGGGGGCCCACATCCGGGCAGGCCCCCAGGGGCTCCATTGCCTGGTTCATGAGGAAGCCTGCAGCCCGGCCCCCCTAGCCGACCCCTGACAGGGTGGCGTGGGAGGAAAAATCTTCCAGCCATCTGCTCAGCTGCTGGGTTTCCGGACGGGGCGGAGCCGGGGGACACCAGGAGGACTTGCTCTCCTGGGGAAGTGCCCCTTGCCCCTGCGGTCAGCAAGGATGCAGGACTGAGCGGCCCAGGGGTGACCATTGGGACCCCAGAGTCCCCACCGAAGAATGCTGGTTGTCCAGGTTTCTGAGCCCAAGTCAGTGGGTGTCCAGCTGTGGTCTGGACCTGCCCAGTCCCCAAGGGACCTCAGGCCCCGGAAGCCAGGGAGCTGGGGCACAGGGCTCCTGGGTCCAATTAGGCCTGACTCAGCCTGTGACCCTAGCTGAGTCATTTCCCCTGGGCAGCCTGCTGGCCTCAGTTTCCTCAGGGAGGGCGGGCAGCTGGGAACAGGGTCTGTCTGGGAACAAGCCAACTTGTATTACACCTCTGGACTCTCTGAGACAGGCTTCTTTCGTCTGCCAGATGGAAGCAACTTCCTGTTCTGCCCCGCCAAAGATGCTGACCATCCCACAGCCCCCAGGGACCATTTTCCCAGGAAACCTGGCAATTAAGTGCCAGTCTCCCTCTCAGGCATTAACAACAGTAGCTCTTATTAAGCACTGACTGCATGCCAGGCACTGTGCCTGCCTCTGCTCAAAACAACCCTATTAGTGCTCTCATTCATAAGACGAGGCAATCCACAGCTCAGAGAGGTTAAGGGACAAGCCCAAGGTCACACAGCCACAGCAATTATACTCAACACAGTGGGAATCCCTACTCTCTGCCAGGCTCATACCCTTCACATTATGAACTCACATATAGGATCATATACCCAAGAGAAGCTGGAACCCCCACTGGGCAGTTGAAGTCCAGAGAGGTCAGGTAACTTGTCCAAGGCTTCACAGCTAGAAGCTGGCATAGCTCAGATTTGGTTCCAAAACCCATGCTGCTACTGGGAGAAGCAAGACCTGAACAGAGAAGTCCTCTCATTTGAATAACAACAATAACAACAGTGTCCATTATTAATTGAGTGCCAAGGCCAGCACTGAGTGCCCTATGTGCTCTGTCTCTCCCACTCAGGGTGGGCAGTGCGGGAGAAGGGCAGCTGGAAGGCCCCTCCAAGTGCCTCCAACACTGCCCCCTCTGCCCTTGAGGAAGCCCCGTCCAGGAGGCAGCACAGCTGGACCCAGACACCCAACGGTGCCTACAGGCTGAACCCCTGCAGGCCCCCCCCATCCCGCACCTGCCGGGCCCAGGCTACTGCTGTATTGCAGTAGTTCTACAGGAACGAATTTGTGTTAGAAAGTTCCCTTTAATGGAGAAGGATCAAGCCTAGGATTCAAAAGAATGGAGGAGGGGAAGAAGGAAAACAAGCAAGGCACACACAGCAAGATAACAACAATCTCTTCCTTATTACTATTCTTCCTCCTGACCAAGCCATTCTAAACACTTCATGAATTCACTCATTTATGGTTCCAATGACCCTAAAGAAGTAGGTAATAATATCACACCCACTTGACAGATGAAGAAACTGAGGTGGGGCCATAGAGCCGGGATTCACCAACATCTCACCCTATCCAGGAACTCCAGAATTCTTCTCCCAGAACTCAGGAAACCCCAGAGGTGCTTGCGCAGGTGGTGCTCAAGGGATGCTGATGAACAAACATTCCACAGCCAGTAACAATAATACTAATGATGGTAATGAGGAAAATCACCACCACCTGTAATAGAACCTTCCATGCCAGGCTCATTATATGCCTACCACAAACCTATTATTACCTCATTTCACAAAGGGGGAAACAAGGCTCACAAGTGTCACTTGCCCATGCCCTCGGCTGGGAAAAAGCAGGGTGGGTATGGAAGCTAAGCTTCCACGACCCTCCTCTGTCACTGCTGAGCCCCTGAAGGAACTCAGACGCCAGAAGCTGATGCTTTAGTCCAGCCCCTTCCCAGCTGGCTCCTCCACGGCCCACAGAGACTCACACGAGTTCTAGGAATGTTCACCCTTTGGCTCCAAAGGATTTTCCCTCCCAGAGGGGGGTTGTGGGAAAAAGCTCAGAAAAAGTGTATTAAAAACCCATCCAACTTCCCCAATGGGCCCTAGCCTCTCATCTGCTGACCCCAGCCTGACAAGGGGTCTCAGTCCGCTATTCCCCCACTACAGCTGGGTCTCTGGGCCCCAGGGGGCCTTCAGGGCTGTTTCCGTCCAGGCAGCCAGGTCAGTGATGGGAAATTCAGACACAACTCACACCCACAACTCTGGAGATGCATGTGCCCACCGCCCTGGCAGAGGCCCTAGGGACTGGACTGTAAATGGGAATGGACTGGCTGCCCCAGCTGAGCAGGGCAGCTGCTGGGTGTCGGAGGAAGCTCATCTCCCAGGGCAGATCTCCGCCCCTCCTGCTCCCAAAGCTGGTTCTTGGCCATTCAGACTTCGTTTTGCCAGGCCCTCTGTTCAGAAACCCCCCTCCTGGAGCCCAATTTCACTTCCTCCCACTCAGTCCGGCCTGGCCATTCCCCTCCCTGGAGGCCTCCAGCTGCAGGCAGTGAACTCCTTACCTACATCATTGTGGCCCGGGAATGGGGAAGAGAAACAGGAGAATGAGGAAACTCAAGGAAAAAAAAGTGGAATGGCAGGCAGGTCCCCCTCCCCAGTTCCTCAAATGCAGTCCCCACTGTCCCCAAAACCCCCAGGAACAGAATGAGGGAAGGGAGGGGATTTCTGCACGAGGCATTAAGGGCCTCTGAAATACCTTCCAGCCCTGCTGACCTATTAGGCCAATGACCTGTGTCCCTGTTTATTTTGGGTGGAAGGATTCCCCTGCAGCCTCATGTCCAGGGTGGGAAGGTACCAGTCCAAAGAGAACTGAGCTCTGAAAGCCCTAACCCTTTTGAACCCCCTGATTCTGCAGCATGGGGGCGCCTGGGCCACCCCACCTCCCTAAGGCAGAGAATGGGGAGAGGGGTTTCTGGAATGCTGGGGGTTGGGGGTGGTGAGTGCTATCCTCTTAACCACATGGCCTGGCCTGGGAGAGTAGGGAGAGGCCTGTGCCCCACTCCAAGAGGACGCTTCCATTCTCACGGGCTCAGTTTAACTACTTTCATTTTCAAGGTACCAAAGCAGTGACCCCCAACCCCTCCTCTCTAGGCACAAGTTGACTGGCTAGGCTACAATAAGAGGCAGCTGGGAGTATTAGCCAAACCCTCTCCCAGAGCCTCCCCCACTGCCTCAGCTACCCCCCGCCACTATCCCCAACACGTGTGTGGGTGTCGGCTGAGAGGGTGTCGCAGGAGCTGGGGAGCGGTCACCCCTGAATACCCCCACCTGAGTGAGCAGCAGGACAATATTTTAGGCAGTTGCGGGAGTGCGCAGACACTGGGCAGAACGGGACACGGGGCCTCCCCGTCCCCCATTGAAGCCCTCCCAGCCCCGGAGGAGGGGAGCGCTGGGAAAGGCGTGCTTACCTGAGAGAGAGGGGGTCCGGGCCCGGCCGGCCCATGGCGTCGCGCGCCCCCGGCCCCCCGAAATCCCGAGGGGGCGGGCGGGCCCCCGCCCCGGGCGCGTTCTCTCCCGCGCGCCGACTCCTGGCTCGCGGCTCGCTCGAGCGGGGCTCAGGCAGGAAACCCGGGCTCGGAAAATGGCCAGCGCCTCATCATTTCCGCCGCCAGCGCTTGACAGTTGCGGGAGGATGCGCCTCCGGGCCGGCACCGGGGAAACTTTGCTGTCTCCGACGTCGCCACCGCGGGCCACGACAGTCCGGGCGGGCGGCCGGGCGGAGGCGGTGGCCCGAGCCCATGCCGCCCCTCGCCGTTATGTAAAGAGGAACCGGCTGTGCTAGCAGTAGGAAAAATCTTCCAGCCATCTGCTCAGCTGCTGGGTTTCCGGACGGGGCGGAGCCGGGGGACACCAGGAGGACTTGCTCTCCTGGGGAAGTGCCCCTTGCCCCTGCGGTCAGCAAGGATGCAGGACTGAGCGGCCCAGGGGTGACCATTGGGACCCCAGAGTCCCCACCGAAGAATGCTGGTTGTCCAGGTTTCTGAGCCCAAGTCAGTGGGTGTCCAGCTGTGGTCTGGACCTGCCCAGTCCCCAAGGGACCTCAGGCCCCGGAAGCCAGGGAGCTGGGGCACAGGGCTCCTGGGTCCAATTAGGCCTGACTCAGCCTGTGACCCTAGCTGAGTCATTTCCCCTGGGCAGCCTGCTGGCCTCAGTTTCCTCAGGGAGGGCGGGCAGCTGGGAACAGGGTCTGTCTGGGAACAAGCCAACTTGTATTACACCTCTGGACTCTCTGAGACAGGCTTCTTTCGTCTGCCAGATGGAAGCAACTTCCTGTTCTGCCCCGCCAAAGATGCTGACCATCCCACAGCCCCCAGGGACCATTTTCCCAGGAAACCTGGCAATTAAGTGCCAGTCTCCCTCTCAGGCATTAACAACAGTAGCTCTTATTAAGCACTGACTGCATGCCAGGCACTGTGCCTGCCTCTGCTCAAAACAACCCTATTAGTGCTCTCATTCATAAGACGAGGCAATCCACAGCTCAGAGAGGTTAAGGGACAAGCCCAAGGTCACACAGCCACAGCAATTATACTCAACACAGTGGGAATCCCTACTCTCTGCCAGGCTCATACCCTTCACATTATGAACTCACATATAGGATCATATACCCAAGAGAAGCTGGAACCCCCACTGGGCAGTTGAAGTCCAGAGAGGTCAGGTAACTTGTCCAAGGCTTCACAGCTAGAAGCTGGCATAGCTCAGATTTGGTTCCAAAACCCATGCTGCTACTGGGAGAAGCAAGACCTGAACAGAGAAGTCCTCTCATTTGAATAACAACAATAACAACAGTGTCCATTATTAATTGAGTGCCAAGGCCAGCACTGAGTGCCCTATGTGCTCTGTCTCTCCCACTCAGGGTGGGCAGTGCGGGAGAAGGGCAGCTGGAAGGCCCCTCCAAGTGCCTCCAACACTGCCCCCTCTGCCCTTGAGGAAGCCCCGTCCAGGAGGCAGCACAGCTGGACCCAGACACCCAACGGTGCCTACAGGCTGAACCCCTGCAGGCCCCCCCCATCCCGCACCTGCCGGGCCCAGGCTACTGCTGTATTGCAGTAGTTCTACAGGAACGAATTTGTGTTAGAAAGTTCCCTTTAATGGAGAAGGATCAAGCCTAGGATTCAAAAGAATGGAGGAGGGGAAGAAGGAAAACAAGCAAGGCACACACAGCAAGATAACAACAATCTCTTCCTTATTACTATTCTTCCTCCTGACCAAGCCATTCTAAACACTTCATGAATTCACTCATTTATGGTTCCAATGACCCTAAAGAAGTAGGTAATAATATCACACCCACTTGACAGATGAAGAAACTGAGGTGGGGCCATAGAGCCGGGATTCACCAACATCTCACCCTATCCAGGAACTCCAGAATTCTTCTCCCAGAACTCAGGAAACCCCAGAGGTGCTTGCGCAGGTGGTGCTCAAGGGATGCTGATGAACAAACATTCCACAGCCAGTAACAATAATACTAATGATGGTAATGAGGAAAATCACCACCACCTGTAATAGAACCTTCCATGCCAGGCTCATTATATGCCTACCACAAACCTATTATTACCTCATTTCACAAAGGGGGAAACAAGGCTCACAAGTGTCACTTGCCCATGCCCTCGGCTGGGAAAAAGCAGGGTGGGTATGGAAGCTAAGCTTCCACGACCCTCCTCTGTCACTGCTGAGCCCCTGAAGGAACTCAGACGCCAGAAGCTGATGCTTTAGTCCAGCCCCTTCCCAGCTGGCTCCTCCACGGCCCACAGAGACTCACACGAGTTCTAGGAATGTTCACCCTTTGGCTCCAAAGGATTTTCCCTCCCAGAGGGGGGTTGTGGGAAAAAGCTCAGAAAAAGTGTATTAAAAACCCATCCAACTTCCCCAATGGGCCCTAGCCTCTCATCTGCTGACCCCAGCCTGACAAGGGGTCTCAGTCCGCTATTCCCCCACTACAGCTGGGTCTCTGGGCCCCAGGGGGCCTTCAGGGCTGTTTCCGTCCAGGCAGCCAGGTCAGTGATGGGAAATTCAGACACAACTCACACCCACAACTCTGGAGATGCATGTGCCCACCGCCCTGGCAGAGGCCCTAGGGACTGGACTGTAAATGGGAATGGACTGGCTGCCCCAGCTGAGCAGGGCAGCTGCTGGGTGTCGGAGGAAGCTCATCTCCCAGGGCAGATCTCCGCCCCTCCTGCTCCCAAAGCTGGTTCTTGGCCATTCAGACTTCGTTTTGCCAGGCCCTCTGTTCAGAAACCCCCCTCCTGGAGCCCAATTTCACTTCCTCCCACTCAGTCCGGCCTGGCCATTCCCCTCCCTGGAGGCCTCCAGCTGCAGGCAGTGAACTCCTTACCTACATCATTGTGGCCCGGGAATGGGGAAGAGAAACAGGAGAATGAGGAAACTCAAGGAAAAAAAAGTGGAATGGCAGGCAGGTCCCCCTCCCCAGTTCCTCAAATGCAGTCCCCACTGTCCCCAAAACCCCCAGGAACAGAATGAGGGAAGGGAGGGGATTTCTGCACGAGGCATTAAGGGCCTCTGAAATACCTTCCAGCCCTGCTGACCTATTAGGCCAATGACCTGTGTCCCTGTTTATTTTGGGTGGAAGGATTCCCCTGCAGCCTCATGTCCAGGGTGGGAAGGTACCAGTCCAAAGAGAACTGAGCTCTGAAAGCCCTAACCCTTTTGAACCCCCTGATTCTGCAGCATGGGGGCGCCTGGGCCACCCCACCTCCCTAAGGCAGAGAATGGGGAGAGGGGTTTCTGGAATGCTGGGGGTTGGGGGTGGTGAGTGCTATCCTCTTAACCACATGGCCTGGCCTGGGAGAGTAGGGAGAGGCCTGTGCCCCACTCCAAGAGGACGCTTCCATTCTCACGGGCTCAGTTTAACTACTTTCATTTTCAAGGTACCAAAGCAGTGACCCCCAACCCCTCCTCTCTAGGCACAAGTTGACTGGCTAGGCTACAATAAGAGGCAGCTGGGAGTATTAGCCAAACCCTCTCCCAGAGCCTCCCCCACTGCCTCAGCTACCCCCCGCCACTATCCCCAACACGTGTGTGGGTGTCGGCTGAGAGGGTGTCGCAGGAGCTGGGGAGCGGTCACCCCTGAATACCCCCACCTGAGTGAGCAGCAGGACAATATTTTAGGCAGTTGCGGGAGTGCGCAGACACTGGGCAGAACGGGACACGGGGCCTCCCCGTCCCCCATTGAAGCCCTCCCAGCCCCGGAGGAGGGGAGCGCTGGGAAAGGCGTGCTTACCTGAGAGAGAGGGGGTCCGGGCCCGGCCGGCCCATGGCGTCGCGCGCCCCCGGCCCCCCGAAATCCCGAGGGGGCGGGCGGGCCCCCGCCCCGGGCGCGTTCTCTCCCGCGCGCCGACTCCTGGCTCGCGGCTCGCTCGAGCGGGGCTCAGGCAGGAAACCCGGGCTCGGAAAATGGCCAGCGCCTCATCATTTCCGCCGCCAGCGCTTGACAGTTGCGGGAGGATGCGCCTCCGGGCCGGCACCGGGGAAACTTTGCTGTCTCCGACGTCGCCACCGCGGGCCACGACAGTCCGGGCGGGCGGCCGGGCGGAGGCGGTGGCCCGAGCCCATGCCGCCCCTCGCCGTTATGTAAAGAGGAACCGGCTGTGCTAGCAGAGCCCGGAGGGGGAGGGCGGCTACTAGAGGGGCGGGGCCGGGGCGGGGCCGGGCCAAGCGAAGCCCCGCCCCCGGCCCGCCCGCGAGCCGGACTTGGCCGAAGACGGGGAGGGGCGGGGAAAACTGGGCTCGAGGGGCGGGGCTGGTCCATGCCCCGCCCACCAGCCCGATTTCTCCGCAACTGACCGAGTCCTGGGGTCTCAAACGCAAGCCCGGAGAGGCGGGCCCTTGTGAAACCACGCCCACAGCTCGCCCACCCGAAGGCATATCGCACAGCCTAAACCAGGGAACGAACGGCAGGAGGGGCGGGGCAATCCTGGCCCCACCCAGGGAGCGCCAGCGACCACCACGGGAGCCTCCACGCTGTGGGGGCGGGGTCGGATGAAGGAAAGGCGGGGTCTGAAGGCGGGGCCAGGCCAGGGCTCCTGGCCTCGAGGGGGCGCGACCCTGCCGACTCCCTCCTGCCGGGCCTTATCTGCGCGCGCCGGGCCGGTCAGTGCAATAGCGACCGCAGCTTTCATCATCACCCGGGGAAGGATCCCAACCCCGCCCAGCCCCGACTATCCGCAACTCTACTGAGCCGACCCCTCATAGCGCCACCCTCAGCTCTACCCCTGTCGAAACCAGTGGCCCTGTAGACGGGCCTCAATGGGCCCATCCATTTCCCAACTCCAGGAGGGCATCCTTCTCCAGGAAGCCTTCCTGAATCGCTGGCTCCCACGGCCTCTGGGCCTCCCTCTCTGCTCTCCCCGGGGCTACTTTCATTTTATCTGAGCCATAGGTGGGGTGAGGTTCACAGTGGGGTCCGCACTAGCCTGAGGGGGAGTATACACCCAGCCAGCCCTTCCTCTAACACATGGGAAGGAGGGGAGAGAGGAATGTCTGCTCTTCTCTCCCCCCGCCACAACAGGAAACAAGTTGCTCACACCCCCAGTTTGCAGGGGCCACATGGACTCTTTCCAGACAACACACTCTTCCACTCCCCTGCCTACCCCTCTTACTAACCTTGGGCAAATGACTTCACTTCTCCACACCTCAATTTCCTCATCTATGAAATGGAAATAATAAGAGTACCCATAACCCAGGGTTGTTTTGAGGATTAAGTGAGTTAATGCCTTAAAGCACTTAGCAAGGGGCTTTGCCCAAGGGGAAACACTGCTAGTGTTTGTTCAACAATCAGGCCTGGGTCCTGCCGTTGGTGCTACAGGAAGGGGTTCCCCCAGAAGATGGGGATTTCCAGATTTCACCAGATGGCGGAAGGGGGCCTGTCTGCTGTAGGATCCTTAGAGTTCAATAACCTTGAAAGAACTGGCCACAGACATGTGCTTTCCATAAATATGTATGTCAGGCATTGTTCAGAGTGCTGGGGACACAGCACTGAATGAGACAGACAAATATTCCTGCCTTCATGGGCATCCCTTGTCCTCAGCTGACATTCTGGTGAGGGGATGTAGAACACGAATAAATAGAAAGTGGGATAATGTATTATGAAGATGACAAAACAGTAACAGGATGGAGAGTACTTCCCGGGCTCTCTGAGACTGGACGCTTGGAGGACCTTCTAAGGAACTAATATTTGGAATGAGACCACCCCTCTCCTCCACCTCACAACAAGAAGGATCCAGGAATGATAAAGAACAGTAAGTGGAAAGATCTTGATGTGGGAATAAACGATGTATTCAAGGGAAGTCAAGAAAGCAGTGGTGATGCCTGGACTGACAGATAGGACGAGCAGCCCTCTGTGAAGGCAGCCCGTCACATGGAGACTTAAAGGTCCTGGTGGCAGGTCTGGGAATTATCCTGGGAGCAATAGAGCCATGGAGAGTTTTGCACCTGTTGCATTTGAGCTGCAAAGTTTGGCAACCCATAACGAGGTGCCCCAGTGATGTTCACACAGCAGCTGATGCTGTGGGACAAAGGGAGTAAGTCATCAGGGAAGCCTAACCTAGTCACCCCATATTATTATCTCTTTCTTACATCTGGGGAGACTGAGGTCCACAGAGAGCAATTACTTGCCTGCAGTCACACAGCTGCCAGGTGGTGCCAACAGAGCAGCCAGGTACACAGCAGTTGTCAAATGGTTGCTGAAATCTGCCAGCCACAAGCACTTTCCCTCTCACGGCAGCTTTGCTGACTTAAATGGAGACTTGTGGTTCTTCCCCTTTTTAATCACAGTGCAAGCCTTCCCTCGCGCCAGATTTCTCTGAGGCCCCAAGTGGTTTCCTTTCTCGTTTAATTTCTTCTCGCCACGCGTCCCCTCCAGAGTCCAGTTTCTTGTTTCAGTGCTCTCCGCGGTTGAGACTGCTCACTTCGTTTTTGTTTTTCCTTAGAAAGGCAAAGGGTTTTCAGCGAATACCCCTCCACCGCCTTGCCCTAGATTTCAGAGCATCACAGCTTAGAGCAGCGATTTCATCTTCTCCGCAGGCAAGCTGGCCGGCTTAGGCTCCTCCCACTTCACAGGTCACTGGGGCCCAAGGGAGTAAGAGGTTTATTCGAATTCCCCGGAAACAAGCAAAGCGGTCTTGGGGGAGCCGACCGCCCTTCCTTCTGAGTGAAAAATGCTGAGCCGGAGCGCACCTACTGCCTGCCAAGTTTTCGGGGCTCGGATACTCTCAGGATTAATAAGAGTAACAAAAGAGTAGTCGATAACTATTAGTAAATACTTAATCGGACCACTGATAATGATATTAACAACTGATATTAATAACAAAATTTAACCAGTACGGGGTTAATAATAAAAGCATCGATAACAATAAATATAACAAGTAATAACAGTTATGAACTCTAGCTAATAATACTGTTAACTATTACAAGATTAATTGCAAATATAAAATAGCAGTAAGATATTAGTAGTAATAATAATATAATAATACCAGGTCTAGGATTATATAATAATATAATTATAAAAGGTCTAGGATTAATAGTATTAATGGTAGCTTATAGTAATAATAATGGGGGAGCTTCCCTGGTGGCTCAGTGTTAAAAGAATCTGCTTGCCAATGCAGGAGACACCCATTAGATCCCTGATCCGGGAAGATTCCACATGCCATGGAGCAACCAATCCCATGAGCCACAACTCCTGAGCCTGTGCTCTAGAGGCCGGGAACTGCAACTACTGAGCCGGCCGTGCTCTAGAGCCGGTCTGTGCTCCACAGCGTGAGAAACTACCGCAATGAAAAGCCCCTGCACTGCAGCTAGAGGGGAGCCCCGCTCGCCAGGACCAGAAAAAAACTCGCGCATCAACAAAGACCCACCCAGCCCAGCCAAAAATAAACACACGAAACTGTAAAGAAAATAATGGTGATAGGATTCATAATAATAAACATAAAACAATAGGATAGTAATAAGATTAATAATAAATGTAATACAATATTGTCATGTTAACCGTTCTAGGACTAACAACCACTTAATAAGTAGATTACATGTTAATAAGAAGTATAAAAATAATAGGCTAGAATTAATAGGCATAAATATATATAACATACTATAATTATAATAACTAATGATCTAGGATTAATTATAACATGATTAACAAGTTTTTTTGTTTGTTTGTTAGTTCTAACAGTTTATTGCTACCAACCCATCTCCCTCCACCCTCCTCATGCACGTGTGCTCTGTGACGTAACTCCATGGACTGTAGCCTGCCATGCTCCTCTGTCCATGGGGATTCTCTAGGCAAGAATACTCAGATGGGTTGCCATGTCCTCCTCCAGGGGATCTTCCCAACCCAGGGACCAAACCCAGGTTTCCCTCATTGCAGGCAGATTCTTTATCAGCTGAGCCCCCAGGGAAGCCCAGGAATACTGGAGTGGGTAGCCTATACCTTCTCCAGGGTATCTTCCCAACCCAGGAATCGAACCAGGGTCTCCTGCATTGCAGGTGGATTCTTTACCAGCTGAGCTACCAGGGAAGCCCAATAGTGTTGATTATAATCTATAATGGGATGTAAGTCAAATGTCCCTCACAGATTGTGAAGAGTGGCGGCCACAGAGACAAGCCCTGCAGGTGACAGACCCTCACACCCAATTTACACATGAGATCACTGAAGTTTGACAGTCAAGACTGTTGCCCAGCCTTGGTGTAAACATCTGTAAAACATGCTTCTGCAGAACTGTCCCCTTTCTACTGAGCACAAAGTCTGAGCTGCAGATGGGGAAGAGACCTGAGTGGCTGGCTGTTCCCTAGTTGGGTAGTGACTGGTGCAATTGCCTTAATGTATATATGCCCCCACTTTCAGGCTGAAATCCTAACCTCCCCCAAGGAAACTGTGTTAGGAGGTGGGGCCTTTAGAGGTGATTAGATCCGGAGAGCAGAGACCATATGAATGGGATCAGTGCCCCTGTAAAGAGACTCAGCAGAGAGCCATCTCTGCTTCTGCCATGTGAGCTTACAGCTAGAAAACACCACTTTTGAAGCAGAAACCTGTCTCTCACCAGTCATGAGAAATGAATGACTGTAGTTTATAAGGCACTCAATTTATGGTATTTTGTTATAGCAGCCTGAGCAGAGAACACTGGTACCAAGAAGTGGGGGTTCTGCTGTAACCAATGTCTAAAAATGTTCAAGCAGCTTTGGAACTGGGTGATTGGTAGACACTGAAAGAGCTTTGCAGGTGCATGCTAGGAAAAGCCTACACTGCCTGTGAACCCACCATTAGGGGCAATTCTGGTGAGGACCCAGAAAGAAAATAAGTTTGCTGCAGAGACCCATCCAAGTCACTGGAAGAATGACCTGCAGGCATTTTGGAGCTCATCAGGGCTGTCCTCTCATCACAGGCCCAGAGGGCGAGGGATTGGATGGGAGGAGGATTTCAGAGGAGGGGCCTCCCCTGCAGGACTCTGCTCTCCACACAAGGTTGGTGGATCAGTGCCCCTCTACGGGGCTCAGGCAGCCACACTGCAACCTGCCAAGCTGTGTGTGTGGTGGGTGGGAGTTGTGGAGGGGGCATGACTGCCTCTACCAGAACATCGGAGGAGCTGCAGGAGCACCATCCAGCCAGAGGGCCACCAGGCAGGTAGAGCCACCTGCGTGAGGTTCCAGTCCAGGAGCGCCTGGCAAAGCGATGGGAGCAACACAGAGCCTTGGGGCCCAGCTCCTGCCCAGCAAAGCTTTCAGGGGCAAGAAAGCCACCCTGTGTGTCCAGAAAGCATCCCTCCCCACGCACACAGACCCAGGATGCCTGGAAGGTAGAGTATCTAGCCAAAGAGGATTATTTTGGAGCCTTAAGGACTTGTTGGGGACCTTTCTTTCCTATTTCGCCCTTTTGGAATGGGAGTGCCTGTCCTGTGCCTGTCTCACCACTGTATCTTTTTAAATATGTATTTGTTAATTTGTTTGGCTATACCAAGTCTTATTTGTGGCATGTGGGATCTATTAATAGTTCCCTGACCAGGAATTGAACCCATGCACCATGCATTGGGAGAACAAAGTCTTAACCACTGGACCACCAGGGAAGTCCCCAGCACTGTATCTTGAAAACACATAACAGGTTTGATTTCACAGCTGGAAAGGAACTTGCCTCAAAATGAATTGTACTTTGAGGTTCACTCTTAATGTTTAAGTGAGACTTTGCGCTATAGACTTTTGGGTTGATGTTGGAAGGAGTTAAGACTTTGGGAGCTCTTGAACACATTTTGCATGTGTGAAGGACATGCATTTTGGGAAACCAGTAGAATGCAATGGACTGAATGTTCATGTCCCTCCAAAATTGACTAAGAAAGCTGGTGCTGGAGTTCTCCAGGTCTGGGTTTTCATCTCAGCCTGTGTTACCTCTAGCAAGAGACTCTCATTTTCTGAGCCTCAGTGTCCCCATTCTATAAAATGGGTATAATAGTAGTGGGTAAAGGAAGAACTGTACAAAAACGATCTTCAAGACCCAGATAATCACGATGGTGTGATCACTCACCTAGAGCCAGACATCCTGGAATGTGAAGTCAGCTAGGCCTTAGAAAACATCACTATGAACAAAGCTGGTGGAGGTGATGGAATTCCAGTTGAGCTATTTCAAATCCTGAAAGATGATGCTGTGAAAGTTCTGCACTCAGTATGCCAGCAAATTTGGAAAACTCAGCAAGTGGCCACAGGACTGGTAAAGGTCAGTTTTCATTCCAATCCCAAAGAAAGGCAATGACAACAAATGCTCAAACTACCGCACAATTGCACTCATCTCACATGCTAGTAAAGTAATGCTCAAAATTCTCCAAGCCAAGCTTCAGCAGTACATGAACCATGAACTTCCAGATGTTCAAGCTGGGTTTAGAAAAGGCAGATGAACCAGAGATCAAATTGCCAACATGCGCTGGATCACTGAAAAGGCAAGAGAGTTCCAGAAAAACATCTATTTCTGCTTTATTGACTATGCCAAAGCCTTTGACTGTGTGGATCACAATAAACTGTGGAAAATTCTGAAAGAAATGGGAATGCCAGACCACCTGACCTGCCTCTTGAGAAGTCTGTATGCAGGTCAGGAAGCAACAGTTAGAACTGGACATGGAACAACACACTGGTTCCAAATAGGAAAAGGAGTACGTCAAGGCTGCATTTACCTTGCTTATTTAACTTATATGCAGAGTACATCATGAGAAACGCTGGGCTGGAAGAAGCACAAGCTGGAACCATAATTGCCGGGAGAAATTTAAGCTCAGATATGCAGATGACACCACCCTTATGGCAGAAAGTGAAGAGGAACTCAAAAGCCTCTTGATGAAAGTGAGAGAGGAGAGTGAAAAAGTTGACTTTACGCTCAACATTCAGAAAACAAAGATCATGGCATCTGGTCCCATCACTTCATGGGAAATAGATGGGGAAACAGTGGAAACAGTGTCAGACTTTATTTTGGGGGTCTCCAAAATCACTGCAGATGGTGATTGCAGCCATGAAATTAAAAGACGCTTACTCCTTGGAAGGCAAGTTATGACCAACCTAGATAGCATATTGAAAANAGATCATGGCATCTGGTCCCATCACTTCATGGGA
Organism: Oreotragus oreotragus; assembly: GCA_006410675.1. NCBI lineage: Eukaryota > Metazoa > Chordata > Mammalia > Artiodactyla > Bovidae > Oreotragus > Oreotragus oreotragus. The sequence goes on from SJYX01002625.1 coordinate 287,725, forward strand.
AATAGATGGGGAAACAGTGGAAACAGTGTCAGACTTTATTTTGGGGGTCTCCAAAATCAGTGCAGATGGTGATTGCAGCCATGAAATTAAAAGACGCTTACTCCTTGGAAGAAAAATTATGACCAACCTAGATAGCATATTCAAAAGCAGAGACATTACTTTGCCAACAAAGGTCCTTCTAGTTAAGGTTATAATTTTTCCAGTGGTTATGTATGGATGTGAGAGTTGGACTGTAAAGAAGGCTGAGTACCGAGGAATTGATGCTTTTGAACTGTGGTGTTGGAGAAGACTCTTGAGAGTCCCTTGGGCTGCAAGGAGATCCAACCAATACATTCTGAAGGAGACCAGCCCTGGGATTTCTTTGGAAGAAATGATGCTAAAGCTGAAACTCCAGTACTTTGGCCAGCTCATGCGAAGAGTTGACTCATTGGAAAAGACTCTGATGCTGGGTGAGATTGGGGGCAGGAGGAGAAGGAGACGACCGAGGATGAGATGGCTGGATGGCATCACTGACTCGATGGACGTGAGACTGAGTGAACTCTGGGAGTTGGTGATGGACAGGGAGGCCTGGCGTGCTGCGATTCATGGGGTCGCAAAGAGTCGGACACGACTGAGCGACTGAACTGAACTGAACTGAAGCAGAAACAGTCATAATACAGAGAACAAACAAGTGGTTACCAGTGGGGAGGTGAGTGGAGGGAGGAGAGAAATAGATGAGGGAAATTAGGAGGTACAAACCTCAGTTACAAAGTAAGTCATGGGTATGAAATATATAGTATGGGAAATATAGTCAATATTATGTAGTATTTTGTATGGTAACAGATGACAACCAGATTTATCAACGTGGTCATTTTGAAATGCATAGAAATATTAAATCACTATGTTGTATACCAGGAACTAACATAGTGTTGTAAGTTAATTATATTTCAAAAACAAAACATAGTAAAAGATATAAGATTTGAGGATATTAGAGGTGAGGGTTATGGATCCCCTAAAGGAGGAAATGGCAGCCCCCTCTATTATTCTTGCCTGGAGAATCCCCATGGACAGAGAAGCCTGGTGAGCTACAGTCCAAGAGGTTGCAAAGAAACATCACTGACTGACTGAGCACAGTACAACACATTTAAAATGTACAAACTTCCAGTTATAAAATAAATAAATAGTAAGAGCATAATGTACAACATGATAAAGAATTCACACTACTATTTGTTATATATGAAAGTTGTTAAAAATGTAAATCTAAAGAGTTCTCATCACAAAAGAAATTTTTTCTATTTCTTTAATATTATATCTATATGGGATGATGGATTTCAGTAAACCTATTGTGGTAAACATTTCATTATGTATTGATATTTAAGTCAAATCACAATGTTGTACACCTTAAACTTATACAGTGTTATATATCAATTGTATCTCAGTAAAAGTGGAAGAAAAAGATTTTAAATCAATCAACTCCAGAAACATAATGCATGTGCCAGCTTAAAATGTTAGAGAAATTTTTTAAGCCTTCAAAATAATTTTTTTAAAAATGATAAGAACAAAAACAAAACCTCTAGACAAAAATTGAATTTTAAAACTTAAAATCAATAAGAAATGCACAAAGGAAATAAAATGGTCAACATATTTAGTTCATGTGCAAAACATTATTTATGCCAATGCCTAAAACAAATGTAAAGAACAGAAAATTGATGGAAACAATGAAAATTATTCTTAATATATATTAAAATCACTATTTTATAAAAAAATATTAAGTAAAAAGGCAAATATAACATTTAGTTAAAACAATAAATACGTATAGGTAATGTAAATATGCAAAAATAGCATATTAGCAATAAAATACAAATTAAATTAATAAAATGCTACTGTCTTACAAGACAAATAAAGCTAAGTGATTAAACTTTAGCTTATTAATGCCACTAAGAATGCAGCAAAAGTGTAAGTTTTATTTTACTAACGCTATTTTGAAGTTGTGGAACAGCATCAGTCACATTAAGAGGATGTCTTCCCAGTTAACAATCCTTCTATCCCTCATTGTCTACAATTGCCTGAAAGTTTTCAGGGCAAATCAATCCACTCACAAGTGTGAATAGAGGGAACCATGTTGTTCTTTTGGAACACAACAAAAGCCATAGCCAGTCAGATTGTTTCTCTCATAAATGTAGATTGAGGAATAGAAAAGTAATCTCTTTGGTTAAAAGTTAAAGTATGATCTGGAGATCTGTGTGGTGGCCACACACAGGCTGTGGTTTAAAGAGTGAGAAAGTGAGAGACACAGATTAGAGGAAAGAGGAGCGTCAGAGAGACGTGGCAGATGACTTTCATTTCCTATTCAGTCTCTGCCTGTGGTCGGCCTCTGTGAGTTCTAAGAAACCTCTGTGTTACTTAATAACAAACAACTATTTTTGTTCAATTTGATCCTGATGTTTGAAAGAAACCAAGTCCTAACAGAGCAAATTGTTTGAAAAGCAGCTTGAAAGACAAGCCACAGGCTGAGAAAAAACATACCTGATAATGGATTGTTATCCAAAATATATAATGAACCCTTAAAATTCAACAAAAGGAATAGTAAATTAAGAAAACAATGAAATACCACTGCATATCTATAGGAACAGTCAAAATCCAAAATACTGGCAACACTGAATGCTGGTGAGGATGTAGGGCAACAAGAACTCTCATCATCGCTGGTGGAAATAAAAAATGGTACAGCCATTTTGGAAAACAGTTTGTCAGTTTCTTACAAAATTACACATATTCTTACCATACAATCCAGCGATCTTGCTCCTTGGTATGTACACTAAAGAGTGGAAAACTTATGTCCACACGAAATCTTGCACACAGGTGTTTATAGTGAAAGGGAAAGTCTGTCAGTCGTGTCTGACTCCTTGTGACCCCATGTACTATACAGCCCATGAAATTCTCCAGGCCAGAATACTGGAGTGGGTAGTCTTTCCCTTTTCCAGAGTCTTCCCAGCATAGGGATCGAACCCAGGTCTCCCGCACTATAGGCAGATTCTTTACCCGCTGAGCCACAAGGGAAGCCCGGTGTTTATAGCAGCCATATTCATCAGGCTTCCCACGTGGCTCAGCGGGTAAAGAACTCGCCTGCAATGAAAGAAACACCGGGGATGCAGGTTCTATCTCTGCGTCAGGAAGATCCCCTAGAGGAGGGCCATGCAACCCACTCCAGTATTCTTGCCTAGGAGAATTCCATGGACAGAGGACCCTGGTGAGCTATAGCCCACAGGGTAGCAAAGAGTCGGACACAACTGAAGCAACTGAGCATACACATTCATAATCATCCAAACTCGGAAGTAAAGAGATATCCTTCAGTAGGTTAACGGATAAACTGTGGTGCAGACAAACAAGGGAATATTATTCAGAGAGAAAAAGAAAGGATCTACAAACTCTAAAAAGATCTAGGGGAAACATAAATGCATATTACCAAGTGAAAAAAGGCAATGTGAACAATCTACATACTGTATGAATCCAAACACCTGTCATTCTGAAAAGACAGAACTATGGAGATCAGTGGGGCCAGGGGTTAGGAGGAAGGGAAGAATGATAGGCTGAGCAAGGGGAGGATTTTTAGAGCAGTGAAACTATTCTGTATGATTCTACAATAGTTGATGCACGTCATTAAACATTTGCTAAAGCTAGTAGAAGACACAGGAGTGAACTTTGTATAAACTGTGGACTTTGGGTGATAATGATGTATCATTATCAGTTGTAACAAATCAGTTACAACAAATCAGTTCATCAGTTGTAACAAATATACCACTCTGGTGCAAGATATTGATATTGATCACTGTGCATATGTGGGGGTAGACTGCATACAAGAACCTTTAGTACCTTCTGCTCCACTTTGCAGAGTGCATACAAGAACCTTTAGTACCTTCTGCTCCACTTTGTTGTGAACCTAAAAGTGTCCTTTAAAAAATCTTTTGTTTTTATAGCAATTTGAGACTGTTTTCAAGAACTTTAAAAATATCATAAGGGAAACTCATAATTCCATTTCTAAGAACCCATCCTAAAGGAGGGATATTCAAAACAAGTCTACAGATAGGTTATAAAAATGCATTGTGTAAAAAAAATATTTTGGACAAAGTTAATTGCATTGTGTGTGTGTGTGTGTGTGTGTGTGTGTGTGTGTGTATGTGGCACTAGAGGTAAAGAACCTGCCTGCCAATGCAGAAGATGTAAGAGATGTAGGTTCGATCCCTGGGTTGGGACTATCCCTCGGAGGAGGGCATGGCAGCCCACTCCAGTATTCTTGCCTGAGAAATCCCATGGACAGAGGAGCCTGGTGGGCTACAGTCCATAGGATCGCAAAGAGCTGGACATGACTGAAGCAACTTGACACACACATATAGAAGTGAAAAGCAAAAAGCAATACAAACAATAAAGAAATAATAAAGATGTAGACAGCTGGCTAAATTGTAATAGATTTATATAGTTCAATAATCAGCAAAAGGAAAACTATTTACAAAAGCTGATTTAAAAATCTGATAAATTAATAATTTACAGTGCTAAGTAAAGATTATAATGGGAACATTTATTTCCTGGCTATACACAATTTTAACTCTAACAGTGTGGTTTCCACTTCATAGCACAGTCAAAAAGTAATAAATCATTATTAGAGAAATTATGTATAAAATTGCAATTTTAGAATATTAGGTAGCATGGCAAATACTGGTGAAGTTCTTTGTTGCTGTTCCAGGCAAGTTTTACAGTGCTCCTCTTTATTATTGGGTTGCTATAATTTACTGACATATTCCAATGACCTAAACTATAGAAAAATTGTTAGGAGAAATTTTTAAGTGCTATTCTTTCTAAATACCATTTAGTTTAATTTTAAATTTAGTTTAATTTTAAACTAAATTTTCTTAGCAAATTCTCTTTATAAAATTTTTCTTAAATTTTTAAAAATTAAAATGTATTTCAAATACATTTTTGTATATGTGAAGTCTAAAAATTTCAAGAATTCTGCAAGAGTGAAATAAATACTTGATTACTTGTAACCGTCTTCTCTCATTAGTGAAGACTAATGGAACTTAAAAGAGAATTCAGAATGAAAAATATGTCATTTTTAGAATAAATATTTTTCACACAATATCTAACGAACTCTTTTTCTACAAAATAATTGGTTAATGATAAAGCATTCAGATTTCAATTTTTGAAAGCGTATTCTCATCAACATTAATATTAAATTTAGCATGAAGCAACCAACTCCAAGTTAAGCATTCCATGATATAAAATTTCAAAAGAATTGAATGGAGCATAAGTTCCTGCTTATGTCAATAATATGTATCTATGTTTGTAGGTTACATCTCATCCCTATACCATCCCTAGTATACATTCTAAAGATAGTATTGCAGTCATTTACTTATATGTAGAAACCATGATCATTGTGAAATTGTCATACAGATAATTATCGTCAAAACAATAGTTTTTTTTCATAGTCTTATAATGTCAATATATTTTGTGTGGAAAGTTTGTGCCAAGTGAAGGTTCTGGAGCAGAATGGCTAAGATCAGAGGCTCTGGCAGAATTAAGCTTAGTGAGACTGGTACACATCTCACAAAGATGCTATGAAATTTGCTGACATAACTGTGGAAAGTGACTAGAACAGTGTTGCCATCTAGTAAGAGCTCACTAAGTGAGTACATCTGGTTGAGCAAATTGAAATCAAGAGAGAGATACTGTCACTCATGTTCATCTTGTCTACAAATGACTCCAACTTTAATATTTTATTATTTCCTATTTATGATATAAGAAAAGCTCAGTTGTTTTTACAGTTTTTCAGGATTGCACTGTGTATGAATCAGTAGTCAGTAATATAGTCATTCTCACATTTAGTCTTCTGTGCTTCTTTTTAAAGAGTCTGCTTCTTAAAATTGTGTCCTGTACTTTTATGTTATTTTTCAGATTTAATGAAGTTATCAGAAAAAAGGAAAAAAACAAATCTCATACATATACATTTGTCATTGTGTTCGTAGCAAAGAGGTACCCGGTATCTTCCAATTCATTGCAGCATTATTTCTTTGAGGGACCCTTTTTTATTTTTAAGTTCTTGATTCCTTTCTAAAAGGTCTGAATCACTGAAGCTGTCAAATTAAGTTTCAGATTTCTCCTTTGCCTTCATTCCCTACCCAAGAACCAGCTTCCCCTCTTGGGCATGGATTGTGTTTGGGTAAGAAGGAAGACTGTCCAGATTGATAAAGCAATACCCCTGGGAAAAGATGATTAACATGTATAAAGGGATTTCCCTGCAGTATAAATACCAGCATGCGCTCTCTTGGTGCTTCAGAGCCTCCCTGATGTATATATGCAGGTAGTGAGATTTGAAACGGCCCTTTGAGATGGTAATATAATAAAACTGACTTGAGGAGTGGCACCTCTTCTCCGTTTTCTATTCTTTTGTGGGAATGAGTTGCCAACCTTTTACTTCGACTGATACCTTTATACCTCTGAATTCTGAGTCTTCTGCAACTCTGCCTCTGATAATGCATCCCAGTGCTGCGGAGTGCCTACCGGTCTCCAACCACGCCACCAACGTGATGTCCACAGGTACTAACTTCAATAACGGTCTACATGCGGCTGCGCCTTAAGATGTCAGGATAGGTGCTTTGAATCTTATTAGTTTAGAATCTCATTTTTAAAAAAATTTTAATGTGTATTAAGTTAAATATTCAGGATATTAAAGAAGCCAAAATGCCTAAGAAAATATTCAAGAAATATTAGTAAGTGTAGTAATTTCAAGTATTGTTGATTTTATTATAAAGATCTGTCTTCTATATAAGTAAACAGTGAGTCTGAAAACCATCTCTTTGCAAACATGTATGGATAAAGAGTAAAACTAAAGAATTAATGTAAAATAATTTAAAAGGTGATTTTTTTTCATCTTAGAGATTTATTTGGTTTTTAGAGTACATTTACTACCATGTATAAAAAATGCTGTACACCTCATAGTAAACACAACTGAATGATTCCTAATACCAACAACAGGGGGTTTCAAAGAATAACATAATTAGATGTTTAAATACGCTTGACTCAGGTGGTAAAGAATCTGCCTACAATGCAGGAGACCCAGCTCTGATCCCTGGGTCAGGAAGATCCCATGGAGAAGGGAATGGCAACCCACTCCACTGTTCTTGTCTGGAGAAGTCCAAGGACAGAGAAGCCTGGCAGGTTACAGTCCATGGGGTCGCAAAGAGTCGGACACAATTGAATGACTAACACTTTCACTTTAAATACACTTAACTTCTTTAGAATAATTAAAAACTCAGAAATCAAGTTTAGAGGCAGTATAATATTTATTTGTTTATTTTTAAAACTTTTTATTTTATACTGGAGTATAGCCAGTTAGCAATGTTTTGATATTTTCAGATGGACAGCAGAAGAATTAAGCCATACATATACTATATCCATTTATACCCAAACTCCCCTCTCATCTAGACTAGAGGCAATATAACATTTAGAACCCATGAACTGATTTGAATTTTTTTTCAAAATTTAGTTCTGAAGAGATTTCAACCATTAACTAAGTTTTTATATTTTCTTATATAACTTTCTTAGATGAAACTTAAAATTAATTCAAATGTATTGTCTCAAACACAACCAAGCAAATAAGTATGTTTTGTTAATGTGTCCACTTTTTATTCAGTAACAAAGGGTTTTGATTAATAAACAATGTCTTGGGTAAATGTCTGTTAAATAGCACTTTTCACTTGTAAAGCAATCTAAATATGAACTAAATTTTATAAATTTAAAAATCAGTTTGAGTTGATACACTTATATGCCAATTTAAAATATTTTAGCCTTATATTTTGTTAAAATTAAGTAGCTTTGAAAGTTATACATAAGTTTGGTATTAATCTTCAACAGAATTTTCAAGTATCTTAAGATAATATATCTAGATTTGGGGAAATTTATTAATGTAGAGATGTTTTTTATCTACTGAACAGTCTCAGAATTTAATTAAACATATATTGATGCTAATATCCTCAAACATGGTTTTAAAAAATTGTAATAAAGTATTTTTATGAAGAGGTGTGGTATAAGGAAATTTAAACAATTATCACATATTGTTGTATTGTTCAGTCGTTAAGTCATGTCCAACTCTTTGCAACCCCATGGGCTGCAGCATGCCAGACCTCCCTGTCCTTCACTATCTCCTAATTGTGTATTTTAAATAATGGACATTTAAATAGATTGAGAATGAGAAGGATAATGCATTGTTTGCATAATATACTGTATGTGGATAGTATTTGGCTAGAATAAAAATTGGAATTGAGGTTAAAATTAAGCAGGTTTAAGCTCAAAACCCTATTTATTTTCAAATAAATAAAATTAAATAAATAATGTATCTAGTAAATTACTTTGTCATTTATATGACTTCCCTAAATCAGCAAAACAAAAGGAATTTAAACTTTGGAAGTAAAAAAAAAAATCATAATTAGTAAAAATGTCCTAAATGGCTATTGTTATTGTTTTAAATAGCAATATCATTGATTTTATAATTTCTCCATCAAATTGTAATCATATATATCTAATTGGCTAGGTAAAGAATTAGAAATGATTATAATGAGGGGGAAATGGCAACCCACTCCAGTGTTCTTGCCTGGAGAATCCCAGGGACGAGGGAGCCTGGTGGGCTGCCGTCTATGGGGTTGGCACAGAGTCGGACACGACTGAAGCGCCTTAGCAGCAGCAACAGCATAGTGAGAGGAGCGGTTGCATTCAATGTGTTTCATGTTTGTTTAATTTTGGAATGCATAGAAATCATTATAACACAAAATGACTTCAGTTCTATGTGTCAGTTGTAAAGTGAAAATTTATACAGATACTTTATTTATTTATTTTTTTTTTTAAATTTTTTTTGTATTTATTTATTTTTTTACACGAACTCCCAAACATGATTAAAATGAGTTATAGTTAGAGAAAATGTTTTACTTTATATCTTTAATTGATAGACTATATATTTTCAAAAAGAACTATAAATATCTTCTAATATCTCATATTATTCAAGAAGATACAATTATATTTTTGAAAATCCACCACTCATTTCAGGATATAATGGGGAAAAGTAGAAAATAAGATACATAATAAAACATTGATTAGTGATTTTATTGTTAGTAGTTCATTGTGATTCATGTTGAAAGCTTGATAAAAGTTAAATAATTCAAATTTATTTTCAAAGTACACCTCAATTCAGTAATACTTGTAGCTATTTATAAATGAAGTTATGAAAATTATGTGCTGGATTCAACCTTTATAAACCTCTAGTTACTCAGTGATCAATGAACTTATTTTTTGACCAGTTTCATCATTAGAATTGTTCAGTTAATTGTGTGCATGCAGAAAATCTACAAGCTCATGGTTTCAATACCAGCCTAAATACATTGTACATTGTCACAGAGTTTTTGTAAGCCTCTGAATTTAATGGAGCTTTATGATCATACCCAATAAAAGGCTAGTGGCTCTGCCACTTCCTCTTTGATGGAAGAAATTTGTTAGGTGAATAAGCAGAAGTAAAAGTAAAGACACGTGAAGAGTGGATTTCTGTATTCATTGCTCCAGAAAAAGACAATTTTATAGTACCATGTTATACGAGCATTTTAAGAGACTATCTTCTGGTCAGTTCTTTGCAATGTCTACACAGGGTGAAACCTGCAAGAATTCTGCAGCTTCCAGTTGTGTGCATACGCTCAGTCACTCAGTCATGTCCGACACTTGGCAACCTCATGGACTGTAGCCCACCAAGGTTAAAACCGGTCAGTCATGCCAACCCAGAGCACTGGATATAATTATTGAAGGCTTTAGTCCACTGTAATGATTCATGAACTCGTTACTTGGGAAAAATTTCAACCCCTAGTTTTAGCATACTCATCAGAGAACTGCCCCCAAATGAGAACAAATTATTGGCATATAACTTTAAGAATAGCATAAATGTGTACTTTTGAAATGAAACGAATGTGTCTTGAATCCTCATGCATTTTCTTACCAGTCCCGTCTATTTTGTCTTTGATCCAAACTCCTAAATGTTTGTGCACATGTTTTGTGGTGACAACATTGGGAAACACAGCAACAGGACTTCATTATTCTGTTCCTTCCTGTCATTATGGAAACCAGTCATCGACCTATGGCGTGATGGCAGGTAAGAAAAATTGTCTTTACCTGTAAGATTGAGTTTGGGGACGCTTGGATGCATTTTCTGGGTCAAAGGGAATCTTGACCAGAGTGTATCATGGAATTCAGATCTCCTAACCTTAGAAATTGCTGCTAAATCACCACTTACTATAATGGTCCCTGATCTGTGACACCTTCAGAGATCATAATGGTTATACCTGATCACTGCTGTTCTCCACAAGCCTGAAATGTACTGCTATGCTTCTTAATTCTTGTGTTTGCTTTGTATGATTTTTACTCTAATTCTCTGTTGCCAAACTGCTAATTGTCACTTTTTTATGCCATTGGTGGGCTTGCCTCCAGTAATAATAAGGTAGCTGCTAGCCTTATGTAACTATTTAAATTTAAAAGTAAATTAACTAAAATAAGGTCAGATTTAAAATTCCTCAGTTGCCAACAGTGAGCGAGTCAGCAAAATCTTTCAATGACCACTTCATTGCCTCCTCCATACCAACAGGGTTAATGATTATGAGGTACGGAACTTAATAGTCATTATTTCCCTTGAGAGTCTGGCCGTTCCTTCGGTTCCTGAATTTAAAATAAAACAGGAAAGTGCTTAATAATCTTTTGTGGCTACCAAAGCAGACAGACTAACTTATAGAGCATTTTCCTCATCACAGTATTTCTTTTGGCCATTTGGTCTGTAAAGATAAATAAGACATTGAAGGCTAAGAGAGATTTGCAGCAGCTTTAGCAATAGTTGAATCTTTGGCAGCCCTGTCTGGGATGCTCTGAGTCTTGGATAAGAATGAAATAGTATAAGTTACATACTTATTTCCCTCTGGATAAAGAAAGCATCACTAGATCAAGATAAACTATCTTGTTTGTTGACACTTAAATGAAAGTATTGTTAGCAAATTTCTTAAGGAAAAGAAAATCTGGCCTAAGAAAAAGATCCACTCATCACAAAATGGCGTGCTGCGATTCATGGGGTCGCAAAGAGTCGGACACGACTGAGCGACTGAACTGAACTGAAATTATGTAGGGAGTTTTAGTCCCTAGTGGGCACCCAGTGAATACTCTGTATCTGATTGTTATCGAAGGATAACTGGACCACACTGAGCTCCTCATTGTTCCTCAAATATACCACCATGTTGCCACTTCAGAGCCTCTGCACTGGCTGTTTCCTCTGCCCAGAATGTCCTTCTACCAGATGTTTCCATCCCTCAATTCATTCACTCCCTGGAGGTCCCTGCCCACCGAACCTAGGACAGGCCCCTCCCCACTGCTGTCATGCTCTGTCTCTGCCCTGCTTCTTTCTCTTCCAGCACCTCATGAGGCCACTCAGACAGCTTTGCTGGCTGGCCCACATGGTGAACAACTGAGGCCTCCTGCCAAGAGCCAGGAAAACACAGAGACCCCCAGGCAACAGCCATGTAAGTACACCATTTTGGAGATAGATCCTCCAACCCCAAGTCAAGCCTTCACATGAAGGGAGCTCAAGCCCCTGTTTTGACTATAATCTCATGAAAGATCCTGAGCCAGACACACTCGGCTAAACAGCTCTGAAATTCTTATAATCATATGAAATAATACATGTTTACCATTTCAAGCCACTAAGTTGGGGAGTAGTTTAATACATAGCAATAACAATACAGAGCTCAAGACAGCTCTAGGGTTGTCCAACCACCATGATCCCCACCCATCAGTGTCCAGATGACACTGGGAGGTTCAGGAAAGGGTATCCCTGGCCAGAAAAGAATTATGCAACTGGCTTCTTCCTCTTTCCTCCTGGGCTGTCAGAACACAGGGCTAGATTCCTGGGCTGGGGTCTAATCTGCTGAGCCCAGGTGCCTGATGCCATCTACACCCTCTGCTTCCTTCCCAAAGATTTAGTTCCCTTTTCAGTCCTCCCAGTGCCTTCCAGACTAAGACTGCTCCAAGTCCTTGCCTAAAAAAAGGATGAGCAGTTTTTATAATCTGGACTCCATTTCCGGAAGTGCGTGTCCAGCTGAGACCATCACAGGCAATATTTTATCCCTCCACCCCCTCCCCACTGTGAATGGTGTGCTATGAATTTCCCTATTTTTCAGATGATGAATCTGAGGCATAAGGCAGTGAAAAAAAAAAAAAGCCACATAACTGGCCAGTGATTGAAGCATCTGGACTAGACTCAGAGCTATCTGATTGCAGAACCTCAGCTCTTAACTGCCTGTGCTACGCAAGTAATAATAACAGTGACAGTAAAAACAGAGTCAACTGTTATGACAGCATTGTGTGCCGGGCACCATTTTGAAGGCTTTCTATGAATTGAACGATTGAATCTTCCCAGCAAATCGTGTGGAGAGAATGTTGTTTCCCTCCCTCTGACAGAGGTGAAACTGAGGGACGGAGAGGCGCAGGACTCTAGCCGGTAAGTGGCCCTGCACTGATTGACACTCAGGCTGCAGAATTCAGACTGTGACCAAAATCGTCAGCGCCGGCTGTGCGACCCACGTCCACCCCAAGGGTCCCCAGCCCAGCCCAGCCCAGCCCAGCCCGGGGAGTTGTAAGCCGCCCCCTCTTCCGCCCGGGGAATCTGGTTTCTGAAGGGAAGTGACTCAGTGGCCTGAGGCCCCGCAGATAATTATTCACTTCCAATCCCGGTAATTAAAGGTCCTAATGGCTCCGCAGAGGACTTACAACCTAGTTACTCCAGCGATCCCCACCCCTGCCCGGGGATCAGCGTGGGGCGCCGGAACTTCCCCGGCGCGAGCTTGGCGGGAATCCCAGACTGCGGCCCGGCGGGCAGCAGCGCTTTTGCGCGAGGCTCTGGCGCCCCCTGGTGGCCCGGATGGTGGCGGGCGCGCCGCAGTCCACCTCCTGCAGCCCTCCTCCCAAGAGTCGCTCTTGGATTCCCCCCAAGCCTTCCCAGAAGCCTCCCAGGCCTCAGATTTGATGCCTCCAATCCACGGTCAAATGGCCACGAAGGTCTAGAGCACGGGTGTGGGGCATAGTTTAATTTGTGGCTTCTTCCTTTAGTGCTGGGTCACTCTGGGCAAGTGATTTGTGCTCACTGAGCCTCCGTTTCCTCAGATCTGTAACATACAGATAAGGCACGAACCTACCTCACAGGATTGTATTGAAAACTAAGTAAAATAATTAATGTAGACGTTCCTGCCACACAATAGGTGCTCAATATATGCAATTGTTATTACTATTCCAAGGCACAAGCCTGATTATGTCATGTTTGTGTCCCGCTCTAAACCTTCCATGGCTCCTATTAGCTCTGAATACAATTCAAGCACCTCAGCCTGACATCCCAAGCCCTTTCTCATTCCTGACGACCTCCTCTCGCCACAACATCTATCAAACTCCGGACTCTCTGGCCATACCGGACTTTTCTCTGTCTCCTGCTTCATGCTTTCAGATCTTTGCCCATACATTCTCACTGCCTACCATTCCCTTTTCCTTTCCTCTGCTTGGCAAACTCATATATATACCTCCTTCAAAATCACCTGAAACAAACAAATAAACCCCCCAAAGAGAATTCCCTGGTGCCTTCCATTGCAGGGGGCATGGGTTCCATTCCGAGCTGGGGAATTAAGACCCTGCATGCTGCATGATGTGGCCAAAATGAAAACAAACCGAAGAAAACCACCTGAAACGTGGCCTCTGTCTGAAGTTAACTCCGGTTCCCTGGGACGCTGCGACTTCTGGCCTCCCTTTGGCTTCCTCTGTATCAAGCCTCTGAGATAGAGAGGTCTTGTCCGTTAGGGTGCAATCTCTCATTTGTCTGTGTACCTTCCAGGCTTTGAACTCCTGGGGCGTGAGGCTGGTGTTTTGCTTATCTCTGACTCTCTGGCGCGCAGCTCTGACCTAGCAGGCATTAGGCACTTGAAGCATGGTCTGAGATAAACAATAGGTATGTCAGGATCATCGGTGGATGGTGGTTGATTCCAAACCACAGACTTTTGATGGGATCCTTGGTTCTGTTACCTTTATGCCGGCTTGATCTCTCTAAGCCTCAGTTTCCTCATCTGCAAAATGTACCTGTGACGATTCAGTGAAATTCTGTGTGTAAAGAGCTTAACACAGGACACTCAATGATGCTGATTATTATTAGCTAAACCTGTCTCAGTCCTTCCTTTACCCTGAGGAGTAGATGACTGAGAGCAGCTTAATAGTCTCCTCCCCTATCTGTTAATACAATAAAAGTAGCACCAACATATTAACTAAAGTATGAAGTGAAAGCGAAAGTTGTTCAGTTGTGTCTGACTCTGCGACCCCATGGACAATCCATGGGATTCTCCAGGCCAGAATACTGGAATGGGTAGCCTTTCCCACCTTCAGGGATCTTCCCAACCCAGGTCTCCCGCATTGCAGGTGGATTCTTTACCAGCTGAGCCATCAGGGAAGCCCAAGAGTACTGGAATGGGTAGCCTATCCCTTCTCCAGAGAATCTTCCCAACCTAGGAATCGAACTGGGGTCTCCTGCATTGAAGGCGAATTCTTTACCAGCTGAGCTACCGGGGAAGCAATTATACTCCAATATAAAATAAATCAATTAAAAATAAATTTAGAAAAGGAATGAAGTACTGATGCATGCCACAGTGTGGACGACCCTTGAAGCAATATGCTGAGTGAGAGACACAAAGGATCACACTGTGATTCTATTTGCACACGATTCCATTTACATGAACTATCCAGAGTAGGTAAACCCGTAGAGACAGAACATAGACTCCATGGTTGCCAGGGCCTGGGAGAAGAGAGAGCTTGGAGAGCAACTGCTAATGGGTACTAAGAGGTCTGGGTCTCCTTTTGGGGTGATGAGAATGTTCTGGAACTAGATATAGAGGTGGTGGTCGCGCCACTCCAAATGGACTAAGTGCCACCGTGCCCTGTGCTGTGCTTAGAGTCGCTCAGTCGTGTCCGACTCTTTGCGACCCCACGGACCGTAGCCCACCAGGCTCCTCTCTCCGTGGGGATTCTCCAGGCAAGAATACTGCAGTGGGTTGCCGTGCCCTCCTCCAGGGGGTCTTCCCAACCCAGGGATCAAACTCAGGTCTCCTGCACTGCAGGTGGATTCTTCACTGTCTCAGCCAGCAGGGAAGCCCAAATGCCACTGAGTTGTACTTTAAGGTGGTTAATTTTATGCTATGTGAATTTTATCTCAATTAAAAAACAACAACAGCAACAACGGTTAGCTAAAGGAGTGAGGATTTGAAGGGAGTTTGCAAATGGGCTCTTTACTTCTCCTGTCCTGCCCCCAGGCTGGTTTTGACCCCAAAATGGGCTGCTCAAGGCTTCCCACCCAAGTTGCATTCCTACCCCTGACCTGGCAGAAGCTGGATACAGTCCCACAGACGGTCTACAAGAGTGTGGGCCACTGCACAGCAGCAGATCAGCCAGGCTGGCTCTGTGATCAAGGTCAATGTGCGGTGGCCATGTGACACATAGCCAGCATCTGGTAAGTGAGCCTGGCCTCAGGGTGAGCCTACAGGAGCCCCAGGAAGGTTGTCCAGCAGGGATGCTAGGCTCAAAAGTGGCCACAAGGCAAGCAGGTCCTCTCTGGGGCATAAGACCTTGAGATACACAGAGAGGAGCAGAAAATGGCTAGCGGACAGGAGGAAAATGGGGTCAAGAAGCAGGAGTAAACTTGAGGGCCTAGACTGCTGGCTAAGGAGGCTGCAGTGTCCTCTGGTACGAGGGCTCTCAGGACCATTTACCGCCCAGACTGAAAGGGGTTGTCTCTGGAGCCTCAGGCAGCTGCGTCACTTCCCTTCAGCATCTAGCACTGGGCTGGGGGTGCCTGGGTGGAGTGCCTCAGGCTATTCCCCTGGCCGAGAGCTGGACTCCGGGGCCAGCGGCCTGGGGCCTCTAGTCTCTGCCCTGTTTGCTGGCCGAATGACCTCAGGCAGGTTACTTCACTGCTCTGAGGCAGCAGGAGCCAAAAGGCCAAGGAGAGGAGGCACTGAGATCAGAAGAGGAGAGAGAGCGAAGTACTTGGCATCACTTTGAGACATAGAAGCAGGAAGCTGAGGGCAGAGGGGTGTAGAGAGCAGCTGAGCCTCATATTTCCATTTTCCCCAAGCTGGTCTCCCTTCATTGCTGAGATGGTTTCCTATGATTGCCCTCAGCATGGCTGCCCGACCTCCCCTTGTCACAGTAAAATCAGGTCCTTGCAATCTTGGCTCAAGATGTTCCCTGGGGCTGAGCTTTCTCTCCTGTCTCTAATGACTGGTGCAAGGACAGACAGGTCAGCCCACAAGCCCAGTGAAAATCAGTTTCAGGTTTGTGTAGAACGGTCTGATAAGAGAATGACTTTTTCTATTCGTCTGGAGCTGTGAGGACAGAGGTTCAGAGCTTTCAGGCACTACATTGCCCGAGAATGAATCTACTCAGAGGAGAGCAAAACCCAGAGACTGGGAGAAACTGAAGGCTGACAATAATGGCTTTGCACCTAGAGCCAGCCATACCTGAAAGCAATTACTCTTAGGCTTCTCAGCCACGTGTCAGTTAATTCTCTCTTTGGCTGAAACCTGTTTGTGTACAGTTTTTAGCCACTTGGCAACTAAGAGAGTCCTGCCAAACACCTGTTTGTCCTCCAGATAAGTATATCATCCATAGGTCCCTCATGGGCCACCCATGCCTGAAATAGTTACTAGGATATGGTCCTGGCTTGTTTGGAGCACCAGAACATTTCCCAGACACCTATTTCCCCAAGGATCCTATATTTTGATTTTCTTACCCCAAATGACACATTTCCTAGATAAGGACTTAGTTCTGTTTTAAGATTTTCTACTACTCAAAGATGTTTGAACCGCCAACCAAAACTTGTGAGCAGAAGAAGATAATACCTAATAGTTATTAAGCACTTACTACAGAATGGTACTGTTCTAAGAGCTTTATATTATTACCCAGAGGGGCAGCAAGGCATAGACTCCAATTCCAGACTGCCTGAATTAAAATCCACTTGTTCACTGTGTGAATTCAGGCAAACTATTTCATCTTGCTTTTAAAATTTGTACAGTGGGGATGGTAAAACTGTTCCTACTTCTTAGGATTTTCATCAGAAGCAAAACAGACAGCAAGTACTCAGTAAACATTAGCTAGTATTCTTGAAATCCCTCATAACACCTTATAAGATGGGTCACTGTTATTTCTTCTGGTTTACCGATGAGGAAACCAAGGCACAGAGAGGTGAAGTGAGTTGCTAAAGGTCACATAGCTTGAAACTGGCAGAGTGGAGATTGGAATCCACTTGTGAACATTAACTCTGTTAACTTCTGGCTCAAAGTATGGTCGCAAATTGCTTTTTGAGTCAGGCCAGTGCAAGGCCTCCCCCTACACTTCTGTAGTCCTGGATGTGGCTCGGGGACCATAGCTGTCAGCCCCCCTCCTTCAGCTGCACCTGACCAGACAATATATATAAATATACACATCTAACTGGAGAAGGAAATGGCAACCCACTCCAGTATTCTTGCCTGCAAAATTCCATGAGGAGCCTGGCAGGGCTACAGTCCATGGGGTCTCAGGGTAAGACACGACTGAGCGATTAACACACACACGTCAAAGGTAGTCATTTGGGCATTCTAGAAGGGGGTGTGATTTATATCTTAGAAGGGGCTATCAGTCTGCGTTTTGCTAAGGCAGTACTGGGACAGGCTTCTTTGAACTTGAACTGGAGGTGATGAGGTGGTTAGGAATATGGGTTTTGGAATCCAATAGGCTTGGGTTGTCGTCTCAGCTCTGCCCCTTCCTATTGACCATAAGCATTTCACTCCCCTCTCTGAGCCTTGGTTTGAAGATTGTGCAAAAGGAACGTGGCCCTGGGCCAGAATGCAATACATCTTAGTTATTAATAAGGAACAGGGGAAACTCAGAGAAGGTTTAAAATGCTCCTTGGGAGAAAGCATTCAGGAACTGGGGGATCTGTCTGGGGAGTGGGGGGTGAGGAGCCCCATCAATGATAGAGGGGGAAAAGAGTTGGCGATGCCACCTTTTAAGGCAGGGCTCTCAAATCCTCCCTTTGACTCCAGGGAATGAACTGGCAACAACTCCTGGGGCGCGACTTCCCTGGTGGTCCAGTAGTTAAGGATCTGCCTTGCGATGCAGGGAACACAGGTTCAATTCCTGATCAGAACGCGAAGAGCCCACATGCCATGGAGCAGTCTGCGCACTGCAGCTGTTGACCCGTGTGCCACAGCTAGAGTCCTCGCGCCACAAGGAAAGGGCCCACGTGACACAGCTGAGACCCGAGGCAGCCAAATCAATAAATATATAAACGTTAAAAAAAAGAAAAAGAACTCCCAGGTCTCCATGCCTTTGGCAAAGCTGGACCATACTCAGGACAGGCTCCGGGCTGGTGGGACACAGGTTTTGTCCCAACAGAGTGGGGCGGTTCCTAAAGTCAGAGGATCAGGGCCCTTTCCATCATTCCCCCTCCCCTGTGATCATCCCAGCATGTGGCCTGGGCCGGCATGTTTGTGGTGGAGAACAATTTCAGTTCCTTCTTGGGGCTGGCTGGTCCTGCCCGTTTCTGGGGTGGGGCAGTCAGGGTGGAAGGAAACTCTGCCTCAGACCCCAACTTGGACCACTGCCTTCCCCTACTGGTGGCGAAGTGGGGGATCAGCGGAAAAGGTTGGGACCCCAGATATGGATGCAAGGTGCTGGGTGCTATGGGCACCTGCCTGGGAGGACTGGTTCAGGCTGAGCCACGTCCCAGTCACCCAGCACCTTCTCTGTGCCAAACGCTGCGTCGGGAGGTCAAGGTGCAGCCGTGAACAAGCAGACAAAATTCTGAGACAGAATCTTCTCCTGTGGGGGGTGGGTGGGCAGAGAGATCGCAGTTTACAGGGCCATCAAGCCCAGGTGCCTTCCCTGCAGCTGGCTTCTCCTGGTTCTTCTGTTCTTCCATCTCCTGTGCTTCCTCACCTCACCTCCTTTCCTCAGCCTCCGGAGGAAAGCCCGCTGGCCGCCCTGGTCTCCCCTCTCCTCTTGCTCTCTTTGCTCTAGCCACACTGGCCTCCTTGATATGGTTTTTGTTTTGCTTCTGAGCCTTTGCATTTGCTGTTCCCTCTGCCAGGAAGGCTGGTACCCTCTAGATATCTGCATGGCTTGTGCCCTTACTTCCCTCAGGTCTTTACTCAAAACACCTTCTCCAGGAGGTCTCCACTGCCTAGTTGAAATGGCAACTCCACCATCCTCATTCACAATTCATACGCTCTTCCCTCACTTCATTTTCCCCTTGGGTCCTAACCTTACCTAATGTACTATACAAATGTTGCTTTATCTCTTCTCCTCTCTGGTAAGGGAGGGCAGAAGCCCTTATCTGGCATTTTCAAAAGACAATTTATTGAGATGAAATTCACATGACATGAGATGAACCCTTTTAAATTGAACAGTTCAGTGGCATTTAATACATTCATCATGTTGTGCAACCATCATCTCTGACTCCAAAACATTTTCATTGGCCCCAAATAAAACTCTGCACCCACTAAGCAGTCAATTCCCATTCTCCCCTGCCCCAGCCCCTGGCAACCACCCCTCCGCATTCTTTTTCTATGAACGTATCTATTCTGGATAATTCATACAAATGAAATCACACAGTATATTCACTCAGCATCATGTTTTTAAGATTCATCCATATTGAAGCAAATGCATCAGTACTCCATTCTTTTTTAATGGCTGTGTAACATTGCATTGTACGGGTGTACCATATCTCATTTATTTACTCATCTGTTGATGGACATTTGAGTTGTTTCCCACTTTTGGCTACTGTGAACAGTGCTGCTATGAACATATACTTGTGTCTTTTTAAGTTGTATCCCTGGAGCCTCAGAAAAAGTAGTGCTCAATAAATATTGGTTGAAAGAGTGACTGGAGGAAGCAAAGGCTTTGGGCCAAGCAGGGTGGTGTTGGGGTGGTCATATGTCCTCCCGGAAGGGGCAAGGGCTGCGTGAAGAATTGAAGCATTAGCCCTGGAAGGGGACCGGCACAGGCAAAGGCCTAGAGCGGGATGCATTCTGGGAGCAGGGGTAGCAGATGGCGGATGTTGAGGGAGTGGGAACAGGGAACGGTGCATGAGGAGGCTGGCGGGGGAGGCAGAGACCAGGACTCCGGGGCCTTGTCATTCACGGACAGGAGTCTGGACTCCCTCCTGAGGCAGTGGGGAGCCGTGGGAAAGCTGAGCAATGCAGTGCCACGACTTGATTTGACTTGACTTGTATTCAATACTACAGTTCCTCAATGGGGAATGGATTCAGGGGGCATGGAGGCTGGAGTGACAGAAGGGAGACCTGAGATAGGGCCACTGCCCACATCCTGGTGAGAGAGATGATGGTGGCTTAGGAAGGGGAAATGGTGGCCGAGAAGGAGAAGCGATGGGCTTGAGACATGGTTTTCAGGTAAAATCACCAGGATTAGTTACGGTAGCCACAGCCCAGTTCCGGTCCCTAAATTCCCCTTTCCAGTTCTTCTGAATCACTGTCCCTATTCATAGTAAGCAAAAGGTGGAGACAACCTAATGTGTGTTATGGATGAAAGGGTAAACCAAAAGTGGGACATCCATACAATGGAATACTGTTCAATCCTAAAGGAATGAAGTACTGATAAACACAGTAACATAGTAAGCAAAAGATGAAAACATGATGCTAACTGAAAGAAGCCAGGCACAAAAGGCCGCGTACTGTGTGACTCCAATTATATGAAATATCCAGAATAGGTAAATACATAATGACAGAAAGTAGATTGGTGGACGCCAGGGGCTGGGAGCAGCAGGGAATGGGCAGTGACTGCTAATGGGTGTGGAGCTGTACTTTGGAGGGACAGAAGTGTTTTGGAACTAGGTACATGTGGTGGTTGCACAAAATGTGAACGTATCTAACGGCACTGAATTGTTCACTTTATTTTTTTGCTGATGACTTTAAATTTGTGAGCTGTATCTTTTTTTCATCTTCAGCTTTGTTGAAGTATAACTGGCAAATAAAATTGTAAGATAATTAAAGTACACCCTGTGATGATATAAAATACATAGACATCATGGAAGGATTCCTCCCATCTCATTAACTAACACGTCCATCACCTCCCATATTTGTATATGTATACTGTGTGTGTGAGAGCATTTAAATTCTACTCAGTAAATTTCAGTCATACAATAGTGTTATCAAGTAGTCACCATTTATACATTATGTTCACTTTAAAATGCCTAGTTTTTTAAATCAGAATTTCACCTCAATTAAAAAAATAAAATGATAAAGATTCTTTAAAAAAAAAAAAAAAAGCCAGGCTTTTGCTCTCAGATTTCCGCCTTTTTCCCCATGTCAACCCTTGACATCAGCATAAGAGGATCTGAGAGCCAAGATTCACAGACTTCTGGGAAATTTTCCCCACACTAAGGCCCAAATGCCCATGTACCTGACATTTTCCTTATCTGGTGAATATCCAGATTTGGGGAAATTCCAGTTTGCTTTTCCTGACCAAAAAATTATGGTGCCATCAGGTACAGCTGGATCCAGGGGTTCAGATAATATCAGATATCACCATGTACCTGTTTTCCCTTGAGCCACGGGTCTCAGGCCCTACTTTTCTCTGCCGTGGCTTCACTATCAAGCAGGCTCTAGAATTCAACCACTTATCTCCACCTCCACTGCCCCTTCTCTGCTCTTAGCTACTATCATCACTTACCTGGCCTGCTGCGACAGTCTCCTGCCCGGTCAGCTGGCCTCCATCCTTGCTCCCAACAGTCCGTTCTCCCCATGATGTGTACATGCATGCTCAGTCATGTCTGACTCTTTGCAACCCCATGGACTGTAGCCCACCGGGCTCCTCTGTCCATGGGATTTCCCAGGCAAGAATACTGGAGTGGGTTGTCATTTCCTACTCNTGGCCTGCTGCGACAGTCTCCTGCCCGGTCAGCTGGCCTCCATCCTTGCTCCCAACAGTCCGTTCTCCCCATGATGTGTACATGCATGCTCAGTCATGTCTGACTCTTTGCAACCCCATGGACTGTAGCCCACCGGGCTCCTCTGTCCATGGGATTTCCCAGGCAAGAATACTGGAGTGGGTTGTCATTTCCTACTCCAGGGGATCTTCCTGACCCAGGAATCAAACCCACGTCTCCTGAGTCTCCTGCATTGGCAGGTGGATTCTTTACCACTGTGCCACCTGGGAAACCCATTCTCCCCAAAGCAGC
The DNA here is from genome assembly GCA_006410675.1 of Oreotragus oreotragus. Taxonomy (NCBI): domain Eukaryota; kingdom Metazoa; phylum Chordata; class Mammalia; order Artiodactyla; family Bovidae; genus Oreotragus; species Oreotragus oreotragus. The sequence goes on from SJYX01002625.1 coordinate 310,028, forward strand.
TAGGAGCTGTGTTGAACCTAAGAGAAAGATCATGTCCTTCCTCTGCTCAAAACCCTCCCATGGCTCTCCTCCATTCCTCTTAGAGTAAAAGCAAAATCATTTTCATGATCCAAAGAGACCTGAAGGAAGTGAGAGTTGGAGTGATGTTCTACAAATATTCTCAGATGGTCCTACCTCCAGGGCCTTTGCACCTGCTCTTCCCTCTGCCTGGGACACCTTCAGAGAAGCTTTCCCTGACAACCTTGTTTAAGTTGCACTCACAGTCTTTCCAGACCACTACCATGGCTTACAGTCTTCCTAGAGAGAATCACTTCTAGATCTTGTTTGTTGATTGACTTGGAACAGCACCTGGCACAGTGCCTGGGCACACACAGGCGCTTAGTGAGAGGCTGCAGAGTGAATAGCTCATCCTGGTCTATCCTGTTTCTCTCCCGCTCTCAGGCTAGGACTGGACAGTGATTGAAGCCCTTATGGTGGGGAGGAGGTAGCAAGGGCAGGAAGTACAGAGAGCTCTAGGGAAGTGGAACTGTGTTACTTTGGATGGAACAAAAGGAACAGCAATTCCTATTCGTTGAGAGCATCTGCTCTGTGCCAAGCACTTTATATACTATGACTGTCTTTACTGGACGGATGAGGAAGCAGAGGGCCAGAGAAATGTATGGATTTCTCTAAGGCCTCACAGTGATTAAACGTGACTTATGGGGACTTGAACTCAAGGCTGCCTAACTCCAGAACTTTTCTTCTTCACCTGGGGCCAGGGGTAGGGGTGTCACTCATCCTGACTATATAGAATAGTCCTATATTGACTGTGCTGACGCCTGAAATGTTCCACTTTTTTTTTTTTTTTGGCCACCTCATGCGAAGAGTTGACTCACTGGAAAAGACTCTGATGCTGGGAGGGATTGGGGGCAGGAAGGGAAGGGGACGACCGAGGATTAGATGGCTGGATGGCATCATGGACTAGATGGTCGTGTCTGAGTGAACTCTGGGAGATGGTGATGAACAGGGAGGCCTGGCATGCTGTGATTCATGGAGTCGCAAAGAGTCGGACACGACTGAGTGACTGAACTGAACTGAACTGAATAAGTATCTTTGACATGTATTTGTTCTGTAAGGTAAGGTAAGGTCAATTCGCTCAGTCGTGTCCGACTCTTTGTGACCCCGTGGACTGTAGCCTACCAGGCTCCTCCGTCCATGGGATTCTCCAGGCAAGAATACTGGAGTGGGTTGCCATTTCCTTCTCCAGGGGATCTTCCCAATCCAGGGATCAAACCCAGGTCTCCCGCATTGGAGGCAGACGCTTTAACCTCTGAGCCACCAGGGAAGTTCTGTATTTGTGTAAAAATCATGGTTTTAAATTTAGAAAATTCTATTTTATAGATACTACCGACAGTAATTCAAAAAATGTGATAAGTAGGAAGTCTATGTTTTTAATTTTTTTTTTTTTTGGATAATAATTTACACTAGATCATGATTAAAGGCCAAGTCTGATGGCACACCTTTTGATTTCTTCTGGAGGCTGACTCAGTCATTGTCGTTGTTTAGTTAACAACTGAATTGTGTCTGACTCTTTTGTAGCCCGATGGACTGTAGCCCACCGGGCTCAACTGTCCATCGAATTCTCCAGGCAAGAATACTGGAGTTGGTAGCCATTTCCTTCTCTAGGGCATCTTCTTGACCCAGGGATTGAACCCATATGCCCTACATTTACTGGTGGATTTTTACCACTGAGCCACCAGAGAAAGTTTCCAGTCATTATCAAAAAGCATTTAATTAAGTTTAAAAAAAAAAATAAGGTGGATTTTCTCTAGTGATTTAATACATTTGATCCCTTGTAAGGCCCTTCATTTATACTTTAGAATTTTACATTTGAAATATGTTCAGGAAGACACGAATTGCGCTGTATCTCTGCAGCTTCAAGGCAAACATTTATACAAGCCATCAAAAGCTTAAAGTGCTTATCTAGCTTCTTGGAAACAATCTTTTCAAAATACATAACTTTGCTGTTACATGTATGAGAGATGGAATAGAAAAGAATTGGCTCAGTTTAGAGAAGATAGTATTCCCATAGAACACTGACTCCCTAAGTGTCATAGTGCATTAATCTGTTTGTGATTATGTTGAAAATATTGACAAGCAGTCTCCTTTAACTGATGTTTCTTTTCCCAGTGGCTCATTTGCAGACTAAACGTACAGATTTCTGCTTTCTCTTTGCATATTTACTGACAAAGCATTTCCTAGTCATGTGGGTTGTATATCTTGCCATTCTTGTTCTAAAACATGTATTTCTGTGGGTTAAGAGAAAATAAGAAATTTTTAGGGACACAAATAGATTCTGCTTCAGATTCTCAAATGCATTATGTTGTTTAAGGCCATAAATAAATGTACACTGCAAATAATAACTAATTTGTAGACTTAAAAAATATGTAATTTTTTCTTAGGTCAAGCTCCAGAGTTCCTTTGCATCACTACCATAGATAATATTATTACTTGGTAGTTTGGTAATCATATATTTCTGAATGTTAACTAAGAAAATATATTTGATTTTGAGTCATTCTACCATGCCATTGTATCTTCTTTGGTCTTTCATTTTTGAGCCTTCATAGACAAAAATTTTCTCCAGTAATGTTTACTTCGCATTATTATCAAGGCTGATTATGCCACTCATAGTGGAAAAATGATAAATCAAGTTTCTATACTTTCTCACATCATTTAATTTTAAAACACATAATTGAAATGTATTTTTAAAGCCTTTGCTATCAGATTGGATGTTCTGAAAATGTCTCTAATTTCTTTTTGTTTTATATTGAATCAGGGACGAAGCTACTGTTATGAAATTTATAACACTAGATGAATTGTAATGTTTTTGACGTTTGTATAATATTTTTTAACCACAAACCCCTGAGCTCTAGCTTATAAAAATGAGTCAGAAAGAAAAATTCTGAGTTTCACATGATTTCTATCAAGATAACAATTACTGCATATATTGAGAACTTTGAATATTTATAGATTTTGGAGAAATTCCTGATCATCTATTATAGATAAATAAAATGCAACAATTATTAGCAGGGATTTTTGGTACACAGCCAATAGCATGTTTTTCAGTTTATTTGACCTCTAAGTTTACTTGGCAAAAATAGAAAATGCAATACTATCTTAGGCATTTCTTTGTAATATGCTAAGCAATTAAGTAATATTAAGTACCTGACCAAGGAACTAATTTTTCAGTGAAAAACACAATCTTCCATCCTTAAAATTATTAGAAACTATCACTTGTCAGGTATATTACCTTGTAAAAAAATATTTTCTTCATCTGTGAAACTGGGGTAATAATGGTACTTTCTTGTTCATAGGGTTATAATGAAAATAGTACATTTGTAAAGCACATAAAATATTTCAGGGCATGTTGGACAAACTTAGTTAGTTTTAATAATGATGGTAACTATATTTGGATAAAAAATATCTCTATGAAATACAACTGTGTATTTTCATAGCACTTTAAGAAAAAATATTCTTACATATTTTATCTTGTATATAATTTATGTAGTCTTGACAGATAAAATGACTATTATCCAGACTTTATGAATAAGGAAATTAAATTGAAATTCTCCTAAAATACTATTAAATGGCCACAGAGCTGATACTTAAGTTGATACTTAAATGGCAAAGCCTCAAATCCAGATCTTCTGATTTCAAAAAAAAAATTCTTCCCATTACATCAAAATGAAAGAACTCCAATCTTATGAGTGAGAAAAAGCAACATCCCTCCCTTCCCCTAAGGAGTTTCCTTTTTTCTCACCAATTATGGAAACATTTGCTTTTTTAGAACCTCAACAAATCTAAGAATCATTAGAGATATGAACAGATTAAAAAAATAATTATAAAATCACAATAGTAAATATGAGCTATAAACTTATTAACCCACAAAATATATAGAATGGGCATTGGAGAGTATTGAAAGCAAAGCTGTCAGTGCTAACCGACAAAACCCAATGGTGAATCAATCCTAATCAATCCCAGACCTGTCTGGGTATCCCAGAACAACACATAAATAAAACACATAACAGATAACTAGTCACAGAAATGAAATTGTTAAATTGTCCATTATGGTAATGGCAGCAAGGAATCTCACAGGTTTTCTAGGAATACTCATGATTTTTCCAGTATAAGCACTACTGTGCTTAAAGTAGCAGAGTTGCATCGTTTTTATCAGAATTTGAAACTAAATATTCCAAGATGATCTCAGTGTTTGTGTTAGTAGTAGAATAATGTTGCATCAAGGGATACATGTTTAAAAAAGATGTAAATTGTTTTGCACTATTTGAATAATCCCCTCATGTTGAATTGATGGGATTATATAAATTATGTAGTTCTTATTCAGTTCAGTTCAGTCACTCAATCGTGTCCAGCTCTTTGCTACCCTATGAATCACAGCATGCCAGGCCTCCCTGTCCATCACCAACTCCTGGAGTTCACTCAAACTCATGTCCATTCAGTCGATGATGCCATCCAGCCATCTCATCCTCTGTTGTCCCCTTCTCCTCCTGCCCCTAATCTCTCTTAGCATCAGAGTCTTTTCTAGTGAGTCAGCTCTTCACATGAGGTGGCCAAAGTATTGGAGTTTCAGCTTCAACATCAGTCCTTCCAATGAACACCCAGGACTGATATCCTTTAGGATGGACTGGTTGGATCTTGCAGTCCAAGGGACTCTAAAGAGTCTTCTCCAGCACCACAGTTCACCTGAGCAAAAACTCAAAGAAATAACAGTTTACTTATGACTTGTTTCAGTAACAGTTTATATCTATGATTTGTTTCCTTCTTTGCTCTGTCCACCAATTTGAAATTGTTCTTTCAAAACATTTGTTAAAGTACATTCATTTCTCTACTTAGAGCCTTAAGCCATTTAAGCTCAGACCTCAGAGTACAATATCATTTCTACTTTCCCTTTCTGAAATACAGCAAAGACCTGTGACATAAATGTATTGGTCAGGGTTCAACTAGAGAAAAATAACATCTTAGAGGATACACACAGAACCACACATATACCCAAGTACACATACAAACATATACATATAGGTAATAAATACATATTGCTTATAAGTCATGTGCATTAATTGCATGTATTTGTTTTACTGGCTAAGTAAATCTAAAATCCACAGGAAAGGCAGTCAGAAAGGGAAGAAAAAGTCATGAGGAGGGTAGAACCTCAAATGTAAAGGCTGAAGCTTGTTGTCCATAGGCTACTTAATTTATTAAAGCTGTAATGTTTAAGGTATTCCAGCTGCTGAAGTCAGGCTCTTTTGATTCACTGAAAGCCAACTGATTAGAAACTTCAGTCCTGACTACCACATTGCTTCTCACCTCTGTATAGTAATGTTTCAGTGAAAAATGGGGAAGCTGTTTGCCTTTTACAAAAGGTCTGCTGCCTTTGTCCTCTAACTTAAGAGACTATTATTTGTAGATACTCTAAGCAGAAGCATACTAGAAAGGGAATTCTGTGTACTAAAGTTCACCTTAGCCAAACTGACATATTAAAATTCATTTTAGTGGCATTCTTTACTTATGTAATTCTAATATGGTTAACTTTGGTAACAGATTTTATCAAGATGCTTTGGGAAATTCAACAAATTGGAGGTTCTACCAAAATCAATTTGAGACTCCCTAACTGTGGCAACCCAAGACTCTACTCAAAAGCAGTGTTTTCTAAAAAGGTGGCTTGAAATTTACTCAAGGTTATGTTCAACTGGGGAAAAAAAGGCAACCTTTGAATTCTTCCTTTTCATTGAAGTCAAATGAAATGTGAGACTCTATCGTTTCTAGTTTATTGTGATCCACACAGTCAAAGGCTTTGGCATAGTCAATAGAGCAGAAATAGACATTTTTCTAGAACTCTCTTGCTTTTTCCATGATCCACCAGATGTTGGCAATTTGATCTCTGGTTCCTCTGCCTTTTCTAAAACCAGCTTGAACACCTGGAACTTCACTGTTCACGTATTGCTGAAGCCTGGCTTGGAGAATTTTGAGCATTACTTTGCTAGGGTGTGAGATGAATGCAATTGTGGGGGTAGTTTGAGCATTCTTTGGTATTGCCTTTCTTTGGGATTAGAATCAGGAAGCAAGAGTTAGAACTGGACATGGAACAATGGACTGGTTTCAAATAGGAAAAGGAGTACGTCAAGGCTGTATATTGTCACCCTGCTTATTTAACTTACATGCAGAGTACATCATGAGGAATGCTGAGCTGGAAGAAGCACAAGCTGGAATCAAGATTGCCGGGAGAAATATCAATAACCTCAGATATGCAGATGACACCACCTTTATGGCAGAAAGTGAAGAGGAACTAAAAAGCCTCTTGATGAAAGTGAAAGAAGAGAGTGGAAAAGTTGGCTTAAAGCTCAACATTCAGAAAACGAAGATCATGGCATCTGGTCCCATCACTTCATGGGAAATAGATGGGGAAACAGTGGAAACAGTGTCAGACTTTATTTTTCTGGGCTCCAAAATCACTGCAGATGGTGACTGCAACCATGAAATTAAAAGATGCTTACTCCTTGGAAGGAAAGTTATGACCAACCTAGATAGCATATTCAAAAGCAGAGACATTACTTTGCCAACAAAGGTCCGTCCATCAAGTCATGGTTTTTCCTGTGGTCATGTATGGATGTGAGAATTGGACTGTGAAGAAGACTGAGCACCGAAGAATTGATGCTTTTGAATTGTGGCGTTGGAGAAGACTCTTGAGAGTCCCTTGGACTGCAAGGAGATCCAACCACTCCATTCTAAAGGAAATCGGTCCTGNTTGGACTGTGAAGAAGACTGAGCACCGAAGAATTGATGCTTTTGAATTGTGGCGTTGGAGAAGACTCTTGAGAGTCCCTTGGACTGCAAGGAGATCCAACCACTCCATTCTAAAGGAAATCGGTCCTGGGTGTTCATTGGAAGGACTGATGTTGAAGCTGAAACTCCAGTACTTTGGCCACCTCATGCAAAGAGTTGACTCATTGGAAAAGACTCTGATGCTGGGAGGGATTGAGGAGCAGGAGGAGAAAGGGACGACAGGGGATGAGATGGCTGGATGGCATCACCAACTGGATGGACATGAGTTTGAGTGAACTCTGGGAGTTGGTGTTGGACAGGGAGGCCTGGCTTGCTGTGATTCATGGGGTTGCAAAGAGCAGGACACAACTGAGCAACTGAACTGAGCTGAACTGATCGTCTCCAGTGAAGTAAGATCTCTTTTGGGAAACCTTGGTTTTCTATTCTTATTTGAAAAAAACCTTTGTCCTTGGTGGGAAATGGTCTTGGTACTGACAATATTACTACTTGTCAATCTTCATCATTTTTTAGTGTTAAGTCTGTAAGATGTTCCTAGGGAAAAATGATCTTGATTAATTTGTTTCTTGAACTGGCTCTGGGTCTGAGGATTTCAGTATGTAACCCTTCAGAATGTCTAGACCTTTAGGCTCAGATGGTAAAGAATCTACCTGTGATGTGGGAGACCCAGGTTTGATCCCTGGGTTGGGAAGATCCCCTGAAGAAGGAAATGGCAACCCACTCCAGTGTTCTTACCTGGAGAATTCCATGGCTAAGGAGCCTGTTAGGCTACATTCCATGTATCGAAAAGACTTGTACATGACTAAGTGACCAACAGTTTTACACTTTCAACCCTTCAGAACAGCAACTTTTGGACAAAAGTTGTCTCAGCCCACTTATTAAAAACTTGTGGGAATTTTCTGCAGGCAGTCTTGTTTTGTCTATGAGACTCTTGTTCTGTGAAAAACCTCCCTTCAGAAACTTCCATACATAGGAGTCTGTGATTGTGAAGCTGGGGTTGAATGCCCAAGTTGCACAAGAAACTATTAGATTGATCTTTCCCAGACTCTCATGAGTTTTTCTTAGTTTAAATAGAACCCCATGCCCTCTCCAAGCCAAGTTGTTTAAATTATAATTGTTATTCGTTGAATTATCACTCTAGCTAGCATAATTCCACCAAAGATAATTTAGAATTAGTGTCCACTCTCAGAAGTTTTTGAGCTCAATAATTTATGTCTATATGAGTTTCTATAAAATTTAAATTAAGTAAATTCCAAAATACTCAGAAGTCTCTACTTTCTGTTTGGTTGAGGAAGCTAAACTATTTTATAAACTGTAACAATTTACATTGTCATCAGCAATGTATGACATCTTTTTGCCAACACTTCAGAGTGCCAATATATTTTTTTTTTTTTATAAATAAGCTAGTGAGTATGGTTGCTGCTACTGTTAAGTCGCTGCAGTCGTGTCCGACTCTGTGTGACCCCATAGATGGTAGCCACCAGGCTCCCCTGCCCCTGGGATTCTCCAGCCAAAAACACTGGAATGGGTTGCCATTTCCTTCTCCAATGCATGAAAGTGAAAAGTGAAAGTGAAGTCGCTCAGTCATGTCAGACTCTTAGCGACCCCATGGACTGCAGCCCACCAGGCTCCTCTATCCATGGGATTTTCCAGGCAAGAGTACTGGAATGAGGTGCCACTGCCTTCTAAATTATTTGCAGTTTTCTAAAGTATACTTTTTCCAGTTTTAAATTGGTGTGGTTTTCTACTAGGTAGGAATATAGTCAACTTGTCTGTTACAGTCCTGGGTCTTGAAACAGTATTTAGCTTTTTTTTTTACCTGTCACTGATATTTCAACCACCATTGGCTTTGCTGGATCATACCAGCCAAGTGGCAGAGCAGCTTGCACTCAGCTTGGATCTGTTGCAGAACATCTTCCTGTTCTGGGCTTCACACAGAACAAGTAGCTTGTCAGGTTCCTCTGTAAATGGACTGAAGTAGAACAATGAAATGAGGGATCTGTTGTCTCCAGAATATAATGAAGCCCACTAGGCATTCTTCCTCTGTCTTGGTTGTTGGAAGGCACAGATGCAATATTTTAACCTATCACTTAAAAGGGATACCTTCACATGCTACACGCTTGACATGCTGGACCCTTAGAAATTTCCTGAGGTGGAGGCCTTCTAAATTTTGTCAGATTTATTTCTCATCTTCTGGCATCCAAATGTCTTACCAATAAGTCTAGAGTAGTTGCACTTCATGCTATCTAGCTCCTATCAGCATAATGTTATCAAATTAATTGACCAATGTGATGTCTTGTAGAAGATAAAGGTAATTAAGAGCTTCCAAACTGAATTATGACAGAGAGGTGGAGAGTTGATATGCCCCTGAGGTAGAATGGTGATGATATATTGCTGGCTTTGGAGCTAAAACAAACTGAACCTGGTGGTTTTTATTAACAAGCATTAAGGGGAAAGTATTTGCCAGATTATTGACTACATATTAAGTACCAGAGGATGTATTATAAACCACATCTGGTTCAGTAGCTACAGTTGGGGTTACTATATGGTTAAATTTACAAAATCCACTGTCATTCATCTGTTTTCTTCACTGGGCAGATAGGCTAGTTAAATGGGAATGTGGTAGAAATCCCTGCTTCCTTCAAGTCTGTGGTGGCTTTAATCTCTGCAGTCCCTACAGGAATGAGGTATTGCTTCAATTTACTGTTTTCCTAGGTAGGAACAGTGTAATTTTGGATCTCCTGGAATTACTGTCAGTTCAGAGATGGTGTACAATAGTCCCTGAAATTTCTGATTATTTCCTTTTCCCTATAGCAAAGTTACCCTGGTGAAAAACTGTAGATCCCTTTGGGGAAATATTAAAGCATGCATTTGTTACTAGTACACTGGAATCCTTAAATCTTAAGGGGGGCCCATCCTATACTACATTAAAGGGGTTCTGGGTACGTAGTTTAGTTTTATCTTCATTTTCTAGTACCTAGGGTTATAAAATACTGTGTCCATGGTGTATCCATTTAACATCTTAAAACTATTACACTCCAAATTGAATTTATATAGTCTTAAGTTCAGTAGCATAAAAAATTGCTCCATTATAGCTCTTTCTGCACTGTTTTCATTTCTTAACATCACAAGATTACAGTTAAATAATTGTATGTCCAAAAACAAAACTAATAATTGTTTTTAAATGTATATCTTAAATTATGTAGGACACAAAATGTGGAGTTACAAACCAAAGTTAAAATAATACTACCTTTGGACTAATAATTGTTTTTCTAAATGTATCATTCCTATAAACCATTTAGAAAACAAACAGTACAGCTACAAACAATTGTTAAAATAAAACTGTTTTATAATCACCCACATATTTACTTTTGCTTAGATCTTTATTTCTTTTTATGACTTTGAGTTTCCAGCTACTATCCTTTCATTTCAACCAGTAGAAATCCCTTAAACATTTCTAGCAGGACGGGCCAAACACTTAGAACTCCTTTGCATTTTTTTAATCTGCAAGGTCTTAAAAATCAACTATGACTGCAATAATCATTACAGTGTAGGGAAATACAGTGATTGTTTCTAACAACTTTAAACAGAGTATAATCTATAGAAATACTAAATCCCTATGCTCTACACATAAAACAAATACAATATTATAAATCAACTACACATCAATAAAAAAATTTAAAAAACCAACGTTTTCTTTTTTACTATTTTGATTGGGTGATTTTTATTATTCTGTCTTCCCGACCACTTATAGATTCTTATGTATCACCTAGGCTGCTATTAATTTCTTCTAGTGACTTTTTCATTTCAGTTATTATATTCTTCAGTTTTGACAGGTTCTTTTTTATATTTTCTAGTTCCTTATTAAAATCTCATTGTGTTCATGTATTCTTTCCCCTAATTCAGTTAACTTTCTTATCACTAATGCCTAGAATTTTTATCTGGTACATTGTATATTTCTATTTCATTGTTTATTTTTTGGGTTTTCTTTGTTGCTCTTTCAATTGAGACCATTTTCTGTTTAGCTTTTAGACCATTTCCTTGATTAGCTTTCTCTGTTCCTATGAAATTAGATGAAAAAGCTACATATTGTGATCATGGAGTCTTTATGTGGAAGCATCCCTATATAGTCTGAGTGTCTCCAGAGGCTTTGGTGGGAGAGCTAATTTGATGTGACCATAAGTCACATCTTTCCTAAGGATGTGCTGACAGCTATCACATTGGTAGATAGACCTGGAGATGGAGAAACTAAAGCAAGAGCCAGTTTTAGGCAAAGTCCTCTCCTCTGCTCAGTGGTCATCACTGCCCTCTCAGGCCAAGGTTGGGTCCCAAGTTGCTGGACCAGAAGCCCTGAGAGTTGGGTCCAAGCTAGCTACATTCTCTTTAAGTGTTTGCTCTCCCTCCTCTCAGAATGATACCCTTGCCCAAAAGTGGGTCAGTGTGTAGTAAGAGGGGCTGGTGTGGGCATTTGATGTGTGATCTGGCTGTGGTGATCACAGGCTGTGATACAGGCTGTGGTGATCTGGGTGGGGTCTGAGACCTGGACTGCCTCTGATGAGCTACATATTATAAGTGCCATAGACTGCTGCCCATGCCCTGCCCAGACACTGCTTTAGGGTCTGAGCCTCCTTTGTCCTTACAGCAGGGCTCTTCCCTTGGCCTTTGCCACCCTTGTTCTGGTATGGAGCTGTACCACAGGACAGGCAGGGCATGCCTTGGCTTTTTACATGGGTCAAGGCACAGGCTGTGGTGGTCTGGCCACAAACAGAGATGAAGCTACTTCTCATATGCTTTCAGCAATGACCGACCCTACCCTACTTAGACACTGCTTTAGATGTGAGCTGCCTCTATGTCTCACAGCTGGGCCCTTGCCCCAGTGTGAAGTTGCGTCAAGAAGCAAGTAGGGCTAGAGCACGCACTCAGCTCAGGCTGGGGCATGTACAGTGGCAGTGGGAGGAAGCTGGCTAGCCTCTTTTCTCTTTTGTGGTTTCTGTTCACCCTCTACACCCTGCTTTGGGAGCCAGTGTGTATACACACACTCAAAAACAGAACCCAGGCTTTTCTCAGCCCTCCAGCTAATCCCACCAGCCCTCCAACCAGCAAAGGGGACTTATGTTCCTGTGTTAGACCCCAGGACTGGGGTACCCAATATGTGGATTGAAATGCTCACTCCCAAGGAGGATCTCTCCTCATGTAATTTTCTTTTTCCTCCGAGTTCCCTGCCAGGGGCACAGGTTAAACCCAATTACTTCCCTTCCCAGTTGCATGTGTATTTTTCTTACATCCCTGGTTGTACAGGAGTCTTTCTGCCAGTTTCCATTTAGTTTTCAGTTAAAATTGCTCCACATGTAGGTATTTTTGAAGTGTTCATTGGGGGAGATAAGCTCCACATCCACCATCTGATCTCGTCCTCTCCCTCATTTTGAAGAAAAGTTTTTCCAGGTATAGGATTCTTGGTTGACAGTGTTTTTCTTTCTTTAAAAAAAACAAAAACACTGTGAATACATATATCAGCCTACTGCCTTATGGCCTCCAATGTTTCTGATGAGAAATCTGCTGAGAATCTTATTGAGGATGCTTTATATGTGATAAGTCACTTCTCTTTTGCTTCTTTCAGGTTTCTTTCTTTGTCATTATCTTTCAACAGTTTGATTATAAGTGTATTTTGGGATGAATCTCTTTAAGTTCATCCTGTTTAGAAGTTGTTGAGTTATTGGATGCTTATATTCATGTCTTTCATAGAACTTAGTGTGTCTCAGCCATTATTTCTTCAGGTAATATCTTTCCTCTTTTTATCTTTTCATTAAGTCTTCAAATTCACTGGTCATTCTGCCTGGTCAAATCTGCCTTTCAGTCTTTCTAGTAAATTTTTTATTTCAATTATTGTACATTTCACATCTATAATTTCTTTTTGATTTCTTTTTAGGTTTTCTGTTTTATTAATATTTTAATTTTGTTCATATATCATTTTCAATCTTAACAGTCTCCACATCTTCCATTAGTTCTTTGTGCATCTTTAAGCTAGTTGTTTTCACAACTATCTAGTTGATCGTGCATCTGGTTTTTCTGAGATAGTTTCTTTCTTTTTTTTTTTTTAAATGGGCCATGCTTTTCCTCTTTCATGTGTGCCCTGTGATTTTCTGTTGAACACTGGACATTTTAATCTAATAATGTGGTAATCAAATTCTCCCTGATCCCATAGGCTTGTTGTGTTTTGTTTTCAATCTTTGTAGACTGTCTTCATGCTGAGAATAAGCCTGAGGTATAGATTAAAGTCTCCTCTAGTTTATTTTGATCCTGAATATGTGCAGTGACTCTTTTTAGTTTCCTCTCTATATGCAGTTGATTTTGAAGTCCCTAGGATTTATTCTCTGGGAAATGAAAAGTGAAGGCAGAGATAACAAGCTTAACCCTAGAATCCTTGAAGTGGTTTCAGCCTGAGAAGGAGGGGCTTGCAACAGTGAAGGAGTAGTGGAACACGGGCTACTTCTCGGTCTGCACCTCCTTGATTAGAAGCAGTGACCATGGATCAGGAGACCTCCCTGGTGACTCAGAAACAAATTGACCCGCAACGCACGAGACCTGGGTTCAATCCTTGGTCAAGCAATATGCTCTAGAGAAGGAAATGGCAACTCACTCCAGTATTCTTGCCTGGGAAATCCCATAGACAGAGGAGCCTTGTGGGTTACAGTCCATGGGGTCACAAAGAGTCAGACACAACTTAGCATTAAACCATCACCACCATCGCCATCACTAATCATAGCACATCCCTCTGGTATTTGCAGAATATGGTTCATATTGCCTGTCTTGATCCTGAAATCTTTGTGCAAGTTACTCTAGGAACATGTGCATGGATCCCTGCTGTAGGAATGAGGGTGAGGAATGGGTGGCAACTACAGAGCTGATATAATTGACCAAAGTTAATCCAGTTTACCTTCCAAAGTTTCTTTTTTTTTTTTTTTTGTATTTATTTATTTTTTTACACGAACTCCCAAACATGAACCCCCCTCCCACCTCCCACCCCACATCTTCCCTCCAGATCATCCCCATACACCAGCCCCAAGCATCCTGCATCCTGCATTGAACATAGACTGGCAATTCATTTCTTACATGATAGTATACAAGGCTTATTGACTCCAGAGCTCTAACATAATGACATCAATAGATTCTGCCAGTGCGCTTATTGTCTAGGTGGGGAAATAGATTCCTGGTGCTTCCTATTCTACAGTCTTCCCAGAGTTCTCTGGTCCTTCGTTGTTTTTTCTTCCATGTTAATTACTTTGAATGATTTTGTGTACCAAAACATCAGATATCCTTCCCTGATGATACTGTAGTTTCTTCCATTGTATTTACTCAAACATACTTATTTAAATTGTGCTATTTTTTGCAAATTTTCCCATTCTGAATATCATTTAAGTATTACTCTGGTCTCCCTTCCTAGAACTAGTATAAAATTAAATCAGAGTTCTACGACTAATTATATTTTTGCTGTGATAAATGATTCCCCCAATACAAGTTTTTAAAAAGTATTTAGCATTCAAATAAGGCAAATGCCAGTTTTTCTCAGAAAATTTGGCATTGAGGTTTCTCTAGTAAAATGCCATTCATTCAAAAAATATTGAAATATTCATGGTTGGTAATCAAATAGTAAATGAGTTTAAAGAATTTATAAAGCTTTTATCAGGCTCGTAATATTTTTTCAGGCTCATAAACTGACTAAAAAAAGCATTAACAAAGACTCTTTCTTTTTTCCCTCTCAATTCTCTCCTTTATAGGATTTATTAGGATAAATATAGCCTTGGGCCTCTCCTTATTTTTTATTCCACTGCAGTGGCCTGGTAAATAGTTCCACTTAGATATCTATAATAAACACATTTTGAAAGTATATGAACTTTCTTTTCTAAATATCCTCTCTGTGCCATTGGTACCACCAGGCATCACTTAAACTCATGAAGAAAGAGAAAGATAAAATGCCAACAGCCTGGGCTTTGAAATTAGGAGATGCTCTTTAAAATTTTGACAAAGAGACTTTGAGAAATCCCAAATAACTCAAAACCACTGTTTTCACATATGTTACATGAGTTCAACTATGTAACCTGAACTGCTACTACAAAGCTTATTTGCACAATGTATATTAAAGCACACACTCAATGATTAATAGACTTTTCTGCCTTTTTTTCTTGGTGTCTTAACTGCATATTATTTCTTTTTCATCCCTATATCCAGTTATCCAGTTACACAATCCAATTTGTTTCTCCTCCAAAAGAGTATTCTATTTACGTATTCTTATTTTATTACAGTTCCTCATATACTAATTGAAGACTGTCTCACCTCATAATATTTCCCCCTATAATTATGTTGTATCTGAATATTCTTCCCTAGGTCTTTGCATAACTGACCTTGCCATATCATTGAAGTTCCATATCAAATTTCCAGCAGAGCTTTTCTAAAATTCCCCACATGTCCCAACTCAGTTTCTGCAATTCATCCCATTTTATTTATTTAATAATATTTAAAACTGAAATTGTACTATTTCTTTATTCATTTAAGACAGGCTTGGATGCTGCTTCCCCTGAGAAAACTTGATAACATGAGTTATAAAATATTACACATTTTTGGTTGTGGGTGACGGTGGCATCATAAGTCTTAACATTTGAGCAAGTTTGGGATGGAGAGTTGATCCTGCCCACCATAGTATAACACAGACCAGTGTTGAGTCTGATTGTCTAATTAATTATACATTAATTATTGAAATAGGAAGTATATTTTAGCATTTTTCTTGGCAAAATGAAATAATAGAGAATTGGGACAGTAAAAATAGAAGATAGCAACTTTGGGACTATTGTGTTAAGTATTACATGTATATTAAAAAGTCATGTAATTAATTATGTTTATTATTATAACAACATGAGAAGTAGGATTCACAAAAGGTAAAAAATTTAATCAATCTCCAAATAAACCAATAAATAGTTTTTAATTTATTCTGGAACTAAATTATTAGGAACAAATTGCCTAAAAATAGTTTATATTTCATGTATTTTAATTGGGAACTAACATCAATTTAATGCTTAAACTTATTTTTATTTTATATAATTAAAATGGGAGAAATATCTACAAAAAGAACTTTAATCTATTTGTCATAATAAATTAATACATGAAATATCTGTAATAATATTTNTATCAGGAACAAATTGCCTAAAATAGTTTATATTTCTTGTATTTTAATTGGGAACTAACATCAATTTAATGCTTAAACTTATTTTTATTTTATATAATTAAAATGGGAGAAATATCTACAAAAAGAACTTTAATCTATTTGTCATAATAAATTAATACATGAAATATCTGTAATAATATTTAAGTAACTTAGTAGAATAGAAAGTTAAAAAAAAATAAGACTTCCAAAAGGCTGCTTAAATGAATCCAGATCAAATACCTTAGAGATGAAGCATTATATTTAAAATATGTATCTACTTATCTATCTATCTATATCTTAGGTGGCATTTTTAAGTAAAATTGGAAATAGTATATAATTAATTTAATTATGTTCTGAAATATATTTTATATATTGTATCTGTGTTTTGTTGCTGCTGCTAAGTCGTTTCAGTCGGGTCTGACTCTGTGTGACCCCATAGATGGCAGCCCACCAGGCTTCCCCCGTCCTCAGGATTCTCCAGGCAAGAACATTGGAGTGCCATTTCCTTATCCAAAACATGAAAGTAAAAAGTGAAAGTGATGTCACTCAGTCGTGTCTGACTCTTAGCGACCCCATGGACTGCAGCCCATCAGGCTCTTCCATTCATGGGGTTTTCCAAGCAAAAGAGTACTAGAGTGGGGTGCCATTGCTTTCTCTGATCTGTGTTTTAAATGAGGATAAATTATGGATTATCATTGAATAAATTCATCATTTTCTTATACTTGTGGAAAAGATATGAAAAAAGATTTTGAGGCCATGGAATGTTCCTCATTTGTCATTTTAGTCCAGTCTATCATCATGAGAAATGCTGGGCTGAAAGTAGCACAAGCTGGAATCAAAACTGCTGAAAGAAATATCAATAACCTCAGATATGCAGATGGCACCACCCTTATGGCAGAAAGTGAAGAGGAACTAAAAAGCCTCTTGATGAAAGTGAAAGTGGAGAGTAAAAGAGTTGGCTTAAAGTTCAACATTCAGAAAATGAAGATCATAGCATCTGGTCCCCTTACTTCGTGGGAAATAGATGGGGAAACAGTAGAAACAGTGTCAGACTTTTTGTGGGGGACTCCAAAATCACTGCAGATGGTGACTGCAGCCATGAAATTAGAAAACTCTAACTCCTTGGCAAGAAAGTTATGACCAACCTAGATAGCGTATTGAAAAGCAGAGACTTTACTTTGCCAACAAAGGTCTGTCTAGTCAAGGCTATGTTTTTTTCCAGTGGTCATGTATGGATGTGAGAGTTAGACTGTGAAGAAAGCTGAGCACCGAAGAATTGATGCTTTTGAACTTTGGTGTTGGAGAATACTCTTGAGAATCCCTTGGACTGCAAAGATATCCAACGAGTCCATTCTGAAAGAGATCAGCCCTGGGAGTTCTTTGAAGGGAATGATGCTGAAGCTGAAACTCCAGTACTTTGAGCAAATCTTGCAAAGAGTTGTTTCATTGGAAAAGACTTTGATGCTGGGAGGGATTGGGGGCAGGAAGAGAGGGGACAAGAGAGGATGAGATGGCTGGATGGCATCACTGACTCATTGGACGTGAGTCTGAGTGAACTCCAGGAATTGGTGATGGACAGGAAGGCCTGGCATGCTGCGATTCATGGGGTCACAAAGAGTCAGACAACTGAGTGACTGAACTGAGCTGATCATAAGGCCTCGCCGAGAGATCCTCCTTCATTTCCCTTTTTTCATCATACCTTCCTTCCCTCTTTCCTTGCTTTGTAGTGAGTTAACAAATATGGAGAAGCTCTATACAGTCAGCAAAAACAAGACCAGGAGCTGAATGTGGCTCAGATCATGAACTCCTTNAACATGAGTCTGAGTGAACTCGGAGATGGTGATGGACAGGGAGGCCTGGCGTGCTGCGATTCATGGGGTCGCAAAGAGTCGGACATGACCGAGCGACTGAACTGAACTGAACTGAACATTGGATCAGCACATTTTCATTTCCCAAATACTTCCTTGAACACATATCCCTTCCACATAAAAATTCTATAACTTACCAAAAAGCCTTGATAAATTCCCTTTCAAAAAATGGAGATACAGAAATTCTATTCTTTCTTCACTTTTCTTCTCCATATAAAAACAATGCTCATTACCCATTCTTCTCAAGATTGTCAATATCAAGAGTGTCATGTTTAACTGCTTTCCATTGGAGGTGGGGGGTGTAGGAGAGAAAATATATGCCTCCCTCCTTTTTTAATATTCTGAAAGGTACATGGCAGGCATCTCAGAAAAATGAATCACATTTCAGTATGAAGATTCAGGATTATCAGTAAACTTGATGAAAGCTAAATTCTCTTTCCCAAGCATAATTGCCATATAGGAGCTTTTCTCTCCCCCTGTTCTCAATTCTTCATTACTATTCACACAGCAGCTAGCACCTACAGAGCAGGAAGGCATATTTAATCTCTGAAGCTTAAACTTTGTTAAAATGCATATCACCATACATATTAAAATCTTAGGTTCTTCTGGCTCCCAAATGCATAGGGGAACTAGGCTTGAAATTAAAGACTGAAAAGGAAAGTGCAGTAAATTGTTCTGTCTCTCACTCTGTCATATATTCATCAGGATAGAGCTGCACGACAAATTCAGTGAAATAAAATGAGTTTTTATAACTCAATGGGAGTTCTAGAAGAGCACCTGAACAAAACATTTGCTGTGACATTTGGAAAGACTTAGTTTCTTAGTCCCAAAGCACTGATATCCCGAAGTTCTATGAATATGAATGAAGAGTAACCACCCCAAGGGGTAAATGGGTCTCTAACATTCCTTTCCCCTTTCCTTCTTTTCCACCAAATGGTCCTTTCAATGTCTCTTGAACAACTCAAGCAAATGTCTCATGTTTTGTGTCCTTAACTTGGAATTATACTTGCTAACTTAATTTCATATGGAAGGCTTGAGAGTTGGTGATGCCTCAAGTCACTGACTACTTCAGTGGACTCTTCCATGCCTGGACTGGAATGAACTGATCCAGGCAGAGCAAGAATAGCGACTGAAGACTGTCTCAAAGCAAATGTCAGCCATTGACGGGTGTCAAAGGTTGGTACATGAACAGCAGGAGCTTGTTCAGGAAAGGAATCCACATTGAAGAGAAGAGAATGAACACCAGTGGAAGGGTCTGGTGGGGTCTGCATGGGCTATGGTGCTTTGTTGCATTAAACCATTCAGTTCTTACAACAACTCCTTGAGGTAAACAGTAGTATATGCTCTTTACAAGGTAGTCAGTTGAATCAACAAATATTTTTTGAGCATCTGTTACATACTACATAGCTTACAGGTAAACTAGACTATAACGTTCCCTACATTATTGAGCTTCAATTAATCATATAATTTTTTTCTTCTTTTTTAAAATTTTATTTACTTTTTTATTTTTATTATATATTTTTTAGAGCTTCCATTTTACTTTATTTTACTTTACAGTACTCTATTGGTTTTGGCATACACCGACATTATCAAACCAAAAAATGAGTAATTAATCCCCAAAAGTAGTGTGTGTGTGTGTGTGTGTGTACCACTAAAGAACATGTGTATAATGTTTTAGTAATTTATAATCATTGAA
Organism: Oreotragus oreotragus; assembly: GCA_006410675.1. Lineage (NCBI taxonomy): Eukaryota > Metazoa > Chordata > Mammalia > Artiodactyla > Bovidae > Oreotragus > Oreotragus oreotragus. The sequence goes on from SJYX01002625.1 coordinate 329,622, forward strand.
AATAGATATAAAACATTGTAATAAAAATAAAGGATATGAAAGAGCACAATTATGACCTTCCATGGTGAAACTGTTATTACCTAATATTTGTTATTAATAATCAAGTGATTTACATATAAGCAAGTTACTGAAAAATATATGGATAAGTACCATAAATTAAAACAATTAACAACATTGAAAATTGTTGCTTCTTGGAGGCAGTGATGGTTAATATCTCACAAATATTCCTTTCAATACCACCCAGACACATTTAGTTTGCTGTAACTGATACTGACTATAAAATAAAATACATACAAATTCGACTTGTACCATCCCAGTGGTCAAGAGCCATACACAATTATTCAGAATCTATATAATATTGGAGATATTTATTCAATATTATACTTTATGGCAACAACTTTTAAATTAATACCTGACAGTGAGAAGGCAATTTTTCCTCAAGGAAACTTGAATATAAACATAGGAACACATTCTTTTCATCTTCTCTGGACCTCACATCAGTTTTTACTTTTGCCATGACTCTGTTGCATTCAGGAATCTTTCCAGGAACATTTCAATTCCCTTCGTAATTATACTGCATTTTAAGAATATGATTTTTAAAGAGAACTGATTATAATGCTTTATGAGACAGTGTCATAATAATGAAATCTCTGTGTTGCATTTCAGATGTTCTATAAATTATATTCTGAAAGTCCATAGTGTGCTCCATATATCTGAAACATCCCTATTACCTTCTCCATGGTTAAAATTTCCCAGTGTATCAGTAGGGAAAACAACTAGACCATGCAGGTATGACCTAATCAAATCCCTTATGACTATATGCAGAAGAACTGTGCAAAAAAGATCTTCACAATCCAGATAATCATGATGGTGTGATCACTCACCTAGAGACAGACATCCTGGAATGTGAAGTCAAGTGGGCTTTAGAAAGCATCTATAGCAAGGAGAGATAAGAAAGCCTTCCTAGCGATCAATGCTAGGAAAACGTTTCCTAAATAGAGGAAAACAACAGAATGGGAAAGGCTAGAGATCTCGTCAAGAAAATTAGAGATATCAAGGGAACATTTCATGCAAAGATGGGCTCGATAAAGGACAGAAATGGTATGGACCTAACAGAAGCAGAAGATATTAAGACGAGGTGGCAAGAATACACAGAAGAACTGTACAAAAAAGATCTTCACAACCAAGATAATCATGATGGTGTGATTACTCACCTAGAGCCAAACATCCTGGCATGTGAAGTCAAGTGGGCCTTAGGAAGCATTGCTATGAACAAAGCTAATGGAGATGATGGAATTCCAGTTGAGGTATTTCAAATCCTGAAAGATGATGCTGTGAAAGTGCTGCCCTCAATTTGCCAGCAAATTTGGAAAACTCAGCAGTGGCCACAGGACTGGAAAAGGTCAGTTTTCATTCCAATCCCAAAGAAAGGCAATGCCAAAGATTGCACAACCTACTGCACAATTGCACTCATCTCATATGCCAGTAAAGTAGTGCTCCAAATTCTCCAAGCCAGGCTTCAGCAATAGGTGAACTGTGAACTTCCTGGTGTTCAAGCTGGTTTTAGAAAAGGCAGAGGAACCAGAAATCAAATCGCCAACATCCACTGGATCATGGAAAAAGGAAGAGAGTTCCAGAAAAACATCTATTTCTGCTTTTTTACGAGGCCAAAGCCTTTGACTGTGTGGATCACAATAAACTGTGAAAAATTCTGAAAGAGGTGGAAATACCAGACCACCTGACCTGCCTCTTGAGAAACCTATATGCAGGTCAGGAAGCAACAGTTAGAACTGGACATGGAACAACAGACTGGTTCCAAATAGGAAAAGGAATATGTCAGGGCTATATATTGTCACCCTGCTTATTTAACTTATATGCAGAGTACATCATGAGAAATGCTGGGCTGGAAGAAGCACAAGCTGGAATCAAGATGGCTAGGAGAAATATCAGTAACCTTAGATATGCAAATGACACCACCCTTATGGCAGAAAGTGAAGAGGAACTAAAAAGCCTCTTGATGAAAGTGAAAATGGAGAGTGAAAAAGTTGGCTTTAAGCTCAATATTCAGAAAATGAGATCATGGCATCTGGTCCCATCACTTCATGGGAAATAGATGAAGAAACAGTGGAAACAGTGTCAAACTTTATTTTTTTGGGAGGGGGCTCCAAAATCACTGCAGATGGTGATTGCAGCCATGAAATTAAGAGACACTTACTGCTTTGAAGGAAAATTATGATCAACCTAGATAGCATATTCAAAAGCAGAGACATTACTTTGCCAACAAAAGTCCGTCTAGTCAAGGCTATGGCTTTTCCAGTAGTCATGTATGGATGTGAGAGTTGGACTGTGAAGAAGGCTGAGTGTCAAAGAATTGATGCTTTTGAACTGTGGTGTTGAAGAAGACTCTTGAGAGTCCCTTGGACTGCAAGGAGATCCAACCAGTCCATGCTAAAGCAAATCAATCCTGGGTGTTCTTCGGAAAGACTGATGCTGAAGCTGAATCTCCAATATTTTGGCCACTTCATGCAAAGAGTTGACTTGTTGGAAAGACTCTGTTGATGTAAGGGATTGGGGGCAGGAGGAAAAGGGAATGACAGAGGATGAGATGGCTGTATGGCATCACCAACTCGATGGACATGAGTTGAGTGAACTCTGGGAGTTCGTGTTGGACAGGGAGGCCTGGTGTGCTGCTATTCATGGTGTCACAAACAGTTGGACACAACTGAGCCACTGAACTGAACTAACTGAACAAATATTGAGGACTGGCTATGTACCTGGCCTTCAGAGAAGAAATGAAGTGTTCACAGTATTTAAGTCTGGACCTGGAACAAGTTAACTAGAGCCTGGTTGGGGTAATAAATGCTTTTAAAATAAGGCATTTTGATGTAAGTAAGAAAGATTTATGTTGATAATAAAGCTTCCCCAATAGCAGTAGCAAATGGGGCCTCTCTGACCAGCATCTCTTCTTAGCTTGGTGGACCTTAATGGTGACCATGTTGCACATCTCAAAATGGTGGAAGTAACACATGCCTCGGATTTCTCTTCGGGAAACTATTTCCAGATATTCTATCTAGAAGTGGCAAAAAGATTTCAAATTTGTATGTAATGATTATATATTGTAAAATTCTGTATACAGTCATCCTTTTCCATCACATATGCATCCTCCAAAAATTTTAATATCAATTCTACTTTATTTGTAAGATCATTTTCATTAAAGGAACTATGCAGAAGAAGCTGAAGTAAGTTTATCTTCTGGGAGTGCTGTTCCCAGAGCACACAAGTATATTAAAGATGCTGAGAGAATCAAAGGTGAAACTTTCAGAGGCTGTTGGAAGAGTGGTATGAAAACCAGTGGACTGAGACCAAGAGCAATAGATGAAGATAAACAGAAAGGTAAAATCAGATCACAAATTAAAAACTGAATACTAACTTCTATGCCCCACATCATTCTTGAAAATGTTACTTCATTGACTGCATACTTAAATGAATGTTTCATAATGTAAAGTTCTGTCAGTTGTTAAAGATTACATTTTTGCAGTCTTGGTTATTATGAGTAGTGCAATGTATATTCAGGCACATAATTTATCACTCATACTTAACCTTTTATTTAAAGTTTTCGTATATATGCCTGTAAGTGAGGTTGGTCTGTTCTTTACTCTTCTAGGATAACTCTGTAAATTTTAGTATCATATATTGGATAAATATAATTTAAAATGAAATATTTTCCCAATTCAGAAAATTTCTCTGTAAAACCGGAAGAGAAAGAAACAGTTTTAATATTGAATAAACATCAAACAAGAAAATATGTAGTGGACATCTGGGGCAACCCACTAAAGGATCACAAAAACCGAAATCTTCCCCTTTATATAGCCAAGCAGATATACCCCATTACATACATGTTTTCAAGATAAACAGTAACTAATCTTCAAATGAGAGAACTTGACAACATCATTTGTCTACATCAGTCAGTCAGTCAGTTCATTTGCTCAGTCCTGTCTGACTCTTTGCGATCCCATGAATTGCAGCACTCCAGGCCTCCCTGTCCATCACCAATTCCTGGAGTTCACCCAAACTCATGTCCATCCAGTCGGTGATGCCATTCATCCATCTCATCCTCTGTCATTCCCTTCTCCTCCTGCCCTCAATCCCTTCCAACATCAAAGTCTTTTCCAATGAGTCAACTCTTCGCATGAGATGGCCAAAATATTGGAGTTTCAGCTTTAGCATCAGTCCTTCCAAAGAACACCTGGGACTGATCTCCTTTAGAATGGACTGGTTGGATCTCCTTGCAGTCCAAGGGATTCTCAAGAGTCTTCTCCAACACCACAGTTAAAAAGCATCAATTCTTTGACACTCAGCCTTTTTCACAGTCCAACTCTCACATCCATACATGATCACAGGAAAAACCATAGCCTTGACTATACGGACCTTTGTTGGCAAAGTAATGTCTCTGCTTTTCAATATGCTATCTAGATTGGTCATAACTTTCCTTCAGTAAGCGTCTTTTAATTTCATGGCTGCAGTCACCATCTGCAGTGATTTTGGAGCCCCCCAAATAAAGTCTGACACTGTTTCCTCATCTATTTCCCATGAAGTGATGGGACCAGATGCCATGATCTTAGTTTTCCTAATGTTGAGCTTTAAGCCAGTTCATCTTAAATTCACTTAATGATTGGAGTGATCATTTTTGTTACCTTTTAGGCTTTATCTAAAGAGAAACAAAAACAAACTTCTCATTTCTTTATGTCAAGAGGTGGTTTTGCAACTTGGAACAAGGTTGCTACTCAAATTAATTTCCTACTCTCTCACAGAAGTGGGGAAGGACACTCTTTCTAGTTGATAACACTTAGAGATGGTACCCAGATTCTTGGGAAGGACATTCCTTAGTTCTAAATTTGGCAGTTTGCATATTCCCTTACAGTCTCTCCCTGTCTTACTATAAAATAGTAACAGTACAACTTCTAATGATTTTCATTGCTGTTATTATCTGTCTCTGGGCAAATTACAGCAGTCTAGATACCCAGCCAGTACACAGTAAAATATATAGCAAAGCAATTGTCAAAATAGCAATTAAATAATAGAATTAATGGATTTTTAGAACTCAGTACTTTATTTGTTTTCAGGGATTGACCTTTGAATGTATCATACCAATAGTGAATGGTAGAGTTAGTTTCCCAAATAGAAAATTATAAATGTTTTTTCTTAGCAATACATTAATTTTCCAATTGTGTTTTCCTTATTGCTTGCATTTTCAAATGGATAACTATCAAAATATCATTTGGTGATTCCTTATAAAGTCCTATTTTATTCAACCCTAAGGAATAGCTCAACTATGGAGACTGAAAGTCTAAATTTTTATCTAGACATTGCCCTTGCAAAATTCAATAAATTCTGAGTGTCAGTCATAACTGTCATCATGTTAATATGACAATTTAATTTTTTAGTAACTGTTCTATCATTTTCAATAGTTTTACTATTTCCTGGATATGAAATACAAGGGATGGTATCCGAGGCCATTATCTAATATTTAAAATCTTATTATGATGTACTTATTGAAAGGTATATGTGGAACTTCCAGTGTTTATGTATACTCTTAAGTCTTCAGGACAAAGCCTATGGGCTTTTGGTTTGTTTTCATTTTGACATTGTGTCTAAATCAGTAATTATACTATTACAGCAGCTAACTAAATCATATTTACCTTTGTTTATCCATCAGTATTCAGACTGAAGAGAATTTGCATCCTAAGGTTAATTGAGTGACTTTGAACCTGTTTTTTTGAAGTCTTCAGCTGTAAATGCCAGATTTCTGTTTGTGTATTAATCAGATGTTTTTCCTTTTTATATCATCTTTCCAAAATATGTCAATTTTTTGTGTCAAATATAGGGCTTGAGTACCTGGACACAGGTTAATTGCTTTTACTTTATTGTTATCAATAATTACTAATGGAGATAGTCCCCCTTTTGCTTTATCAATAATCAGAGAACACAGGCAGAACACTTTTTGATATAAATTGTTAACAATATTTTTGGATGTATCTTCTAAGACAAAGAAAACAAAAGCAAAAATAAACAAATGGTACCGAATTAAACTTAAATCCTTTTGCATAGCAAAGGAAACCATTAACAAAGTGAAAATATAGTATGGTAGAAAATATTTGCAAATAATATGACTGATAAGGGATTAATATCCAACTAGATAAGCAGCTCACACAAGTCAATTAAAAAAAAAAACTCAATTAAAAATGGTCAAAAGATTTAAACAGAAATTTTTCCAAGAATGACTTACTAATGCCCAGTAAACACATGGAAAGATGCTTACCATCACCAAATCATCAGAGAAATGCAAATCAAAACCACTATGAGATATCGTCTCACACCTGTCAGAATAGCTATAATCAAAAAAGACTACAAATAACAAATGTTTGTGAAGATGTGGCAAAAAGAGAACCCTAGCAGACTGTTGGTAGGAATGTAAATTGGTGTAGCCACTATGGAATACATTATGGAAGTTCCTCAAAAAACTAAAAATGAAACTCCTATATAATCCAGCATTTCAGCTCTTGGGTATATACATCTGAGGAAAATGAAAACACTAATTTGAAAAGGTGTATGCACCCCAATGTTCATAGCTGCATTATTTACCAATAGCCAGAGGATGGAAGCCCCCTAAGTATCTATCAAAGGATGAACAGATAAAGAAAAAGTCAAGTATATAATACCTGTAGGGCACTATGCTTAGTGAAATGAATCAGAGAAAAACAAATACTGTATGTTATTAATTATATGTAGAATCTAAAAACATAAAGCAAATGAATATAACAGAAATAAAATAGACTCACATATACAAAGTAATGGCTACCAGTGGGTAGAGTGAAATGGGGAGGGACAAAATAGGGGTTAGGAGATTATGAGATACCAAGTACTATGATCAGCCACAGGAGCTTTGACTTGCTCTGTTTCCAACCTGGGCCTGTTCACCTCTCCTTAAGCAACCTGGTCATCTCTGCTCCCAGGAGTTCACCATGTTGATCTCCATAATTAGCACATAGTAGTTCTATCAGAGGTTTTTGTTTTCTCTTAAAATGCTAGGACCAAATGTTTACAATATTAGGACCCACTGTTTACAATATTGTACTAGTACCCAGATACATTGTGCATTTTTTTGGTTTTCTTTCTTTCTTTCTTTCTTTCTTTCTTTCTTTCTTTTTTCAATGTTTCATTCTTTTTTTGGTAGTTCCTTATCTGCACAATGAGCTGACTTATAGATTTTAAAACTGTGAGCTGCAGCTGAGAAATACTGTAAGTGTTAGACCTCAGTTGAGCAATATTTCAATTTGTTTGGTGAAGCCTTTTGGACTGGGAAGCAAAGAGTATAACAAAGCCACAGTATCAACTTTGCAGTGTTCTCAAGTTTCTGAGGCCACCAGCAAGTCATCTACATTTTGAACACTTATAGGTCCCTTTGGTGGGACAAATTTCTCTTGAGTTCTCCTGTAAGTGACTAGAAAAACATGTAGAAAAGTACTTAAACCCTTTGACATAATATAGACTCTGTCATAAGTAAGAGTAAACTATAATTTAGATCCTTCCTCTAGCAGAACATGAAGAAATAGAGAAAAGTCAGAACCTCAGTAAATTACAGAGAAATATTTTGCAGACGGTGGTACCCAAGTCAATATTGAGAATGTTTGCAGAGTTGGGAGCCACACAGATTAATGGTAAGATTTTGTACAAATCTCTATAGTGGTTAATTAACTTTACCAAATTTACCTTCCTCTTTTATTGAAAATATATTATGGATTAGTGTCCTATTTAAAATTATCTTTATTTTATTATCATTTTATTTCTTTGAATTGAGACTTTGATGAAAGATATTATTTTACATATGACCATGGATTATTATCTTGGTAAACTATTTTTATCATCTATATCTCAAATTAAATGAGTCTCATCATTCACTGGGACTCAAAGTGATGTATGGATTTGTTCACATCACAGTGCTTTTCCAGCAAGGCTGTGAGAGAATGCCACTGTCTGTTATACCCCAAAGCAATGTAACTCAGGATGCTTTTCCAGGCTGGCACAAGATTGCCACTTTCTATCATAACCTTTTACTTTCAGAAGATACGTATTTAACTAATGCAAACACCTTTTCCCCCAAGGAACCCCACAAACTTTCAGTCTGAAGTATAGGACAGAATAGCCTTTAAGTTATATAGTAAGTCTCTCTCCAATTAGATTTACAAGAAGATCAAGAGAAAATAAAAAAAACCCCACATTTCTCAGAAAGAAGACCTAGCTGTGTGGTAAAAGCAGAAGAAAAGGAAGTAGAGGCTGACCTGAAATACCAGATTTGTACTGATCCGTCACCCAAATGGAAAAATAAATTTCTGAGTAAGTTTTAGAATAAGTAGCACCAATATCACCAGTTCTCTGAGGTTCCCTAAGTCTGTTCATTTTAAGACAACAATTCCCTGACTTTCTGGGCTTTCCTGATTTTCATGTGATTGTAGTTCCTGCATCCCCCAGAGTCTCTTTCTATAACTTTTTTTCCAGTGAGCTGGCTTTTTGCATTAATGACATACCATCTCCTTTCTTCCCTTTATAGGCTGAGCAAAGTAAGAATTATTCCCATTAGTAGAGTTTTATCTAAGCAGCCATCATTGTACTCTTTAATTTCTTTCTGTTTTTCTATAGATTGTCCCCAAACTGAATAGCTGCTATTAAAATTTGAGTAACAATCTGTTCTTGCCATCCTACCACCTTTTTCTTAATTTGAGTTTAGATAATTGGTGACAGAGCCAGACAAAGACTGCTAAGGACTAGAGTACAAATTTGATCTGCCCCCGGGGTCCCTGCCAGTGACTCCTGAAAAAGCTTAAACAGTTTGCTAGTGTAAATCAGTGGGGTATTCATCTCTCTTCTGGGTACATGGCCGCAACTCCTTCAAGCTCATTTTCAGTGGAGAGGCTTCAAATACTATCTTTAGCAACACCTCTTGATGAATTTCTAACCCCTGCAGTTCTTCAATAATTGTGGAAGGTGGTGGAAAGTCAGCTTCCCTTGGCTAGTATACTCCTTGACTTGGTGATCTTCCAGACCCCAATGTGCTTGCTCTATTAAGTGCAAAATCTCTGGTTGCAGAATTCCATGCAGTAGTCAGTGTATACCCCTGTTTATGAGGCAGTAAGCTGCAAGCATGCTGCAGAGTACTTTCACAAATTTCTGGGGCACAGGGAAAGGAAGCCTTAAAAAGTAATGTCAGCTAACAAGAAAGGCATGTTACTTACCCCAGAGGCCTGGCTACCTTCACAATGACATTAGCTTCATTGGTGATGCAAATAGGAGGAGCTGCTCTTGTTTCCTTTTCTGCATTGATGTTTGTCAGTTGAACTCCTTTCCTCATTTATTTGCATCTTTGAAGGAAGTAGTGTATCTTCTCCCCATCCTGCTGTCTTCGTATGCCACATTTTTATTCAAGTTTTCAGGGATTTCCAAGTAAGTGTCTTTACCATGTCCACTTTCCTAGCTTCCTGGTATGTAGATAGTACGGACTCTTGGAGGTGGAATCTGTGCTAGGCTAAGAGACCCATAAATCTGTCCTCAAAGGGAAAAGGTAATTCATTTCTGGTTAAAGATATTATGCTCTTGTCTGTCTATGAAGGGAAATCCAACAATGAAGGGAACTTCTCATCATCTCCCCCTTCTCTTCACTGGTCAGTTTGAAGCAGGGAGAAATAACGACATGCAGGGAAAACAGAGACAGCAGGGAAATTCTCCTTAGGCCTTTCACTAAAAACACTGGGAATATCATACAAAATTTACAATATAAGCTTCAGGAAGATAAATAAGAATTATGCTTCTGGATAATTAAATAGTGCTTGAGTAGTCTGAAAATGTAATAAGTGTTAAAGGGTATTTAAAATAAATATTAATATCATATTTACGCAAAATGGAGCTAAAACTTGGAAGTTGGTCATCTTTATCCAAGAAGTGACTAGTTGGCCTATTGTGTTCCATTAATTCCTTTTTCCTATAGAATTGCATTGCAAAATTAATCTCGCTTTATTAAAAAAAACTTCAATATCTTCGACTTTGAAAGGAAGCTATTTTCTTTTGCATCTAAATAAATTCACAAAGGATTCTGATTTGTGTTGAGAGAAATTGTTTTGAAATATAGCTTAGGTTTTATTGGCAAGTAAAAGAATAGTCTTTTTCAGCTTAGAGCATAAACTGAAATTAAGCAATGATTTTTCCATGATTCTTTTTTGTTTGGCAATACTTTATAAAGTTTAAAATCTGATAGAGATGAATGGGAAATATATGTTTATTATAAAACTTTTCTGAAAGAAAGAAAATTGTACAACCTTTACAGCAAAAGGAAGTTTATTTTAATTAATATTGTAACAAATTTCACCCTGTTTTCTTCAGTGGAAATAGAAAGCTAAGGGATCATAGCTTACAGTTTTTCTAACTACAGTCCAGGGTTCCTTATTTTAATAGCCAAATGATTATAAAAGGAATAGAAATGAAAATACTGCATGTTACAACATTAAATTTGTTTGAAACCCAAAAATAACATTTCTCCAAATAAAATTAGGTCCCTTGACCATAATGATATTAGGTCCCAAAATGTTCCTGATAAAGTGAGGGATCCTCCCTGGACTACAAAGTACACATGGTCTTTAAGTTGGATTGACTCTGAATATGACTTTCATGTTATTCAAACCATAAGATCTTTTATCAGATAATGAATAGCCAAACATGTATCAGTTTTAAAAATAGTAATGAGTACATTTTTCACAAATAACCTTTATATTTAGAGCCACTGTAGTTAAATCAGAGGCAAAATAAACCAATATACTTATGAAATATCTCAAATTTATATCAGGAGAAATAATTAAAGGTAGCTTATTTGTTATAAAATAAAATCATAAATACTGAATACAATTCCTATACTTATCTATACAAAGACCTTAAATGTAACAATATCAAGTGAGACATTTCAGTTCAGTTCAGTTCAGTCACTCAGTCGTTTCCGACTCTTTGCAACCCAATGAATCACATCACGCCAGGCCTCCCTGTCCATCACCCACTCCTGGAGTTCACTCAAACTCATGTCCATCGAGTCAGTGATGCCATCCAGCTATCTCATCATCTGTCGTTCCCATCTCCTGCCCCCAATCCCTCCCAGCATCAGAGTCTTTTCCAATGAGTCAAATCTTCGCATGAGGTGACCAAAGTATTGGAATTTCAGCTTTAGCCTCATTCCTACCAAAAATGGCCAGGACCGATCTTCTTTAGAATGGACTGGTTAGATTGCCTTGCAGTCCAAGGGACTCTCAACAGCCTTCTCCAACACCACAGTTCAAAAACATCAATTCTTCGACACTCAGCTTTCTTCACTGTCCAACTCTCACATCCATACATGACCACTGGAAAAACCATAGCCTTGACTAGATAGATGGACCTTAGTCAGCAAAGTAATGTCTCTGCTTTTCAATATGCTATCTAGGTTGGTCATAACTTTTCTTCCAAGGAGTAAGTGTCTTTTAATTTCCTGGCTGCAGTCACCATCTGCAGTGATTTTGGAGCCACAAAAAATAAAGTCTGACACTGTTTCCACTGTTTCCCCATCTATTTTCCATGAAGTGATGGGACCAGATGCCATGATCTTCGTTTTCTGAATGGTGAGCTTTTCACTCTCCTCTTTCACTTTCATCAAGAGGCTTTTTAGCTCCTCTTCACTTCTGCCATAAGGGTGGTGTCATCTGCAAATCTGAGGCTATTGATATTTCTCTCGGAAATCTTGATTCCAGCTTGTGCTTCTTCCAGCCCAGAGTTTCTCATGATGTATTCTGCATATAAGTTAAATAAGCAGGGTGACAATATACAGCCTTGACGTACTCCTTTTCCTATTTGGAACCAGTCTGTTGTTCCATGTCCAGTTCTAACTGTTGCTTCCTAACCTGCATATAGGTCTCTCAAGGGTCAAGTCAGGTGGTCTGGTATTCCATCTCTTTCAGAATTTTCCACAGTTTATTATGATCCACACAGTCAAAGGCTTTGGCATAGTCAAAAAGCAGAAATAGATGTTTTTCTGGAACTCTCTTGCTTTTTCCATGATCCAGCGGATGTTGGCAATTTGATCTCTGGTTCCTTTGCCTTTTCTAAAACCAGCTCGAGCATCTGGAAGTTCATGGTTCACGTATTGCTAAAGCCTGGCTTGGGGAATTTTGAGCATTACTTTACTAGTGTGTGAGATGAGTGCAATTGTGTGGTAGTTTGAGCATTCTTTGGCATTGCCTTTCTTTGGGATTGGAATGAAAACTGACCTTTTCCAGTCCTATGGCCACTGCTGAGTGTTCCAAATTTGCTGGCATATTGAGGGCAGCACTTTCACAGCATCGTTTTTCAGGATTTGAAATAGCTCCACTGGAATTCCATCACCTCCACTAGCTTTGTTCATAGTGATGCTTTCTACGGCCCACCTGACTTCTCATTCCAGGATATCTGGCTCTAGGTGAGTGATCACACCATCATGATTATCTGGGTTGTGATTGTCTTTTTTGTACAGTTCTTCGGTGTATTCTTGCCACCTCTTCTTAATATCTTCTGCTCCTGTTAGGTCCATACCATTTCTGTCCTTTATCGAGCCCATCTTTGCATAAAATATTCCCTTGGTATCTCTAATTTTCTTGATGAGATCTCTAGTCTTTCTCATTCTGTTGTTTTCCTCTATTTCTTTGCATTGATCACTGAGGAAGGCTTTCTTGATGAACAAACTATTAAAATAGCAAGATTTTTAGGAAATACCTTCCTGTATCAATGCAAAAGGGTCAACATTTACTGGAGATCTACTGTATGCTAGGATATATTCTAAAAGTTTAAAAGAAAATTTAAAAATGCTTAGGAAAAATATGATTCTATTGTCATTTGTGTAGAATTGTTTTACAATGTTGTAAACTTTGCCTCTTTCATTCATTTGTCTTAGTTACATAGTCTTTCTTTTCGTAAGCACACCAAAGAATAATACTAGGAAAAGTAATTTACTTTATACATGTAAAATTCTATCTTAAAGTGTGTGTAACTCAACAAGTTTTCATCCTATTAGAATGAATCATACAAATTAGCTAAGTATAAATCAGCTTTGTTAGTAAAGTACCTGAATTATTTAACAAGTTGGGTAAGGGGTAAGCCAAGGATTGGCAAACTTATCTCCTTCTTTAATTATTGAATACAGTATCCCCTGTACAAAATTCAGATTTTATTGTACTGAATTTTAGCATTAATAATACATAATGCTGAGGACACCACACACTTTTATTCCAAATACAATATTCTACTGTAAGGAGACTGTTTAATAAGTGAGATCTGTGGTTTTATGCTGGGAGCTTTTTTGTTTGGTTATTATGCTGCTGTTTGATTGTGTTTTCTTCTTATTTAAATATTTAATGAAAGTTTTATCTAACTTGTGTTCCAAGGCTTTGAAGCAAAGGGCATAACTTATAATATCTAATAAGTGAATAAATGTCAGAATACTGAAAAAATATTGGATCTGCAAAATATATTAAAAGCACTGTTTTAATAATAGCGTAACAAATTCTGTTTTTCTCTTTAGATGATAAAGTGTAAGCAATGAGATTAGTAAGATATAAAATCTTCTAAAAATTTGGCTGTGCAGTGTTAATTTCTGTGTGACTACCTACTTCAATGTCTTCTGCTTAGTAGTTGTCTTAAAATGATCAGAGATATAAAACAGGTCCTGCTAAAGATGCCTTCAGTAAATTACCAAATATCTAACATTTTACACAAGTCATACATTATATACACAATCAGAGAATGCTTAATAGATAGGGCAATCAAAATATTTTTATATATATTTAAAATAGGTTACAAGGTGTTATTAGCACATAGATATGTGCTTTAGTTCAGTTCAGTCACTCGGTCTTGGCTCTTAGCGACCCCATGGACCATAGCACACCAGGTCTCCCTATCCATCACCAACTCCCAAAACTTTCCCAGACTCATGTCCCTTGAGTCCCTTGATGCCATCCAACCATTTCATCCTCTGTCATCCCCTTCTACTCCTGCCCTCAATTTTTCCTGGCTTCAGGGTTTTTTCAAATGAGTCAGTTCTTCACATCAGGTGGCCAAAGTATTGGAGTTTCAGCTTCAGCATCAGTCCTTCCAAGGAATATTCAGGACTGATTTTCTTTAGGATGGACTGGTTTGGTCTCCTTGCAGTCCAAGGGACTCGCAAGAGTCTTCTCTAACACCACAGTTCAAAAGCATCAATTCTTCAGCGCTCAGCTTTCTTTATAGTCCAACTCTCACATCCATACAAAGTGAAAGTGAAAGTGAAGTCGCTTTAGTCGTGTCCGACTCTTTGTGACCCCATGGACTGTAGCCTACCAGGCTCCTTTGTCCATGAGATTTTCCAGGCAATAGTTCTAGAGTGGATTGCCATTTCCTTCTCCATCACATCCATACATGACTACTGGAAAAATCATAGACTTGACTAGATAGACCTTTGTTGACAAAGTAATGTCTCTGCTTTTTAATATGCTGTCTAGGTTGATCATAACTTTTCTTCCAAGGAGTAAGCATCTTTTAATTTCATGGCTGCAGTCACCATCTGCAGTGATTTTAGAGCCCAAATAAGTAAAGTCTCTTACTGTTTCTATTGTTTCCCCATCTATTTGGCATGAAGTGATGGGACAAGACACCCTGATCTTAGTTTTTTGAATGTTGAGCTTTAAGCCAACTTTTCCCTCTCCTTTTCCACTTTCACCAAGAGGCTCTTTAGTTTCTCTTCTCTTCTGCCATAAGTGTGGTGTCATCTGCATATCTGAGGTTATTGATACTTCTCCCAGCAAAGTTGATTCCAGTTTGTGCTTCATCCAGCCTGTTATTTCATATAATGTACTCTGCATAGCAGTTAAAGAAGCAGGGTAACAGTATACAGCCTTGATGCACTCCTTTCCTGATTTGGAAAAATCTGTTGTTCCATGTCCACTTCTAACTGTTGCATCTTGACCTGCATGCATATTTCTTAGAAGGCAGGTAAGGTGGTCTGGTATGCCCATCTCTTTAAGACTTTTCCACAGTTTGTTGTGATCCACACAGTCAAAGGCTTTGGCATAGTCAATAAAGCAGAAATAGATGTTTTTCTGGAACTCTCTTCCTTTTTTGATGATCCAGTTGTTGTTGGCAAATTGATCTCTGGTCCTTTCCCTTTACTAAATCCAACTTGAGCATCTGGAAGTTCGCAGTTCACATACTGTTCAAGCCTGGCTTGGGAATTTTGAGCATTACTTTGCTAGTGTTTGAAATGAGTACAATTGTGCGGTAGTTTGAGCATTCTTTGGCATTGCCTTTCTTTGGGATAGGAACGAAAACTGACCTTTTCCAGTCCTGTGGCCACTGCTAAGGTTTCCATATTTGCTGGCATATTAAGTGTAGCACTTTCATAGCATCATCTTTTAGGATTTGAAATAGCTCAACTGGAATTCCATCACTTCCACTAGCTTTGTTTGTAGTGATGCTTCCTAAGGCCCACTTGACTTCGCATTCCAGGATGTCTGCCTCTAGGTGAGTGATCACACCATCGTGGTTATCTGGGTCATGAAGCTCTTTTTTTCTACAGTTCTTCTGTGCATTCTTGCCACCTCTTCTTAATATCTTCTGCTTCTGTTAGGTCCATACCATTTCTGTCTTTATTGTACTCATCTTTGCATGAAATTTTCTCTTGGTTCTCTAATTTTCTTGAAGAGATCTCTAGTCTTTCCCATTCTATTGTTTTCCTCTATTTCTTTGCATTGATCACTGAGGAAGGCTTCCCTGTCTGCCCTTGCTGTTCTTTGGAACTCTGCATTCAAATAAGTGTATCTTTCCTGTTCTCCTTTGCCTTTTGTGTCTTTTCTTTTCTTAGCTATTTGTAAAGCCTCCACAGACATCCATTTTGCCTTTTTATATTTTTTTTTTTCTTGGCGATGGTCTTAATCACTGTCTTTTGCACAGCGTCACAAACCTCCGTCCATAGTACTTCAGGCACTCTGTCTATCATGTCTAATCCAATTAATCTATTTGTCACTTCCAGTGTATAATTGTATGGGGTATGATTTAGGTCAAACCTGAATGGTCTATTGGTTTTCCCTACTTTCTTCAATTTAAGTCTGAATTTGGCAATAAGGAGTTCATGATCTGTGCCACAGTCAGCTCCCAGTCTTGTTTTTGCTAACTGTATGGAGTGTGTCCATTTTTGGCTGCAAAGAGTATTATCAATCTGATTTTGGTGTTGGCCATCTGGTGATATCCATGTGTAGAGTCTTCTCTTGTGTTGTTGGAAAAGGGTGTTTGCTAAGACCAGTACATTCTCTTGGCAAAACTCAGTTAGACTTTGACCTGCTTTGTTTTGTACTCCAAGGCCAAATTTGCCTGTTACTCCAGGTGTTTCTTGAATTCCTACTTTTGCATTTCAGCCCCCTATAATGAAAAGGACATCTTTTTTGGGTGTTATTTCTGGAAGGTCTTGTAGGTCTTCATGCTGCTGATGCTGCTGATGCTGCTGCTGCTAAGTCGCTTCAGTCGTGTCCGACTCTGTGCAACCCCACAGACGGTAGCCCACTGGGCTCCCCCATCCCTGGGATTCTCCAGGCAAGAATACTGGAGTGGGTTGCCATTTCCTACTCCAGTAGGTCTTCATAGAACCGTTCAACTTCAGCTTCTTCAGCGTTACTTATCAGTGCATAGACTTGAATTTCTGTGATATTGAATGTTTGCCTACAAAACAAACAGAGATCATTCTGCCATTTTTGAGATTGTTTTCAAGTACTGCATTTCAGACTCTTAGGTCAACTATGACAGCTATGCATGTCTTCTAAGGGATTCCTGCCTACAATAGTACATATAATGGTCATCTGAGGTAAATTCACCCATTTCAGTCCATTTTAGTTGGCTGATTCCTTAAATGCCAATGTTTACTCTTGCCATCTCTTGCTTGAACACTTCCAATTTTCCTTGATTCGTGGACCTAACAGTTCAGGTTCCTATGCAGTATTGCTCTTTACAGCATTGGACTTTACTTCCATCATTAGTCACATGCACAACTGGGTATTGTTTTTGCTTTGGCTCCATCCCTTCGTTCTTTCTGGAGTTATTTCTCCACTGATCTCCAGTAGCATATTGGGCACCTACTGACCTGGGGAGTTCCTCTTTCAGTGTCCTATCTTTTGCCTTTTCACTGGGTTCTCAAGGCAAGAACACTGAGGTGTTTGCCCTTCCCTTCTCCAGTGGACCACGTTTTGTGAAAACTCTCCACTATGACCCATTCATCTTGGGCGCCCTACATACATGGCTCACAGTTTCATTGAATTAGGCCATCTGTGGTCCATGTGATCATCTTCAGTAATCATAGCATGGTTTCTTTCTCCTAAAGTATTTGAGATGAATCTTGGAAAATTTTGCGAGGTTGAAATTAGAGGACAATCTAGTAAGAATATGTTGAAAAACTGTAGTTCTGAAAAGTGAGTGAAGTTTGTTTCCGTACTAACTCTAATAGTAGAATATGGTGAGAACTTTATTACATCAAATACAAGAGTTCAAACAAGTGGGAAATAGGCAGTAGGGATTAAAATACAATGTCAATTAAGTAAACTTAGAGTTGTGCCGGCTGGAAACCTTTTAGAAAAGCGGAATATTGAAGGAACTGTGTACACTGACATTTCCACTGTGTATCTGAACACAGATACATATGCATCTTTAGAAACAAATACAATAACCTATTTACTAGCTAGTATGTACACCTTGATGGTGAGAAAAGACCCTGATGATGGGAAAGATTGAAGGCAAAAGGAGAAGGGGACAGCAGAGGATGAGATGGTTAGATAGCATCACTGACTCAGTGAGCATGAATCTGAGCAATCTCTGGGAGATACTGGAGGACAGAGGAGCCTGGCATGCCACAGTCTATGAGGTCACATAGTCAGACATGGGTTAGCAAATGAACAGTAGCAACATCCTGAAGCTAGAGACATAACCAAGAATATGTAAGTCTGTCTTTAAAGCTAGTATATTGATATATATAGTCACTGTATTATACTGACATGTGGTCTACATGGACAATACTTTTTCAAATATCATACTAAGAAAAGGTTGTTCTATATAGACCCTGTATACAGGCAGTGCTCATAAAATTACCAGTTATACATTTATCTTTACTAACATCCCCACCTGACATGTAATGATAATACATGTTTATAGGAAAGCTGGCCCTTGGGAGTAAGTCAGCCCAAATTTAGTAATCAAATTTGGTCATGAACCATGTCATCTTGTGTAAGAATGCTGAGTTCCTCAAATTCAGATCCCCTCATTTCAGTCATGTTGTAAGAGGTGACTTTTAATTTATATAAAGCATGATTAGCACAGTGACTGGTTAGCACACAGCATATGCAAAATATTACATTTAAAGCTTTAGATAAATTATGATAATGAAATGAAGCTAAAGTGAACATTGGAAATTGAGGTGTAAACTGCTAGGATTTTATTGCCCTCTATCTCTCATAATACACTGACATTCGAAATTTTAAATGATCATAAAACAATAAATCACATGGATTATATTATGTAATGTTAATAAAAACCAGGGTGGGGGGGGACTCAGTTTCTCATTTTCAGAATATACACAAGTAGTTTTTTGAAGTACAGCAAATAAAATGGAGCTTAACAAAAAGTCATATTTTATTATTCTTAATACTATGACAGCACTTCAAAATAAATAAAAATATACTGCAGACATAAACTAAACAAATGTAGTTAGCATTGTTTTATATGCTAAGAGAATTAAATTTATGATTTTAACTTGAAATAGAAAAAAAAAAGCCACAGAAGTTGACAGAAAGTGTTTGCATATACCTCTTAAATCTGTTATTGACAGCACTTTGAAATCCAAGTGTTATTATATTCTGAGAAAAATCAACTTTGCTTTCCCATATAAACTAATTTCCAAAAGAAATATCCATGTATCATGCTATTATCCCCCTGAAAAAAAATCAGATTGAAAACCTGCCAACAGCTAAACCAAAGTTTATTATATTTATTTTCTCTTCACTTAACTGCTGTAGATATGAAAAGTATGTAAGGCCTACATACTTAAAACCTGTTCAAATTAAAAAAAAAAAAAGAAGTTTGGAATCCATGTTACCTGTAAATGTAATTGTGGTATCTACAATATCAGAAAAAGACTTCATGCCATCAAGTATTTTCAATGCTTTCAAGTATTTTCTCCTTACAAAAACAACCCATTGGCATCATAGTTCATATTAACCACTATAATACCTGAAAGCTGCAGGTATTATAGAGAAAAAAACTTTAATTTCTCATTTTTCACCCCATTATATTTATATAACTCTTGACTAAGTAATCTGAGGAAGTTTTAATCCAGTTCTGATTTGAAAAGCTACTGTAAAACGATTGTCATTGGCATGACAGTCCTAGTTGTTGGAAGAAAATGTCTCTAATGAGAGGCAATTACTTACGGCCTTACGTATTTGCATCCCTTTTTCTTTACCCAGCCAACACCAATTTCCTTTTCCATTTATATAACATTGTTGTAAAAGGGCAGTAATACTCCATCCTTCATTCTGGATTTGTTAACACTCATCTTTGTCACTCATAATCCCAGATATGCCTAAGAGAATATGGGTGTATATATACAAACACACACACACACATATATATATATGCACACATACATATGTACATATAAAAATTTGAGAATATGGATATGCATAAGTATGTACATGCCTCTTTTCAAAAAAATACTAGCTGTCAAAGCTCAACATTCAGAAAACAAAGATCATGGCATCTGGTCCCATCACTCCATGGGAAATAGATGGAGAAACAGTGGAAACAGTGTCAGACTTTATTTTGGGGGGCTCCAAAATCACTGCAGATGGTGACTGCAGCCATGAAATTAAAAGACGCTTGCTCCTTGGAAGAAAAGTTATAACCAACCTAGATAGCATATTCAAAAGCAGAGAGATTACTTTACCAACTAAGGTCCGTCTAGTCAAGGCTATGGTTTTTCCAGTAGTCATGTATGGATGTGAGAGTTGGACTGTGAAGAAGGCTGAGCACCGAAGAATTGATGCTTTTGAACTGTGGTGTTGGAGAAGACTCTTGAGAGTCCCTTGGACTGCAGGAGATCCAACCAGTCCATTCTGAAGGAGATCAACCCTGAGATTTCTTTGGAAGGAATGATGCTAAAGCTGAAACTCAAGTACTTTGGCCACCTCATGCAAAGAGTTGACTCATTGGAAAAGACTTTGATGCTGGGAGGGATTGGGGACAGGAGAAAAAGGGGACGACCAAGGATGAGATGGCTGGATTGCATCACGGACTTGATGGACGTGAGTCTGAGTGAACTCTGGGAGTTGGTGATGGACAGGGAGGCTTGGCGTGCTGTGATTCACGGGGTCGCAAAGAGTCGGACATGACTGAGTGACTGAACTGAACTGAACTGAAGACATGTGTTCAATGTTTTTGTTTCCCTTTATCAGTCTTGCTTTCCCTTGAGAAATTTCACTGCTCTTAATGTTACCTTTGTTTGGCACTACCTCACCATTGAAATGTGTGATTCCCTCTTCTTACGTTCCACATTTAATGCAGAATCCACACAGTTCACATCACAGTGACTGGTTCATCCATCTTTTCCTTTGGTTTTTCACACTCAGAAAGTTTTCCTCTTGTACTACTTTGTCTGAACTCAGGACTTACAACATGAAGTTTTAGAAACATACACTAAGAATAAGAATAGGTAATTATATTCTGTCCTTGAGAAATAATCTTTACAGTGTTAGACATATTAATATTTCATGGTTCTATTTCAATATGATTTTATTCTATTTGTTTAAGCAATTAAAAAAAAATAAACCCATTTGACCATAGTGGTAGAGAGGTATTTCTTTAGAAAACAAATTTCTGGTTCTGCTCTGTTTCTTCAGGAATATGGAATGACTATTAACAGGTATTCATATTGAATATATTTTCCCTCTTCCTTTGGTGCTCAAGGCTGGGGTATCAGGTACTCTGGTAAAAAAACAAACAAACGAACAAACAAACAAACAAAAACACTTCTTGGTACAAAAAATTATTCCAAGGCTAGAACTCCTATTTATGCATAAAACCACTCTAATTTTCTCTTCCTTCTCTACTTCAAATAAATTACTATGTCTGCTCCATGACTTTGGATCTGTATCACACAGCTTGACTTTTTCTCAAGCTGAGGCTTCACAAATGACCCACTAGTATCTAGATATTGCAACCATAGACAAAGGTCATAGTATCCTGATTCATGGAGTTGGGTCAAGATGTGTGTGTGTGTATGTGTGAGTGTGTGTGAACATGTGCAAAAGATTTTAAAGTATATTCACAACATCAGTAGTATTTGCAAGTAGCTTTAGTCAAGTCCACCCAACCTGGTGCACTAAGCGTGAGCGACTGAGACTGGCACACTAAGCGCAGGTGAGAGGAGCTACCCCATGTCCAAGGTCAAGGGCGGCAGCCAGGAGGAGCTACCCCACGTCCAAGGTCAGGGTCGGTGGCGGGGAGGAGAAACCCCACACCCAAGGCCAGGGGTGGCGGCCAGGAGGAGCAACACCACATCCAAGTAGCGGTGGCTGCATGGTGGCAGGAGGGCCTAGAGGAGCTATCTGACATTGAAGGGCAAGAAGGGCAGTGGTGAGGAGATACCCTTCATCCAAGGTAAAGAGCAGCAGCTGCACTTTGCTGGAGCAGACGTGAAGAGATACCCCACAGCCAAGGTAAGAGAAACCCAAGTAAGATGGTAAGTGTTAGAAGAGGGCATCAGAGGGCAGACACACTGAAACCATACTCACAGAAAACTAGTCAATCTAATCACACTAGGATCACAGCATTGTCTAACTCAATGAAACTAAGTCATGCCCATGGGGCAACCCAAGATGAGCGGGTCATAGTGGAGAGGTCTGACAGAATGTAGTTCACTGGAGAAGGGAATGGCAAACCACTTCAGTATTCTTGCCTTGAGAACCCCATGAACAGTATGAAAAGGCAAAATGATAGGATACTGAAAGAGGAACTCCCCAGGTCAGTAGATGCCCAACACGCTACTGGAGATCAGTAGAGAAATAACTCCAGAAAGAATAAAGGGATGGAGCCAAAGAAAAACAATACCCAGCTGTTGATGTGGCTGGTGATAGAAGCAAGGTCCAATGCTGTAAAGACCAATATTGCATAGGAACCTAGAATGTCAGGTCCATGAATCAAGGCAAATTGGAAGTGGTCAAACGAGACAGCAGGAGTGGATGTCGACATTCTAGGAATCAGCGAACTAAAATGGACTGGAATGTGTGAATTGAACTCAGATGACCATTATATGTACTACTGTGGGCAGGAATCCCTCAGAAGAAATGGAGTAGCCATCATGGTCAACAAAAGAGTCCGAAATACAGTACTTGAATGCAATCTCAAAAACGACAGAATGATCTCTGTTCATTTCCAAGGCAAACCATTCAATATCACAGAATCCTAGTCTATGCCCCAACCAGTAACGCTGAAGAAGCTGAGGTTGAACGGTTCTATGAAGACCTACAAGACCTTTTAGAACTAACACCCAAAAAAGATGTCTTTTTCATTATAGGGGACTGAAATGCAAAAGTAG
Organism: Oreotragus oreotragus; assembly: GCA_006410675.1. Classification (NCBI taxonomy): domain Eukaryota; kingdom Metazoa; phylum Chordata; class Mammalia; order Artiodactyla; family Bovidae; genus Oreotragus; species Oreotragus oreotragus. The sequence goes on from SJYX01002625.1 coordinate 352,324, forward strand.
GAAGTCAAGAAACACCTGGAATAACAGGCAAATTTGGCCTTGGAATGTGGAATACAGCAGGACAAAGACTAATAGAGCTTTACCAAGAAAATGCACTGATCATAGCAAACACCCTCTTCCAACAACACAAGAGAAGAGTCTACACATGGACATCAGCAGATGGTCAACACCGAAATCAGATTGATTACATTCCTTGCAGCCAAAGATGGAGAAGCTCTATACAGTCAACAAAAACAAGACCAGGAGCTGACTGTGGCTCAGATCGTGAACTCCTTATTACCAAACTCAGACTTAAATTGAAGAAAGTAGGGCAAAACACTAGACCATTCAGGTACGACCTAAATCAAATCCCTTATGATTATACAGTGGAAGTGAGAAATAGATTTAAGGGACTAGATCTGATGGATAGAGTGCCGGATGAACTATGGACAGACATTGCACANTCAGACTTAAATTGAAGAAAGTAGGGCAAAACACTAGACCATTCAGGTACGACCTAAATCAAATCCCTTATGATTATACAGTGGAAGTGAGAAATAGATTTAAGGGACTAGATCTGATGGATAGAGTGCCGGATGAACTATGGACAGACATTGCACAGGAGACCAGGATCAAGACCATCCCCAAGGAAAAGAAATGCAAAAAAGCAAAATGGCTGTCTGGAGAAGCCTTACAAATAGCACTGAAAAGAAGAGAGGGGAAAAGCAAAGGAGAAAAGGAAAGATATAAGCATCTGAATGCAGAGATCCAAAGAATAGCAAGAAGAGATAAGAGAGCCTTCTTCAGTGATCAATGCAAAGAAATAGAGGAAAACAACAGAATGGGAAACACTTGGGATCTCTTCAAGAAAATTAGAGGTACCAAGGGAACATTTCATGCAAAGATGGGCTCAATAAAGGACAGAAATGGTATGGACCTAACAGAAGCAGAAGATATGAAGAAGAGGTGGCAAGAATACACAGAAGAACTGTACAAAAAAGATCTTCATGACCCAGATAATCATGAGGATGTGATCACTCATCTAGAGCCAGACATCTTGGAATGTGAAGTCAAGTGGGCCTTTAGAAAGCATCACTACGAACAAAGCTAGTGGAGGTGATGCAGTTCCAGTTGAGGTATTTCAAATCCTGAAAGATGATGCTGTCAAAGTGCTGCACTCAATAGGCCAGCAAATTTGGAAAACTCAGCAGTGGCCACAGGACTGGAAAAAGTCAATTTTCACTCCAATCCCAAAGAAAGCTAATGCCAAAGAATGCTCAGACTACTGCACAATTGCAGTCATCTCACACTCTAGTAAAGTAATGCTCAAAATTCTCCAAGAAAGGCTTCAGCAATATGTGAACCATGAACTTACAGATGTTCAAGTTGGTTTTAGAAAAGGCAGAGGAACCAGAGATCGAATTGCCTACTCCAGTAGATCATGGGAAAAGCAAGAGAGTTCCAGAAAAACACCTATTTCTGCTTTATAGACTATGCCACAGCCTTTCTGGGCTATAGTCCTCAGTAAGTTCAGTTCAGTTCAGTCGCTCAGTCGTGTCCGACTCTTTGCGACCCCATGAATCACAGCATGCCAGGCCTCCCTGTCCATCACCATCTCTCGAAGTTCACTCAGACTCACGTCCATCGAGTCCATGATGCCATCCAGCCATCTCATCCTCGGTCGTCCCCTTCTCCTCCTGCCTCCAATCACTCCCAGCATCAGAGTCTTTTCCAATGAGTTAAATTTTCGCATGAAATGGCCAAAGTATTCGAGTTTCAGCTTTAGCATCATTCCTTCCAAAGAAATCCCAGGGTTGATCTCCTTCAGAATGGACTGGTTGGATCTCCTTGCAGTCCAAGGGACTCTCAGGAGTCTTCTCCAACACCACAGTTCAAAAGCATCAATTCTTGGGCACTCAGTCTACTTCACATCCAACTTTCACATTCATACATGACCACAGGAAAAACCATAGCCTTGACTAGACGGACCTTAGTCAGCAAAGTAATGTCTCTGCTTTTGAATATACTATCTAGGTTTGTCATAACTTTTCTTCCAAGGAGTAAGCGTCTTCTAATTTCATGGCTGCAGTCACCATCTGCAGTGATTTTGGAGCCCAAAAAAATAAAGTCTGACACCGTTTCCACTGTTTCCCCATCTATTTCCCAT
>SJYX01002625.1:381217-405463 GCA_006410675.1 Oreotragus oreotragus
TTTTTTTTTTTTTTCAAATCACAGACATTGAGTTTGCATTATTAGAACTTTTATTTGAGACTTTTAAATATTTTTGATGTAGCTTTTGGTCCATTAGGGATACAGTTTTAAAATAGCTTTAATCTTCTAACCTAATAATTCTAACATCTGTGCCAATTCTAGATGCTTTGATTGATGATTTTTTCTTATCAATATGAAAATATATTCCTGCTTCTTTGTATGCCTGATAATTTCGTGTTCAGTGCCTGACTTTGTTGAGTTCTTGTTTTGTTTTTTTCTTGGAAGCTGGATAATTTTTTATTCTTATAACATTTTTGATCTTTGTGCTAAAATGTGATTGAGCTGCTTAGAAGAAGTTTAATCCTATTGGGTCTTTTTTTTTTTTTTTTTTACTTTATTATGCCAGACTGTATACTCAGTATAAAATTAATTATTCTTCAATACTGAGGACAGAACTTTCTGTGAAATCTACCCAATGTCCTATAAATTTTGCATTTACCCAATCTGGCTAGAGGGAAAATTCACTATTATCAGCTTTATGGAAATGCTGAGCATATTACCTTTAATCAGTTCAGATGGTTGTTTCTTTGGCCCCAAGTAGTTTCCTCATATATATATGTGTTGAACCATATTTAATTGTGTTCCTGAGGGTACCCTGCATAGATCTATATACAGAGAAGATAGTTTCACTATGTATCTATTGGCTGTATTGAAATATGGTATATGCCACTTACTGGACCTGCTTTTCCAGAGATCCCAAGATACACTGCTTCTGTATTGGGGTTATTTTAGCATTTTCTACTTCAGTTCAGTTCAGTTCAGTTCATTTGCTCAGTCGTGTCTGACTCTTTGCAACCCCATGAATCACAGGATGCCAGGCCTCCCTTTCCATCAGCAACTCCCGGAGTTCACTCAAACTCACGTCCATCGAGTTGGTGATGCCATCCAGCCATCTCATCCTCTGTCGTTCCCTTTTCCTCCTGCCCCCAATCCCTCCCAGCATCAGAGTCTTTTCCAATGAGTCAACTCTTCACATAAGGTGGCCAAAGTACTGGAGTTTCAGCTTTAGCATCAGTCCTTCTAAAGAACACCCAAGACTATTTCTCCTAGAATGGACTGGTTGTATCTCCTTGCAGTCCAAGGGACTCTCAAGAGTCTTTTCCAACACCACAGTTCAAAAGCATCAATTTTTCGGTGCTCAGCTTTCTTCACAGTCCAACTCTCACATCCATACATGACTACTGGAAAAACCATAGCCTTGACTAGATGGACCTTTGTTGGCAAAGTAATATCTCTGCTTTTGAATATGCTATCTAGGTTGCTCTTAACTTTCCTTCCAAGGAGTTAGAATCTTTTAATTTTCTGGCTGCAGTCACCATCTGCAGTGATTTTGGAGCCCCCCAAAAATAAAGTCTGACACTATTTCCACTGTTTCCCCAGCTATTTCCAATGAACTGATGGGACCAGATGCCATGATTTTAGTTTTCTGAATGATGAGCTTTAAGCCAACTTTTTCACTCTCCTTTTTCACTTTCATCATGTGAGTCTAATTCTTCTTTGTTTCTCTATGGTCATTTATGGTATCTTGTTTTCTTATTTTACAGTGATTTATGTCTTATAATCTAGTAAAAATCATTTAATTTTTTAAAATACTTTTTTTTTTTATAAATGTATTTTTATTTCTGTTTTTGTAAGTTTCTGGGTGATGACCAAACAGGTACACTTAAATTATATAACCATTGAGGAGTTGTTACAAACATAATAACCCAAGAGACTCCTCTGTACATAGGACTCTCCAGGCAAGAATAATGGAGTGGGTAGCCATTCCCTTTTCCAGGGGCTCTTCATGACCCAGGGATCAAACCTGGGTCTCCTGCATTGCAGGCAGATTCTTTACCATCTGAGCCACCAGGGAAGCCCAATNATAATAACCCAAGAGACTCCTCTGTACATAGGACTCTCCAGGCAAGAATAATGGAGTGGGTAGCCATTCCCTTTTCCAGGGGCTCTTCATGACCCAGGGATCAAACCTGGGTCTCCTGCATTGCAGGCAGATTCTTTACCATCTGAGCCACCAGGGAAGCCCAATGGTTGTATAAATGTTGTCCTTAAATTTACGTGAAGGTAGATTTGTTTGTAGAATTGTGTGTGTAATGTATACCTATTCATAATTCTTGGATGAATAAGAGTTTCTGTAAGAGAAAGTATACATTTCTGTAATCTTCTGTAACAGAAGTATACATTTCTTAATTCTGAGTTTATGTGTGTTCTCTTGTTAGGTGTCTCATTCTGCATAAATCCTAGAGTTTGCCCTCTGTTTCCAAGTGGTAGGCCATTAGAGACTGACAGCTGAACCAGAGGCATATTCTGGCTCCAATATTTGATAGCTATCTTGTCTTGTAATGTCCCATATTGTAGGGACTCTAAAAGTTTTTCTTATTTTCTTTACTTTCCTACTTTTAAAAAATTCATATAATTCATTAAAAATTTTTTTTAATGTATCCATTATTTTCAGATACACTGTATCAGGAAGTTTTAATGAGTATCTTTTATATAAAATTGTCATAAAGAACTCAACATGAATTTCTAAGCCAGGATGAAATAATGTCCCTTATTAGTCTATTCATTGGCTTTACATTGATATTTTTTTAAAGCTGTTGATAATTATTAAGAAACTAGTTACATATTTTAATTATGATTTTTATATTAAATATAGTAAGATAAGTTGTTACTGAAATAACAGTGTAATCTAAGCTTCAGAATGGCTAAAAATAAATACATAAGTAAGTAAATAACAAATGAAAAATAAGTAAATGTGTTTCTAAATAAAAATCTTTGGGCAAGTTGTAGAAAACTGCAATATTTTTGGGAGAACTTTAAAAACTGATGACATTTGACAAGAAGAAGACAAGTTAATGCAACAGTAGCAATTGTATTTGACTATAGATGAATAAAGTAATATTTCCATGTTCTTTTCTCCCAGTGGGAAAAGATGTAAATGAGGAAGGCATGGAAAATGAAGAATGAACTATGAGAGAGTATAATGTGTTAGACTGCCCATAAGGAGGATTAGGATTCTTTTTTCTCCTTTCTATGAAGTCCCAGTATTGCCTTTGATATTAAATCACAATTGGCTTTTAATAAAAATTTTATATTAAATTCTCTGCCTAGCACTCCTTAACTGAGAATGGCAAATGATAGCATGTATTCTAGATAGGTGATGTCTTTATTTGTGGGGTGTGGGGGGTGAGGCTTTGTAATAATGGCTGTCTAGCTACTCTTCAGCAAGTTAAATGCAGAATACCTTTACAACAAACCTTATCTTGCTGCCTAGTAATGGAATCATTAAAATTTCATCCTATTGTCCTTAGTTAATCATCAAGCATTACTTCCCATGTTGATGATCTACTCTGGGAAAACCTAACATACTATGGAAAATTCTGAAAGAGATGGGAATACCAGACCACTTGACCTGCATTTTTAGAAATCTGTATGGAGGTCAGGAAGCAAAAGTTAGAACTGGACAGGGAACAACTGACTGGTTCCAAATAGGAAAAAGAGTATGTCAAAGCTGTATATTGTCACCCTGCTTATTTAACTTATATGCAGAGAACATCATGAAATATGCTGGGTTGGATGAAGCACAAGGTGGAATCGAGATTGCCTGGAGAAATCTCAATAACCTCGGATATGCAGATGACACCACCCTAATGGCAGAAAGTGAAGAAGACATAAAGAGCCTCTTGATGAAAGTGAAAGAGGAGAGTGAAAAAGTTGGCTTAAAGCTCAACATTCAGAAAACTAAGATCATGGCATCCAGTCCCATCACTTCATGGGAAATCGATGGGGAAACAGTGTCAGATTTATTTTGGGGGGCTCCAAATTCACTGGAGATGGTGACTGCAGCCATCAAATTAAAAGATGCTTACTATTTGGAAGAAAAGTTATGACCAACATAGACAACATATTAAAAAGCTGAGACACTGCTTTGCCAACAAAGGTCCATCTAATCAAGGCTATGGTTTTTCCAGTAGTCATGTATGGATGTGAGTGTTGGAGTATAAAAAGCTGAAGGCTGAAGAATGGATGCTTTTGAACTGTAGTGTTGGAGAATACTCTTGAGAGTCCCTTAAACTGCAGGGAGATCCAACCAGTCCATCCTAAAGGCAATCAATCCTGAATATTCATTGGAAGGACTGATGCTGAAACTGAAGCTCCAGTACTTGGGCCACCTGATGCGAAGAGTCCACTCACTGGAAAGACCCTGATGCTGGGAAAGTTTGACGGCGGGAGGAGAAGGGAAAGACAGAGGATGAGATGTTTGGATGGCATCACTGACTCAATGGACATAAGTTTGAGTAAACTAAGGGAGTTGATGATGGACAGGGAGGCCCGGCATGCTGCAGTCCATGCGCTCGCAGAGAGTTGGACATGACCGAGTGACTGAACTAAAATGAACACATCCTTTTAAAGTTCATTTTATTTATTTTTTATTTCTTTTGGATGGCATCACTGACTCAATGGACATAAGTTTGAGTAAACTAAGGGAGTTGATGATGGACAGGGAGGCCCGGCATGCTGCAGTCCATGCGCTCGCAGAGAGTTGGACATGACCGAGTGACTGAACTAAAATGAACACATCCTTTTAAAGTTCATTTTATTTATTTTTTATTTCTTTAAATATAAATTTATTATTTTAATTGGAGGTTAATTACTTTACAATATTGTATTGGTTTTGCCATACTTCAACATGAATCTGCCATGCCTATACACGTGTTCCCCATCCTGAAACCCCTCCCACATCCCTCCTCATACCATCTCTCTGGGTCATCCCAGTGCACCAGCTTCAAAAGTCCAGTATCATGCATCAAATCCGGACTGGTGATTCTTTTCATATATGATATTATACATGTTTCAATGCCATTCTCCCAAATCATCCCACCCTCTCCCTCTCCCACAGAGTCGAAAAGACTGTTCTATACATCTGTGTCTCTTTTGCTGTCTCACTTACAGGGTTATTGTTACCATCTTTCTAAATTCCATATATATGCGTTAGTATACTGTATTGGTATTTTTCTTTCTGGCTTACTTTACTCTGTATAATAGGCTCCAGTTTCATCCACCTCATTAGAACTGATTCAAATGTATTCTTTTTAATGGCTGAGTAATACTCCATTTTGTATATGTACCACAGCTTTCTTATCCATTCATCTGCTGATGGACATCTAGGTTGCTTCCATGTCCTGGCTATTATAAACAGTGCTGCAATGAACATTGGGGTACACGTGTCTCTTTCAATTCTGGTTTCCTCGGTGTGTATGCCCAGCAGTGGGATTGCTGGGTCATAAGGCAGTTCTATTTCCAGTTTTTTAAGGAATCTCCACACTGTTCTCCATAGTGGCACTATGAGTTTGCATTCCCACCAACAGTGTAAGAGGGTTCCCTTTTCTCCACACCCTCTCCAGCATTTACTGCTTGTAGACTTTTGGATCACAGCCATTGTGACTGGTGTGAAATGGTACATTGTTGTGGTTTTGAACTTGCATTTCTATGATAATGAGTGATGTTGAGCATCTTTTCATGTGTTTGTTAGCCATCTGTATGTTTTCTTTGGAGAAATGTCTGTTTAGTTCTTTGGCCCATTTTTTGATAGGGTCGTTTATTTTTCTGGAATTGAGCAGGAATTGCTTGTATATTTTTGAGATTAGTTGTTTGTCAGTTGCTTCATTTGCTATTATTTTCTCCCATTCTGAAAGCTGTCTTTTCACCCTGCTTATAGTTTCCTTTGTTGTACAGAAGCTTTTAATTTGAATTAGGTCCCATTTGTTTATCTTTGCTTTTATTTCCAATATTCTGGGAGGTGGGTCATAGAGGATCCTGCTGTGATTTATGTCAGATCATGTTTTGCCTATGTCCCCTTCTAGGAGTTTTTAGTTTCTGGTCTTACATTTAGACCTTTAATCAATTTTGAGTTTATTCTTGTATATGCTGTTAGAAAGTGTTCTAGTTTCATTCTTTTACAAGTGGTTGACCAATTTTCCCAGCACCACTTTTTAAAGAGATTGTCCTTACTCTATTGAATATTTTTTGCCTCTCTTGTCAAAGATAAGGTGTCTGTATGTGTGTGGATTTATCTCTGGGCTTTCTATTTTGTTCCATTGATCTATATTTCTGTCTTTGTGCCAGTACCATACTGTCTTGATGACTGTGGCTTTATAGTAGAGCCTGACGTCAGGCAGGTTGATTCCTCCAGTTCCATTCTTCTTCCTCAAGATGGCTTTGGCTATTTGAGGTTTTTTGTATTTTCATACAAATTGTGAAATTATTTGTTCTAGCTCTGTGAAAAATACCGTGGGTAGCTTGATAGGGATTGCATTGAATCTACAGATTGCTTTGGGTAGTATACTCATTTTCACTATATTGATTCTTCTGATCCATGAACATGGTATATTTCTCCATCTATTACTGTCCTCTTTGATTCCTTTCACCAGTGTTTTACAGTTTTCTATATATAAGTCTTTAGTTTCTTTAGATAGGGGAAGGCAAAGGCACCCTACTCCAGTACTCTTCCCTGAAAAACCGCACAGATGGAAGAGCCTGGTAGGTTGCAGTCCATGGGGTTGCGAAGAGTTGGACATGACTGAGCGACTTCACTTTCATGCATTGGAGAAGGAAATGGCAACCCACTCCAGTATTCTTGCCTGGAGAATCCCAGGGACAGAGCGGCCTGGTGAGCTGCTGTCTATGGGGTTGCACAGAGTTGGACACCACTGAAGCAACTTAGCAGCAGCAGTGGTTTCTTTAGGTAGATATATTCCTAAGTATTTTATTCTTTTCATTGCAATGGTGAATGGAATTTTTCCCTTAATTTCTCTTTCTCTTTTCTCATTATTATTGTATAGGAATGCAAAGGATTTCTGTGTGTTGATTTTATATCCTGCCACTTTACTATATTCATTGGTTAGCTCTAGTAATTTTCTGGTGGAATCTTTATAGTTTTCTATGTAGAGGATCATGTCATTTGCAAACAGTGAGAGTTTTACTCCTTTTCCAATTTGGATTCCATTTATTTTTCTGCTCTAATTGCTGTGTCCAAAACTTCCAAAACTATGTTGAATAGTAGCGGTGAGAGTGGGCACCCTTGTCTTGTTCCTGACTTTAGGGGAAATGCTTTCAACTTTTCACCATTGAGGATAATGTTTGCTGTGGGTTTGTCATATAGCTTTTATTATGTTGAGGTATGTTCCTTCTATTCCTGCTTTCTGGAGAGGTTTTTTTTTTTTATCATAAATGGATGTTGAGTTATGTCAAAGGCTTTCTCTGCATCTATTGAAATAATCATATGGCTTTTATTTTTTAATTTGTTAATGTGGTATATTACATTGATTGATTTGCAGATATTGAAAAATCCTTGCATCCCTGGGATAAAGCCCATTGGCCGTGATGTATGAACTTTTTAATGTGTTGTTGGATTCTGATTGCTAGAATTTTGTTAAGGATTGTTGCATCTATGTTCATCAGTGATATTGGCCTGTAGTTTTCTTTTTTGTGGCATCTTTGTCAGGTGTTGGTATTAGGGTGATGGTAGCCTCATAGAATGAGTTTGGAAGTTTACCTTCCTCTGTGATTTTCTGGAAGAGTTTGAGTAGGAAAGGTGTTAGCTCTTCTCTAAATTATTGGTAGAATTCAGCTGTGAAGCCATCTGGACCTGGGCTTTCGTTTCCTGGAAGATTTCGGATTACAGTTTCAATTTCTGTGCTTGTGATGGGTCTCTTAAGATGTTCTATTTCTTCTTGGTTCAGTTTTGGAAAGTTGTACTTTTCTAGAATTTGTCCATTTCTTCCACATTGTCCATTTTATTGGCATATAATTGCTGATAGCAGTCTCTTATGATCCTTTGTATTTCTGTGTTGTCTGTTGTGATCTCTCCATTTTCATTTCTAATTTTATTGATTTGCTTTTTCTCCCTTTGTTTCTTGATGAGTCTCATTCCAGACTCTTGTTGACTATGATGGCTACTCCATTTCCTCTAAGGGACTCTTAGAAGATGTAATGGGCATCTGAATTAAACTCTCCCATTCTTGCCTGTTTTAGTTCACTGACTCCTAAAATCTCAATGTTCACTCTTACCATCCCCTGCTTGTCCATGTCCAATTTGCCTTGATTCATGGACCTGACATTCCAGGCTCCTATGTAATGTTGTTCTTTACAACATTGAACGTTACTCCCATCACCAGACATATGCATAACTGATCCACGATTCTGCTTTTGCCCAGCCTCTTGATCCTTTTTGGAGCTGTTTCTCTGCTGCGGTTGTAAAGAATCTTTTATCTATGTCTTTTGCAATAGACAAAATCTCCAGGCCATAACCCATGGTCTTTAAGGACTTCATCTCTTCTGAGAGCTGCTGTGAAATGAGTTAGTTACTACATTTTTTATTTTCCTTCAGTGCTTTGATAAGTCCTTGGCAATAATGTAATAGTTGGTGATGGACAGGGAAGCCTGGCATGCTGCAGTCTATGGCGTCACAAGAAGTCAAACATGACTGAGAGACAAGTGAACTGAATCGTTGTTCATATAAGTCTTCATCAAAGTGCATAGGAAGCCCACTAATTATTTCAAAAGAAGACAACTGCTATTTACCAAAAGTACTAGAATAATATAGACAAGCACCAAGAAGGTTTTAGCTATGAAATTTGAAAAGCCTCTTGAGAGTTTTATCAATCAATTTCTAATTTAATTTTTTGTTAGAGTATAATTGCTTTAGGAGACAGGGATCAAGACTATCCCCAAGAAATAGAAATGCAAGAAAACAAAATGGCTGTCTGAGGAGGCCTTACAAACAGCTGTGAAATAAGAGAGGTGAAAAGCAAAGGAGAAAAGGAAAGATATACCCATTTGAATGTAGAGTTCCAAAGAATAGCCAGGAGAGACAAGAAAGCCTTCCTCAATGATCAGGGCAAAGAAATAGAGGAAAACAACAGAACTGGAAAGACTAGTGATCTCTTCAAGAAAATCAGAGGTATCAAGGGAGCATTTCATAAAAAGATGGGCTCAATAAAGAATAGAAATTGTATGGACCTAACAGATATTAGATCCTAACAGATATTAGAAGCAGAAGATATTAAGAAGAGGTGGCACAATTCACAGAAGAGCTATACGAAAAAGATCCTCATGACCCAGATAATCATGATGGTATGATATCTCATCTAGAGCCAGACATCATGGAATGCAAAGTCAAATGGGCCTTAGGAAGCATCACTATGAACAAAGCTAGTGAAGGTGATGAAATTCAAGTTGAGCTATTTAAAATCCTAAAAGATGATTCTGTGAAAGTGCTACACTCAATATGCCAGCAAATTTGGAAAACTCAGTAGTGGCCACAGAACTGGAAAAGGTCAATTTTGATTCCAATCTTAAAGAAAGGCAATGTCAAAGATTGCTGAAACTACTGCACAATTGTACTCCTCCCACAGACTGGTAAAGTAATGCTCAAAATTCTCCAAGCCAGGCTTCAACAATACATGAACCATGAACTTCCAGATGTTTAAGCTGTATTTAGAAAAGGCAGAGGAACCAGAGATCAATTGCCAACATCCACTGTATTATTGAAAAAGCAAGAGAGTTCCAGAAAAACATCTATATCTGCTTATTCACTGCCAAAGCCTTTAACTGTGTGGATCACTACAAACTGTGGAAAATTCTTAAAGAGAATTCAGGGAGCCTGATTCCTTCAGCTCTGTTTTTCTTTCCCAAGATTGCTTTAGCTATTTGGCATCTTTTGTGTTTCCATAGAAATTTTAAAGTTTTCGTTTTTTCTAATTCTGTGAAAAAATGCCCTTGGTAGTTTGATATGGATTGCATTGAATCTGTAGATTCATTCTCACAATATTGATTCTTCCAATCCAAGAACATGCTACATCTCCACATCTGTTTGTGTCATCTTTGATTTCTTTCATCAGTATCTTATAATTTTCTCAGTATACGTATTTTTTCCCTTAGTTTGATGTATTCCTGCTGCTGCTGCTAAGTCCCTTCAGTCTTGTCCGACTCTGTGCGACCCCATAGACAGCAGCCCACCAGGGTCCCCTGTCCCTGGAATTCTCCAGGCAAGAACAATGGAGTGGGTTGCCATTTCCTTTTCCCTAATGCATAAAAATGAAAAGTGAAAGTGAAGTCACTCTGTCGTGTCCTACTCTTTGCAACCCCATGGACTGCAGCCTACCAGGCTCCTCTGTCCATGGGATTTTCCAGGCAAGAGTACTGGAGTAAGGTGCCATCGCCTTCTCCAGGTCTATTCCTAGGTATTTTTATTCTTTTTGCTGCAGTGGTAAATGTGATTGCTTCTTTAATTTCTCTTTCTGATATTTTGTTATTATAATATAGGAATGGAAGAGATTTTTGTGTGTCAATTTTGTATCTTGCAGCTTTATCAGGTTCATTGATGAGCTCTAATAGCTTTCTGGTGTCAGCGTTAGGACTTTCTATGCACATATCAGGTCACGTGCAGTGACAGCTCTACTTCTTTTTCAATTTGGATTCCTCTTCTTTCTTTTTATTCCCTGATTGCTGTGGCTACAACTTCCAAAACTGTTTTGAATACAAGTGGAAAGAGTAAACATCTTTGTCTTCCTCCTGATCTTAGAGGAAATGCTTTTGTTTTTTCATCATTGAGAATTATGTTTTCTATGAGTTTGTTGTATATGGCCTTTATTATGTTGAGGTAGGTTCCTTCTATGCCCACTTAAAAAAAAAATCATGAATGGGTGTTGAATTCTGTCAAAAGCTGTTTTCTGTATCTATAGAGATGATCATATAGCTTTTATTCTTCCATTTTTTAATATGGTAGGTCACGTTGGTTTGCATATATTAAAAATCCTTGCATCTCTGGAATAAATCCTACTTGATCATGGTGTATGATCCTATTGATGTGTTATTGGGTTCTGTTTGCTAGTATTTTGTTAAGGATTTTAGCATCTTTGTTCATCAGTGATATTGACCTGTAATTTTCTTTTTGTGTGTGATATCTTTGTCTGATTTTGGTATTAGAGTGATTGTTGCCTTGTAGAATGAACTTGGATATATTCCTTTCTCTGCATTTTTTTCAAAGAGTTTGAGAAGGATAGATATTAGCTCTTCTCAAAATGTTTGGCAGAATTTGCCTGTGAAGCCACCTGATTTTGAAATTTTCTTTGCTGGAAGATTTTTAATCACAGTTGCAATTTCATTACTTGTGATTGATCTGTTCATATTTTCCATTTCTTTCTGGATCAGTATTGGAATGTTATATCATTCTAAAAATTTGTCAATTTCTTCCAGATTGTTGTTGTTTTTTTATTTTTTCTTCTTCTTTTTTTTTTTTTGTTGTTGTTTATTTTTTGGCTTATAGTGTCTTGCAGTAGCAGTAGTCTTTTATGATCCTTTGTGTTTCTGCGGTGTCAGTTGTAACTTCTCCTTTTTCTATTGATTTGAGTCATCCCCCCTTTTTTTTCTTGATGAATCTGGCTAAAGTGTTATCAATTTTATTTATCTTCTCAAAGAACCAGCTTTTAGTTTCATTGTTCTATGCTATTGTTTGCTTCATTTCTATTTCATATATTTCTATTCTGATCTGTATGATATATATTTTTTAACTTCAGCTAACTTTGAGCTTTGTTTGTTCTTCTTTCTCTAGTTGTTTTAGTTGTAAGGTGAGGTTGTTTATTTAAGATTTTTCTTGTTTCTTGAGGTGAGATTGTATTTCTAGAAATTTCCCTTTTAGAACTGCTTTTGTTGCATACTGTAGTTTTGGGTCATCATGTTTTCATTGTCATTTGTTTGTAGGTATTTTTTTAAATTTTCTTTTTGGTTTCTTCAATGATCTGCTGGTTATTTAGAAGCATATTTTTAGTCTCAATGTGTTTGTTTTTTTACAGTATTTTTTTCTGTGATTGATTTCACCAATTGAGTTTTGATAGTACCATTAGCGGAGAAGTCAATGGCAACCCACCCCAGTACTCTTGCCTGGAAAATTCCATGGATGGAAGAGCCTGGCTGCAGTCCATGGGGTAGTGAAGAGTTGGACATGACTGAGCGACTTCACTTTCACTTTTCACTTTCATGCATTGGAGAAGGAAATGGCAACCAACTCCAGTATTCTTTCCTGGAGAATCCCAGGGATGGGGAAGCCTGGTGGGCTGACATCTATGGGGGTGACACAGATTGGGACACAACTGAAGTGACTTAGCAGCAGCAGCAACAGTACCATTAGACTTTTCTACCACTCCTAAAGATTGGGGATGATAAGTGCAATGAGAATGGTTTATTACTGGTCAAATATCACAAATGGATTTAATTATTTGTGCAATAAAGTGGGTCCTTCAATCACCAGGCAACCCAGAAAGTATCCCCCAAACAGGAATTATTTTTTCCAATAGCCATTTACCTACTGATAAAGCCATTGCTCTCCTGCAGGGAAAAGATTCAACCCAGGTGTAAACAATACAGATCATTACCAAAATATATTTATCTCCTTGAGATGATAGAATTTGGAGAAAGTCCAATTGCTATACCTCAAAACATCCCTTAGGAAGGGAAACGTGACATTGATTCCATGAATTGGTTTTCTGGGATTATATTTAGGGCAAATAGATTATTGGGCATATGCCTCATGGGCTTCTGTAGCAGAGCATTCCCAAATATATTGTTTTCCTTGTAGAATCACTCATTTCCCAAATTTGCTACTTTTAGTTGAAGAAGGAAAGTCTGAGAAGACTTTTCATTCATCTATTGAATTTCAAATGCCTTCAACTTAAAATAATTTTTATTTCTACTCTGGGGTTCCAAGTGCATGGCCATACTCGTGTGCATTTACAATAATAAAAGGGACAGTGCTGTCCATTACAAAACTATTGAATAACTTCACTCTTTTATAGAACATCTCAGTGTAATATGCTCACCTGTGTTCCATAATGAACAGTTTATTGTTCATGTATTCTATATAATCTAATCTATGTGCTAAGTTGCTTTTGTCATGTCCAACTCTTTACAACACCATGGACTATAGCCCTCCAGACTCCTTTGTCCATAGCAATTCTCCAGGCAAGAATAGTGGAGAGGGTTGCCATGTCCTCCTCTAGGGATCTTCCCAACCCATTGATTGAATGTGCATCTCCTGTGTCTCTTGCATTGCAGGCAGATTCTTTATCCAATGAGCTACGTGGGAAGCCCAATATAACCTATATATATCACAATTATTAACCTATATTCAGTGTAACCTAGAGGGGCGGAATTCTTTTTCCTGTTCTAGGATACATACTCAAATATCCTGTCTTGTAGATTTTGTATTTACAACTAAATATAAAGCATATTTGTGGGTTGTTGCTCAACCCTTGGGATTCAAGCCAGTTGGAGGTTTTCATGACATATTGAAGCAAGAACCTATGTAATTGCTGTGTAGTTTTTTTTTTTTTTAATGCCCTATAAATATAGTGAAGACACATCTTGCTGCTGCTGCTGCTGCTGCTGCTGCTAAGTCGCTTCAGTCGTGTCTGACTCTGTGCGACCCCATAGACATCAGCCCACCAGGCTCCCCCATCCCTGGGATTCTCCAGGCAAGAACAGTGGAGTGGGTTGCCATTTCCTTCTCCAGTGCACGAAAGTGAAAAGTGAAAGTGAAGTCGCTCAGCCATATCTGACTCTTTGCGACCCCATGGACTGCACCCTACCAGCCTCCTCCATCCATGGGATTTTCTAGGCAAGGGTATTGGAGTGGGGTGCCATCACCTTCTCCGAAGACACATCTTAGTTTTCTGAAAAAAAAAAAAAAAATCAGTTTATGCCTACTGCAGTCAGGTCCCATATGTGTGTTGGTTTGAATGCTAAACTGGGTGGTTATGTTCCCCATAAACTCACCTTTGATAATGTAATTGTTATTCTATTGACCTTTATACAGAGGAGAACGTACTGGTAGATAAGTGCATGTTTCCTCAGCTATATCAGGTATCCTGAAATGACAAGTTGCAGTAAAATGGAAGAATAAAAATAGAAATATGGAAATGGTAACAGAAATAAAGGGTCGTTTGATCTCTTCAGTGCAGTTCAGTTCAGTTGCTCAGTCGTATCTGACTCTTTATGACCCCATGAATCGCAGCATGACAGGCCTCCCTATCCATCACCAACTCCCAGAGTTCACTCAGACTCATGTCCATCCAGTCAGTGATACCATCTAGCCATCTCATCCTCTGTCATCCCCTTCTCCTCCTGCCCCCAATCCCTCCCAGTATCAGAATCTTCTCCAATGAGTCAACTCTTTGCGTGAGGTGGCCAAAGTACTGGAGTTTCAGCTTCAGCATCATTCCTTCCAAAGAAATCCCAGCACTGATCTCCTTCAGAATAGACTGGCTGGATCTCCTTGCAGTCCAAGGGATTCTCAAGAATTTTCCCCAGCACCACAGTTCAAAAGCATCAATTCTTTGGTGCTCAGCCTTCTTCACAGTCCAACTCACATCCATACATGACCACAGGAAAAACCATAGCCTTGACTAGACGGACCATTGTTGGCAAAGTAATGTCTCTGCTTTTCAATATGCTATCTAGGTTGGTGATAAATTTTCTTCCAAGGAGTAAGCGTTTTTTAATTTCATGGCTGCAGTCAACATCTGCAGTGATTTTGGAGCCCCCCAAAATAACGTCTGACACTGTTTCTACTGTTTCTCCATCTATTTCCCATGAAGTGATGGGACCAAATGCCATGATCTTTGTTTTCTGAATGTTGAACTTTAAGCCAACTTTTTCACTCTCCACTTTCACTTTCATCAAGAGGCTTTTTAGTTCCTCTTCACTTTATGCCATAAGGGTGGTGTCATCTGCATATCTGAGATTATTGCTATTTCTCCCAGCAATCTTGATTCCAGCTTGTGATTCTTCCATACCAGTGTTTCTCATGATGTACTCTGCATAGAAGTTAAATAAGCAGGGTGACAACATACAGCCTTGACATACTCCTTTTCCTATTTGGAACCAGTCTGTTGTTCCATGTCCAGTTCTAACTGTTGCTTCCTGATCTGCATACAGATTTCTCAAGAGGCAGGTCAGGTGGTCTGGTATTCCCATCTCTTTCAGAGTTTTCCACAGTTTATTGTGATCCACACAGTCAAGGCTTTGGCATAGTCAATAAAGCAGAAATAGATGGTTTTTTTTTTCTGGAACGCTGTTGCTTTTTTGATGATCCAGAGAATGTTTACAATTTGATCTCTTAAGTATTCCACAAAATATCCTTGAAGTTTCACAGAGGAGATAAACTCTAAGGGCAGGCACTGTTGTTGACAGATGTCTTTACAAATTGTGAATGACAATGGATATGGAAACTCTCAACTCATTTCATGATGCAGAGATTAAAATGGACATGAGTTTGAGCAAAATCTGGGAGATAGTGAAGGACAGGGAATCCTGGCATGCGGCAGCCCACGAGGTTGCAAAGACTTGGACATGACTTAGTCACAAAACAGCAACAATTAAAATACATGTTATTTCTCTGATTTCAGTAAACAATATTGAATCTGGCTCTCTTTTTTTCTTTTCTTTTCTTTTAGTTTATTGCAGATCTTTAACACTAAATCAGAGAGAAAATGGCTTTAAAACTGTGATAAAAATGAAATGTCAGTACACTGATAATCATGTCATACCTGCATTCACCAGTTTCTCAGTCATTTTCTTTATTGTATGCTTAAGTTCTGTAAATATGGTCTCATTGATTTATCTAAGTGTTAGTCGCTCATTCTTGTCCAACTCTTTTGTGATCTCATGGACTGTAGCCTCCAGGCAAGAATACTAGAGTGGGTTGCCATTCCATTCTCCAGGGGATCTTCCCTATCCCTGGATCAAACCCAGGCCTCCTGCATTGCAGACAGATTCTTTATTGCCTGAGCCACCAGGGAAGCCCCACAAAAAAGGAGTTAAATTAGATTTCATGTAGACTGAAATGATATTTTTATTCTGATGTAGAGACACAAAATTTGACACCCAGAATATGTCTCTTTGACATGATAATTAATTTAAACTGATTATTTTTGAGGTCCAAAAGAATCAGAAAGAATCTCTGACATTTCTCCTAACTGCCTAAAAAGAGTGTAGATTGAAGACTTGTTCCAATGGAAGTGGATGGAAGGTAGCCATCACAGTAGATAACTGTAGTATGAACTAGGTGTGTACAAAGGGAATTGAAGTGAAGATTTGTGACCCCGTGGACTATAGCCTACTAGGCTCCTCCATCCATGTAATTTTCCAGGCAAGAATACTGGAGTGGGTTGCCATTTCCTTCTCCAGGAGATCTTCCCGATCCAGGGAGTGAACCCAGGTCTCCAACACTGTAGGCAGATGCTTTACCATCTGAGCCACCAGGGAAGTCTAGAAAGGGAGGAACCTTGCAAAGTCTTAAAATTCCATTCTGTGTCCCATTGTCTCTGCTTGACCTAACAAACATTTGCTTACCAAACATTTGCTTTTCCATCTCCTTATCAATTGCTTTCCTCCCATTTGAGGTTCCAAGCCACTACTCATAACATGTCTTTTGTCTTTAGCTGAGGATAGTATTTAAGGTGAGAGCTTCAGTCATTTTGACAAGTTACTCAGTTTTTCTGGCTCTCTTCCATGTGTTCATGTTATTAAACTTTTGTTTGATTTTCTCCCATTAATCTACTTTCTGCCAATTTTTATTTATTTATTTTTAAAATTGTCATTATTTTTATTTATTTATTTATTTTACTAGCTTCATTGTTTTTTATTTATTTTTTTTATTATTTATTATTATTTTTTAAACTTGATTTTACTTTACAGTACTGTATTGGATTTGGCATACATTGACATGAATCTGCCACGGGTGTACATGAAGTCCCAAACGTGAACCCCCCTCCCACCTCCCGCCCCACATCATCCCTCTGGATCATCCCCATGCACCAGCCCCAAGCATCCTGCATCCTGCATCAAACATAGACTGGCAATTCGTTTCTTACATGATAGTATACATATTTCAATGCTATTCTCCCAAATCATCCCACCTTCTCCCTCTCCCTCAGAGCCCAAAAGTCCGCTCTACATATCTGTGTCTCTTTTTGCTGTCTTGCATATAGGGTCCTCATTACCATCTTTCTAAATTCCATATATATGTGTTAGTATACTGTATTGGTGTTTTTCTTTCTGGCTTACTTCACTCTGTATAATTGGTTCCAGTTTCATCCATCTTATTAGAACTGATTCAAATGTATTCTTTTTAATGGCTGAGTAATACTCCATTGTGTATATATACCACAGCTTTCTTATCCATTCATCCGCTGATGGACATCTAGGTTGTTTCCATGTCCTGGCTATTATAAACAGTGCTGTGATGAACATTGGGGTACATGTGTCTCTTTCAATTCTGGTTTCCTCGGTGTGTATGCTCAGCAGTGGAATTGCTGGGTCATAAGGCAGTTCTATTTGCAATTTCTTAAGGAATCTCCACACTGTTCTCCGTAGTGGCTCTACTAGTTTGTATTCCCACCAACAGTGTAAGAGGGTTCCCTTTTCTCCACACCCTCTCCAGCATTTACTGCTTGCATACTTTTGGATTGCAACCATTCTGACTGGTGTGAAGTGGTATCTCATTGTGGTCTTGATTTGCATTTCTCTGACAATGAGTGATGTTGAGCATCTTTTCATGTGTTTGTTAGCCATCCGTATGTCTTTTTTGGAGAAATGTCTGTTTAGTTTTTTGGCCCATTTTTGGATTGGGTCATTTATTTTTCTGGAATTGAGCTGTATAAGTTGCTTGTATATTTTTGAGATTAGTTGTTTGTCAGTTGCTTCATTTGCTAAATCACAGCAGCATCCTCTATGATCCACCTCCCAGAATACTGGAAATAAAAGCAAATATAAACAAATGGGATCTAATAAAAATTAAAAGCTTCTGCACAACAAAGGACACCATAAGCAAGGTGAAAAGACAGCCGTCTGATTGGGAGAAAATAATAGCAAATGAAGCAACTGACAAAATACTTTCTGTCAGTTTTTAGACCAGCCAGAAGAACCTGGAAAGATAAAGGTAAATTTGTTGTCCTTGATACAATATCTTTATTCACTAAAAACAAATTTGGGTTAACCATTTTGATAAAAACAAACATATAAAATATTTACCATAAATATACTTTATCTGAAATATATTCAGTATTACCATTTATAAATTATATGATTACTACAAATAAGACTGGTAAATCCATTGACTGTTTTCTTATTGCTAATCAATGTCACTAAACATAATTTCTGGTGTTGCCCTAACACTTAGAAAAAGACAATAATTGTAATAGGAATATGATTAATATTAAAAATGATTTAAAAAATATTTTAAACTTTATTACAGTATCACTTGACTTAATTTTCATAGTATTCTTGTGTCAAGGCCAGTCTGTTAATTAAAACTGTTTTACATTCTAGCAAAATAGCAACTGTACATTCAGCCATTTTATTCATTATTATCAGATAATCATTTTCAATATGTTTATTCAATCCTGATTTTAGGTGACTTATTTCATGTGACAATTCTTACTTTTATTGTTGTTATTAAGGCTAAAGTATGCTTTATTTTTTAATACAAAAAAGTTTAATCAGTATATTGCAAACAATGAAAATTGTATTTGTGATTGGTTTTGAAACACAGATATTTTATCATTATATTTACAAGTTAGTTTGCTAGATTTGTTTTTATTTTTAGTGATAGTTTGACTTTCCTTCTGTAAAGGAAAAAATACATGCTGTGCAATTTTAGGAACATGAAATTATGGAGAAGTTTAAATGCCCTATAAACACTAACATTCATAAATAATATCTAGTAATATTTTTATATATCATTGTTTTTCCATTTTTGTTGCTATGTTTTATAGTGAAGACCTTATATAAGGGCTTTCTGTGATTATGTCTTCCTTCAGCAAGCTACAATCTCTGCAATCTCACTTAATTAATAGCTAAAATTATTTACAATAAAGGTGGTATTCTGCACACTTTTTCTTTGGTTCCATCAAACCTAAACTTGAAACTAAGGTCATTTCCTATTTTGACTTGCTTACTTATGAACCTAAATCAAATAACCCTAAAAAATAATTCACAACTAGGGCTGCCCAGAGTACAGTTCTCCAAAAGAGTCTTGGAATACTTGGAGATATTCCTGGTGGTGACATTGAAAGGGTGATTTAGTGTGTGGATCCAAGGAAGCTAAATAAACATCCTGTAATGCACTGGACATTTCCTGATCAAAAGACAAACCCTTACAATGGGAAACAGTCTTTAAGAAGAGTGTTTGTGCTTTTAAGAAAAAGATCTTCCCTTGCTTAAGATATGCGGACATATGTGTTAACTCTAAGCATCTTTCCTCTTCTAAGCTCTGTTTCAAATTATTTCTCAGTATGCTTCACACATCATAATTGGGGAGCATGACATTTTTCTGAACTGCACTGTAGCTGGAACATCATTCCTCCATTTTCTTGTTTATTTTGTTGTTGTCACTGGATTCAAGAAACCAGCTGTATGTCCAGCTGATGTCTTTTACCAACCTCAACCTCTACTTGAAGATACTTAGTGCTTCTTTGGTGGCTCACATGGTGAAGAATCTGCCTGCAGTGAAGGAGATTTGGGTTCTGCAGGAAAAAAAGGAAGAAGTGAAATAAATGGCATGGTAATGGTTCTAAAAATAAGAGTGATATTGGGATGTCAGGTATATTAGAAAGAATAGGCCTTGTCATTCCTTACATAACAGGAAAAAGGAAGGGTCATATGCCAATAATCGGTGGTTATAGGAAATTAAAGATACTCTTCCATATTGCTGTTTTCCCCAGCCTAAATCTCTCTCAAAACCTCTAAACTCTTATATTCAACTGTTTTCTCAACTTTTCTGTTTGAATGAATGTTATATTATGTATGTTTAAAAAAAAAAAAACCCATCTTGTGACCATTCACCTTGAATACCTTTTCTGTCCAAAGCTTTCCTGATCTCATTTTACCAAAACTCAGGCTTTGCATTTGCACAGATGAAGAACACTAGAGTCATCCTTGATTCCTCATTTCTTGTACAATCTAAGTTAAATACATCAGAAAACTATAATGGTTCCCCTTTTAGAAAACACATAAAATAGGACCACCTCTTATTCCTTCCACTGCACTAATCCTAGAGCAAGTCACCATCATCTATGACTTGGATTACTGTAATAGTCTCTAATTGGTTCTTGCTGCTTATCTTCTTATTCTAGAGAACCAGATTCCACTGCAGCATGCAGAATGTTCCTTTATAGTATCTAAATTTGATCCTGTCCTCCTTCCGCAATGATTCTCTATGTCACGCAGAATAAATATCAGAGTTTTTATGGTGGTCTACTCTGTAGTATTCTTCATCTGCTCCAGGAACCCTGTCTCCTTATTATTCCTCCAATAAGTCTAGGCATAATTTCCTCATACAGTATATTCAATAGAAATGTGCCTTTATGTTCAGGGCTAATTATTCCACCACTTCAGTCTTTGCTCAAGTGTTCCCTTTATTAGAAACTTTGTTTAACCACACTATTTAATGCCTCCTTTATTCAGTCTTCTGATTTCTCTTACCTGGCTTTATTTTTCCTTTTGTCATTCATATAGTTGCTCCCTTTAAACAATATATTTTAATCCATTTATTAAATTTCCTTATTACTCAAAGCACCAAGAGATCTTATCAGTTTTATTCAGTGATATATCTATCCTAAGTGCCTTGAACAGGGTCTAGCACAGAGCAGGTGCTCAGGAAATATTTGTTGATTGAATGAATGAATGTTTAGCTGAGAAGAGAGATTATCTGTTGAGAGTGATTAAAAAATAAAGTAGGACATGCTTTCTCTGGCAATATCAAGTTTCTTCATTACTGTTTTATTATTAATATATAAATATGTTGTGATTTCCCTGGTCCATAAAGAAAAACCTTCTTTGACCACATTTGCTCTATCTACTATGCCTTTGGCCTTCAATTCAGTTCAGTTGCTCAGTCGTGTCTGAATCTTTGCAACCCCGTGAATTGCAGCACGCCAGGCCTCCCGGTCCGTCACCAACTCCCGGAGTTCACTCAAACTCACGTCCATCGAGTCAGTGATACCATCCAGCTGTCTCATCTTCTGTCGTCCCCTTCTCCTCCTGCCCCTAATCCCTCCAAGCATCAGGGTCTTTTCCAATGAGTCAACTCTTTGCATGAGGTGGCCAAAGTATTGGAGTTTCACCTTTAGCATCAGTCCTTCTAAAAAATACCCAGGACTGATCTCCTTTAGAATGGACTGGTTGGATCTCCTTGCAGTCCAAGGGACTTTCAAGAGTCTTCCCCAACACCACAGTTCAAAATAGGCTTACATTGTAGAAAACTCTAAAAATGATTTTTTAGAGTTTGATTTTTCCATCTCAACTTTTCCTCTATTATTCAATTTTCAACCCAAATCTCAGTCACTTATGTGGTTGAAACAGTTCTTTTCAAGCTTCCAACAACTTCTGTGTAAATCTAATGTTAATAACCATGTGTCAGTCTATAACGTATTTTGTATTTTAAAACATTCTGTATAGTTGGTCTTGCCTATTTCTTGGGAATTTTTTTCCATACAATCCTGATTTTCCTCCTACCATTTGAAATAATCCATGTAAATCTCTTTTCTACCTTTTAAATATTGGGCAAGTACATTTCTTATTATTCATGACCCTTTGCAACTATTCTGGAGGCTTTTAAAACTAATCCTATACACTTTATTATAATTTTTAAGGTAAATATTTTCAAATATACATCTCTATTGACATATCCAAGCTATGGACTCATATAAGATATTGCTTAATATCTTCACTTAATTTTTTTTAATATTCATATTTCTACCCTGTACTCTCAGTCTATTCCAAATTAGTGCCCACAGTCATATATTTAAAATGTAAATTAGGTTTTAATTTTCTTGTATATATGAAACAGTCTTTCTTCATACCATCCTAAGCCTTTCATAGATTAGCCTATAGCTACCTTTGTAAAAATATTTTCTCTCAGTCTTTTCATTATGTCTTCTTTAGCTACTCTGGCCTTCTTAATATCCTCACCTCAGAGATGTTTCAGTTATTGTTCATGTACCTTATGCCTCTTTAGTTTATCCAGATTATGCTCACATGTTACTTTCTTAAATCTTACCTTCCTTTCTAAAATTACATCATTGTTTGCTATTATTTATGTCTCTAAATACAAAAATACAACCCCCCCCAAAATTTTGTTCATTTGATTACCTGTTTTCATTCCTCTGATAAATCATCATGTAGACAAATATCATAGCTGTTTTATTTCTCTTTAAGAAATACTTGTTTCTCTATATAAATTAAAATATGTTTAAGAAGAGAATTGCATGTCATGAGGTTTAAGATAAACAGATGTATCAAGGGCCACAAATACCACTCTTAAACTTGATAATTAATCAAGGATTCAGAAAATGGTGTTACACTAATGGTTTATAAATAATTTTTACAGTGAAAAAATATGAATTAAAATTATCAAAAAGAAAAAGCATATAAGCAGGGTCTAGAAAAAAACTAGGAACAAGTTTCCAGGTGTCTTCTTCTTTATTTTTTTAAATATTTTTAAATTTAAATTTATTTGTTTTAATTGGAGGCTAATTACTTTACAATATTGTATTGGTTTTGATATACATCAACATGAATCTGCCACGGGTGTACATGTGTTCCCCATCCTGAACCCCACTCCCACATCCCTCCCGGTACCATCCCTCTGGGTCATCCCAGTGCACCAGCCCCAAGCATCCTGTATCCTGCATTAAACTTGGACTGTCGATTCATTTGTTATATGATATTATACATGGTTGAATGCCATTCTCCCAAATTGTCCCACCCTCTCCGTCTCCCACAGAGTCCAAAAGACTGTTCTATACATCTGTGTCTCTTTTGCTGTCTCACATACAGGGTTATCATTACCGTCTTTCTAAATTCCATATATATGCATTAATATACTGTATTGGTGGTTCTTTTTTTTTTTTTTTTGGCTTATTTCACTCTGTATAATAGGCTCCAGTTTCATCCACCTCATTAGAACTGATTCAAATGTATTCTTTTTAATGGCTGAGTAATACTCCATTGTGTATATGTACCACAGCTTTCTTATCCATTCATCTGCTGATGGACATCTAGGTTGTTTCCATGTCCTGGCTATTATAAACAGTGCTGCAATGAACATTGAGGTACACGTGTATCTTTCAATAATGATTTCCTCAATGTGTATGCCCAGCAGTGGGATTGCTGGGTCATAAGACAATTCTATTTCCAGCTTTTTAAGGAATGTCCACACTGTTTTCCATAGTGGCTGTACGAGTTTGCATTCCCACCAACAGTGTAAGAGGGTTCCCTTTTCTCCACACCCTCTCCAGCGTTTACTGCTTGTAGACTTTTGGATCGCAGCCATTCTGACTGGCATGAAATGGTACCTCACTGTGGTTTTGAACTTGCATTTCTCTGATAATGAGTGATGTTGAGCGTCTTTTCATGTGTTTGTTAGCCATCTGTATGTCTTCTTTGGAGAAATGTCTATTTAGTTCTTTTGGCCCATTTTTTGATAGGGTCATTTATTTTTCTGGAATTGAGCAGGAGTTGCTTGTATATTTTTGAGATTAGTTGTTTGTCAGTTGCTTCATTTGCTATTATTTTCTCCCATTCTGAATGCTGTCTTTTCACCTTGCTTATAATTTCCTTTGTTGTACAGAAGCTTTTAATTTTAATTAGGTCCCATTTGTTTATTTTTGCTTTTATTTCCAATATTCTAGGAGGTGGGTCATAGAGGATCCTGCTGTGATTTATGTCAGAGAGTGTTTTGCCTATGTTCCCCTCTAGGGGTTTTTTAGTTTCTGGTCTTACATTTAGACCTTTAATCCATTTTGGGTTTATTCTTGTGTGTGCTGTTAGAAAGTGTTCTAATTTCATTCTTTTACAAGTGGTTGACCAGTTTTCCCAACACCACTTGTTAAAGAGATTGTCTTTAATCTATTGTATATTCTTGTCTCCATTGTCAAAGATAAGATGTCCATAGGTTTGTGGATTTATCTCTAGGCTTTCTATTTTGTTTCATTGATCTATATTTCTGTCTTTGTGCCAGGACCATACTATCTTGATGACTGTACCATACTGTCCTGATGGCTTTGTAGTAGAGCCTGATGTCAGGCAGGTTGATTCCTCCAGTTTCATTCTTCTTTTTCAAGATTG
>SJYX01002625.1:408007-490183 GCA_006410675.1 Oreotragus oreotragus
CTATTATCTCCTCAAGTATTTTCTCATGGTTTTTTTTTTTTTTTTTTGGCCTTCTTCTTCTGGTACTCCCATGATTCGAATGTTGTGTTTAATATTGTCCTAGAGGTCTCTGAGATTATTCCTTTTAACTCGTTTTTCTTTTTTCCTCTCTGATTCATTTATTTCTACCATTTTATCTTGTCCTTCACTAATCTTATCTTCTGCCTCCATTATTCTACTATTTTTTGCCTCCAGAGTGTTTTTGATCTCATTTATTGCATTATTCATTATATATTGACTCTTTTTTATTTCTTCTAGGTCCTTGTTAAACCTTTTTTGCATCTTCTCAGTCCTTGTCTCCAGGCTATTTATCTGTGATTCCATTTTGATTTCAAGGTTTTGGATCATTTCATGATCATTATTTGGAATTCTTTATCATGTAGATCCTCTGTCTCTTCCTCTTGTGTTTGATTTGGTGGGCATTTATCCTTTTCCTTTACTTGCTGGGTAGTCCTCTATCTCTTCATCTTGTTTATGTTATAGAGTTTGGGGTGGCCTTTCTGTATTCTGGCAGTTTGTGGAGTTCTCTTTATCATAGAGTTTCCTCTCTGTGGGTGGGGTTGTATGGGTGGCTTGTCAAGGTTTCTTGGTTAGGGAATCTTGTGTTGGTGTTCTGGTGGGTGGAGCTGTATTTCTTCTCTCTGTAATACAATGAAGTGTCCAGTAATGAGTTATGAGATGTCAATGGATTTAGAGTAACTTTGCAAAGCCTGTATATTGAAGCTCAGGGCTGTGTCCCTGTGTTGATGGAGAGTTTGCATGGTATGTCTTTCTCTGGAACTTGTTGGACCTTGGGTGTGCTTGGTTTCAGTGTAGATGTGGAGGCATTTGATGAGCTCCTTTCAATTAATGTTCTCTGGAGTCAGGAGTTCTCTGGTATTCTCAGGATTTGGACTGAAGCCTACAGTAGTCCCAAGACTTCTCCTTCTATACAGCACTGTTGATAAAATATCTAGGTTAAAGATGAAAAATTTATCCACAGTGAGGGACACCCAGAGAGGTTCACAGAGTTACATGAGAAGAGAAGAGGGAGGAAGGAGTTAGAGGTGACCCAAATGAGATGAGATGGAATCAAAAGGGGAGAGAGCAAGCTAGCTGGTAATTACTTCTGTATGTGCACTCCACAGTCTGGACCACTAAGAGATGTTCACGGAGTTATACAGAGAAGAGAATAGGGAGGAAGGAGACAGAGATGGCCAGGAAGATAAAAGGGGGAAATCAAAAGGAGAGAGACAGATTCAGCCAGTAATCAGTTCCCTAAGTGTTCTCCACCATCTGGAAGACACAGAGATTCACAGAGTTGGATAGAAAAGAGAAGGGGGAGGGAGGAGACAGAGGAGACCTGGTGGAGAAAAAGGAGAGTCCAAAGGGGAGAGTGTAGTCAAGCCAGTAATCTTGCTCCCAAGTAAAAATGGGTACTGAAGATTGGGTTCTTAAAGGTACAAAATTGATAACAAATACCAAAAAGGAAAGATTAAAAATCTAGAGAAGAGGTTGGATTTTCAAAAATATACTATTAAAGAAAATAAGTGCACTGGGATGATCCAGAGGAATGGTACGGGGAGGGAAGAGGGAGGGGGATTCAGGATAGGGAACACATGTATACCTGTGGCAGATTCATGTTGTATGACAAAACCAATACAATATTGCACAGTAATTAGCCTCCAATTAAAATAAATAAATTTATATTTACAAAAAGAAGAGAAAAGAAAAAAACAAAGTCACAAAAATTATTAAAAAACGTATATATATGAATTTTGCTTTAAAAAATAAGGTCTTATTTTTGCAAAGTAATAGTAGGTTATAAAAATGAAAATTAAAGGAGTAATAGAGGACTTAAATATTTTTTAAAATTAAAAAATAAGATGAGTGTAAAAATAGTAAAAATATAGCTAGGACTTTCTCTGGTGTTGTTGTGGGCAGTGTGGGGTCAGTTCATTTTCAGCTAGTTCCTTGTCCGGCTTATATTTCTCAAGATCTATAGGCCCCTTCCTATGTAGTTAGTACTAACTACAGGGTTTTAATCTATTGCACCTGTCACTTCCAAGATGGTTCTCTCTGTTTAAGCTTCTTGTGTTTGCTGGTCTTTTCAGTGTCTGATTTCTGCCCTGACACAAGGGGGCGGTGGTGGACACTTTTTTAGGCTCACTTGTTCAGTCACGCTGTGGGGAGGGAGGGACGCTGCAAACAAATAACACTGGCGTGTGCTCGCAGTGTCTCAGCTGCACTGGGCCTGCCCCCACTCACGGTGCGTGTGCCCTCCCTGCCCAGACTGCTCAGGCTCTAGGTTGCTCCACCAGGAACCATCTGAGGCCAGCCCTGGGCTGCATGCACCTCCCAGGTCTAAGCCACTCAGGTTCAGGCACTTAGATAGTCCTCAGAGGCGCAGACTCACTTGGGCCTGCGTTTTGTGCCCTTTCTAGATTTGAGCAGCTCAGGTGACCAGGTGTTTGGCGAGTGTGGTTGCTGCGACTTATCGCCTCCCCTGTCCCTGCCACTCAGTTTTCTGGGTGTACAACCTGCACACATTCTTAGGCGGATATTGACTGTCCAGAACCCCAAGAAGTCTTAGTTAGCAAAGAAACCTGCTTGCAGTTTGGTAAATAATGTCTTCCTGGGGCTGCAATTTCCCCCTTCCGGCTCTGGCTGCCTGTCACTGGAGGGGGATGGTCTGCAGCCGGCTAGTTCTGTTTAGTACTTTGTTCTGTGCGCAGGCCTGGCGGTGTCTTAGGTTAGGACTTTTTGTATAGCTCTGCTCAGTCTTTTGTTCTGTGAGTGGGCCTGTCAGTGTCTTAGGTTAGGACTTTTATCGTGGTAGCTATCCCACAGTATGGTTTACTAGACCAAGTTAGCTTGCTCAGATTGCACTTGGGACATTTAGGCCTGGTCCTTACTCTAAGCGATGCAGCCCACATCTCCCTGCCCAGCCCCTGCTTGCTAGTGGCAGTGCAGGGATCTGCGCTGCTTCTCTGCTGGGGGAG
This sequence comes from Oreotragus oreotragus, assembly GCA_006410675.1. Classification (NCBI taxonomy): domain Eukaryota; kingdom Metazoa; phylum Chordata; class Mammalia; order Artiodactyla; family Bovidae; genus Oreotragus; species Oreotragus oreotragus. The sequence goes on from SJYX01002625.1 coordinate 411,028, forward strand.
TTACTATTGGGCTGGTAATCTGTGATTTAAGTTATTTATTTATTTTTCCTCCCTGTTATGTTACCCTCTGTGCCTCCAATGCTTGCCACAGACTCGGCAGTGAGCATGTTTCCAGGTGTTCGGAAACCTCTCTTTTTAAGACTGTCTTCCTGGACAGAGCTCCACCCCTACCTCTTTTGTCTCTTTTTTTGTCTTTTATATTTTTTCCTACCTTCTTTTGAAGACAGTGGGCTCCTTTTCTGGGTGCCTGATGTCCTCTGCCAGCATTCAGAAGTTGTTTTGTGAAATTTACTCAGCGTTTAAATGTTCATTTGATGATTTTGTGGGGAAGAAAGTGGTCTCCCTGTCCTATTCCTCCGCCATCTTAGGACCGCCCTCCCTAGGTGTCTTCTAATGTCTGACTCTGCAACCCCCATGGACTTTGGAAATATTTTCCAAATATTCCCAAGGCTCCTCTGTCCATGGGGTTTTCCAGGCAAGAGTACTGGAGTTGGTTACCATTTCCTTCTCCAGGGGATCTTCCTGACCCAGGGATCGTACCCAGGTCTCCCACATTGTAAGTAGATGCTTTACTATCTGAGACACCAGGGAAGTCTCTTCTAATGCAATTAATGCTTAATTCTCCCATCAACAATGTGTGACAACACATGCACAGTGTTGCAAACCAGGGATGCTCACCCAGGCTTTGATGTCCAGGGTTGGTAATGGAGTTCAGTTCCATAGGAATGGCACCTGCATGACTGACCTTAGCTACTCAGATGCAAGCCCCCCAGAGCAAAAATAGGTGAAATACTATAAATCACATTGTTAGAATAAACGACTTAATCAAACTTTTCTGTTAGGACCAAAGGCATAAAATACACACTTGCAATAGTAACTATGAGCTGACCAACCAGTCTTTTATGTGAATGTACAGAATTCAAACAACCCAGGGCTGTTGAGTTAATCCTTTCCTGTATGAAGGGAAGTAATTTTAAATAAAAGAAGCTCCTATTAAAAAATGAAGCATAAATGTTCTCAAAGATGTACAGGTTTTAAGTAAGGTGGCCCTCATATTGTGTGATTCTGATATGCACCCAGTTCAGCTACCAGGGTTTAGATAAAATAACACCCATCCTCCAACAACATGATTCAGTTTTCAACTTCAATTCAATTCAGTTCAGTTCAGTTACTCAGTCATGTCCGACTCTTCGCAACCCCATGGACTGTAGCACGCCAGGGCTTCTTGTCCATCACCAACTCCTGGAGCTTACTCAAACTCATGTCCATTGAGTCAGTGATGCCATCAAACCATCTCANTTCAACTTCAATTCAATTCAGTTCAGTTCAGTTACTCAGTCATGTCCGACTCTTCGCAACCCCATGGACTGTAGCACGCCAGGGCTTCTTGTCCATCACCAACTCCTGGAGCTTACTCAAACTCATGTCCATTGAGTCAGTGATGCCATCAAACCATCTCATCCTCTGTTGTCCCCTTCTCTTACTTTCAATCTTTCCCAGCATCAGGGTCTTTTCAAATGAGTCAGTTTTTCTCATCAGGTGGCCAAAATATTGGAGTTTCAGTTTCAGCATCAGTCCTTCCAATGAATATTCAGAATTGATTTCCTTTAAGATGGATTGGTTGGATCTTTTTGCAGTCCATGAGACTCAAGAGTCTTCTCCAACACCACAATTCAAAAGCATCAGTTCTTTGGCACTCAGCTTTCTTTATAGTATAACTCTCACATCCATACATGACTACTGGAAAAATTATAACATTGACTAGACAGACCTTTGTTGGCAAAGTAATGTCTCTGCTTTTTAATATGCTGTCTAGGTTGGGCATAGATTTTCTTCAAAGGAGCAAGCATCTTTGAATTTCATGGCTGCAGTCACCATCTTCAGTGATTACATGACTACTGGAAAAATTATAACATTGACTAGACAGACCTTTGTTGGCAAAGTAATGTCTCTGCTTTTTAATATGCTGTCTAGGTTGGGCATAGATTTTCTTCAAAGGAGCAAGCATCTTTGAATTTCATGGCTGCAGTCACCATCTTCAGTGATATTGGAGCTCAAGAAAATTAAGTCTGTCACTGTTTCCATTGATGCCCCGTCTAATTTCCATGAAGTAATGGGACCAGATGCCATGATCTTAGTTTTCTTAATGTTGATTTTTACACCAACTTTTTCATTCTCTTCTTTCACTTTCATCAAGAGGCTCTTTAGTTCTTCGCTTTCTGCCATAAGGGTGGTGTCATCTGCATATCTGAGGTTATTGATATTTCTCCTGGGAATCTTGATTCCAGCTTGTGCTTCATCCTGCCAGACATTTCACATGAGGTACTCTGCATATAAGTTAAATAAGCAGGGTGACAATATACAGCCTTGATGTACTCCTTTCCCAGTTTGGAACCAGTCTGTTGTTCCATGTCCAGTTCTAACTGTTACTTTTTGACCTGCATACAGATTTCTCAGGAGGCAGATCTTACCATAAAGAATTAACTATAATTGCATAAAGTATACAATTTGCTGTAAGTTCTTGGTCCAAAAATCTGTATGTAAACAAGACATGTATATCATGATTAATGACCAACACATCATTTCTGGTCACTCAGTTTATACACAGGTAAAAAAGTGTGTAGTTGTGTTGCATCTTTGTCTCACAGTGAAACATCTCCGTGACATACTACAAAAATGGAACTATATATATATATAAAACATGTGGATATTACATATTAATAGTTTCTAGGTATCTACATATATATAAATTTTAGGTAGTAGTATCTATATAGAAACATTATACTTAGGTATATAAGAAAGAATAATCTTGACAAGAAATTAATCAGTTTTTCTAAGAAAGAAGAGGAGAATTTTATTTGATCCAAATTTGAGGATTTTAACCTGGGACTAGCACCTCAGAAAACTCTGAGAACTATTCCACCTGTTAGAAGTCAAGTTTTTTTAGACAGAGAGCTGTACATTAAATGATGTATTATTGACAGTTTTGATAGTACAGATCTAATCAAAATTGTGGCTCCTTACAAGAACAAGTAGGAATATTATCTTTTAAGAAGCTGCCTTGTTGATGCTAGAAGAATGTTGCTCTTTATGTGTGAGCAGGGATTTCTGCTTATAGAGGATGTTTGGTTGATATATAACACAGATACATAATGCACAGTGGGAGGGGAGAGGAGAGCAAAGGGCAGAGAACGTTTTTTATGTTTAAATTGTTTTGTCTTCCCATAAAATATAAATTTTATCTCTTTATAATATATGAAATAACTGACCATGACAGTATTGATACTGCCACCATTCAGTTCAGTTCAGTTGCTCAGTCATGTCCAACTTTTTGCAACCCCATCAACCATACCACACCAGGCCTCCCTGTCCATCACCAACTCCTAGAGTCTACACAAACTCATGTCCATTGAGTCAGTGATGCTATCCACCCATCTCATCCTCTGCCATCCTCTTTTCCTCCTGCCCTCAATCTTTCCCAATATCAGGGTCTTTTCAAATGAGTCAGCTCTTAGCATCAAGTGGCCAAAATATTGGAGTTTAAGCTTCAACATCAGTCCTTCCAATGAACACTCAGGACTGATCTCTTCTAGGATCGACTGGTTGGATGTCCTTGCAGTCAAAGGGACTCTCAAGAGTCTTCTCCAACACCACATTTCAAAAGCATCAATTCTTTGGCTCTCAGCTTTCATTATAGTCCAACTGTCACATCCATACATGACTACTGGAAAAACCATAGCCTTGACTAGACGGACCTTTGGCAAAGTAATGTCTCTGCTTTTTAATATGCTGTCTAGGTTGGTCATAACTTTCCTTCTGAGGAGCAAGCATCTTTTAATTTCATGGCTACAGTCACCATCTGCAGTGATTTTGGAGCCCCCCAAAATAAAGTCAGCCACTATTTCCACTGTTTCCCCATCTATTTGCCATGAAGTGATGAGACTGGATACCATGATCTTAGTTTTTTGAATGTTGAGCTTTAAGCCAACTCTCACTCTCCTCTTTCACAGACTGAAACTACAACTGCAGATAACTAACCAATCTAATCACATGGACCACAGCCTTGTCTAACTCAATGAAACTAAGCCATGCTGTTTAGGGCTACCCAAGACGGATGGGTCATGGTTGAGATTTCTGAAAAAATGTGATATACTGGAGAAGGGAATGGCAGAACACTTCAGCTTCTTGCCTTGAGAACCCCATGAATAGTATGAAAAGGCTGCCATCCAAGAGACCCTCAATATGCTAGTGAAGGTGAAGTTTTCAACATAAACGAGGAAAATGATTATGGTGAGAGAGTGAAAATGAACCAAAGAAAAATTTACATTAGAATATCTCTCAGAGATATTTCATTATATTTTTCATGGAACTAGAACAAATAACCCTAGGAATTATATATGGAACCACAAAAGACCCAGAATTGCCAAAGCAATCAGGAGGAAAAAATAACAAAGCTAGAGGCATAAGCCTCTCAGACTTCATGCAATGCTGCAAAGCTACAGTAATCAAAACAGCACAGTATTGGTAAAAAAAACAAACAAAAACAGATATATGGATCGGTGGAGTGGAATAAAGAGCCCAAAAATAAACCTGCACATGTACAGTCCATTAGTCTTTGACAAAGGAGTTAAGAATACATGATGGAGAAAAGAGAGTCTCTTAGGCAAATGGAGTTGGGAAAACTGGACAGCAACATATAAATCAATGAAGTTAGAACACACCTTCACATCATAAACAAAAGTAAACTCAAAGTAGCTGAAAGAATTAAATATAAGATGACACTATAGAAGAGAACACAAGAAAAACATTTTCTAACATAAATCACAGCAGTGCTTTCTTAAACCAGTCTCCCACTGCAAAAGAAATAAAAATAAACAAATGGGACATAATCAAGTTTATAAGCTTTTGCACAGCAAAGGATACCATAAAAAATACAAAAAGATATCTTACACATTGGCAGAAAATGTTTGCAAATCATGAAACCAACAAAATTAATATCTAAAATATATAAAGAGCTCACTTATCTCAATTTTTTTTTTCTGGGTATAGGGTACTTTTATTGATGGTACATGACAAAGCAGGGCTCCCTAAGCCCCTCCCCTTCCTCAGGGCCTTGGGGATGGAAACGTGTGGAAGTCGGGAGATTCTCAGTGTGGTGGAGGTGAGGCAGGACTCCCCAGCAGCTGAGGAACTCTCTCTTCCTCTCGTGCTCTTGTTGGGACTGGGGGTCCGGAGACCTTACTCCTTGGAGGCCATGTGGACCATGAGCTCCACCACCCTGTTGCTGTAGCCGAATTCATTGTTGTACCAGGAAATGCACTTGACAAAGTGGTCGTTGAGGGCAATGCGAGCCCCAGCATCGAGGGAAAAGAGTGAGTATCACTGTTGAAGTCACAGGAGACACCCTGGTCCTCAGTGTAGCCTAGAATGCCCTTGAGAGGGCCCTCTGACGCCTGCTTCACCANACCAGGAAATGCACTTGACAAAGTGGTCGTTGAGGGCAATGCGAGCCCCAGCATCGAGGGAAAAGAGTGAGTATCACTGTTGAAGTCACAGGAGACACCCTGGTCCTCAGTGTAGCCTAGAATGCCCTTGAGAGGGCCCTCTGACGCCTGCTTCACCACCTTCTTGATCTCATCATATTTGGCAGGTTTCTCCAGGCGGCAGATCAGATCCACAACGGACACTTTGGGGGTGGGGACATGGAAGGCCATGCCAATGAGCTTCCCATTGAGCTCAGGGATGACCTTGCCCTTGGCCTTGGCAGCGCTGGTAAAAGCAGGGATGATGTTCTGGGCAGCCCCTCGGCCATCACGCCACAGCTTCCTGGAGAGGCCATCCACACTTTTCTGGATAGCAGTGATGGCTTGGACAGTGGTCTTAAGTCCCTCCATGACGCCAGGTGGTCATGGATGACCTTGGCCGGGGGTGGGGGGCAAGCAGTTGGTGGTGCAGGAGGCATTGCTGACAATCTTGAAGGTGTTATACTTCTCGTGGTTCATGCCCATCACAAACATGGAGGCATCGGCAGAAGGTGCAGAGATGATGACCTTCTTGGCGCCACCCTTCAAGTGAGCCCCAGCCTTCTCCATAGTAGTGAAGACCCCAGTGAACTCCACCATGTACTCAGCACCAGCATCATCCCACTTGATGTTGTCAGGATCTCACTCCTGGAAGATGGTGATCACCTTTCCATTGATGATGAGCTTCCCGTTCTCTGCCTTGATTGTGCTGTGGAACTTGCCATGGGTGGAATCATACTGGAACATATAGACCATGTAGTGAAGGTAAATGAAGGGGTCATTGATGGTGACGATGTCCACTTTGCCAGAATTAAAAGCAGCCCTGGGGACCAGATGCCCGATGCGGCTGAATCCATTCACTCCAACCTTCACTATCTTGTCTCAGGGATGCGGCTGGCACAGCACAGAAGTTATGGCTATCTGTTGAATGGGCAGGAGCAGAGAGCCTCAATATTTCTTTAAAAAAGCAAACAATGCAATCAAAAATGGACAGAAAACCTGAACAAACATTTCTCCAAAGCGGACATATAGATGGCCAGCAAGCTCATGAAAAGATGCTCAACATTGCTGTGATTTGAGAAGTGCTAATCAAAACTACAATGAGGTATTGCATCTTCACACTAGTCAGAATGGTCATCATTAAAAAGTCTACAAATAATAAATGCTGGAGAGAGTATGAAAAAGAGGAACTTGCCTCGCCTACATTGCTGTTGGGAGTGTAAATTGGTTCAGCCACTATCGAGACTATTGTGGAGGTTCCTTAAAAAAAAAAAAATAGAGCTACCATATAATCCAGCAATCCTACTCCTGGACATATGTCCAGAAAATACAAAAACTAATTTGAAAAGATGTATGCACGCCAATGTTCACAGAAGCACTCTTTAGAACTGCTAAGACCTGGAAGCAACCTAAGTATACCTCACTGGATTAATGAACAAGATGATCTGCCTTCTTTATATATGTGGCATATACACACATACAGTGGAATACTACTCAACCATAAAAAAGAACAAAATAATCCCTAGAAATTATCCTACTAAGTGAAGTAAGACAGACAAAGAAATACAAATATCATATCATAGCTATCACTTCTATGTGGAATCTTAAAAAAATGATATGAACTTACTTATGGAACAGAAACAGACTCACAGATATAGAAAGCAAATTTATGATTACTGAAGTGGAGTGGTGAGGGGAAGGGATAAATTAGGAGTTTGGATTAAAAGATATACACTATTATATATGAAATATTTAAACAGTAAGATCCGACTGTATCACATAGAAAATTCTTCAATACCTTGTAATAACCAATAATGGAAAAAATCTGAAATATATATATGCGTGTGTATAATTAAATCACTTTACCAAAGCAATGGCAACCCACTCCAGTACTCTTGCCTGGAAAATCCCATGGACAGAAGAGCTTGGTAGGCTGCAGTCCATGGGGTCGCTAAGAGTTAGACACGGCTGAGCGACTTCACTTTCACTTTTTACTTTCATGCATTGAAGAAGGAAATGGCAACCCACTCCAGTATTCTTGCCTGGAAAATCCATGGACGGAGGAGCCTGGTGGGCTGCAGTCCATGGGGTTGCTAAGAGTCAGACACGACTGAGCGACTTCACTTTCACTTTTTACTATCATGCATTGGGGAAGGAAATGGCAACCCACTCCAGTGTTCTTGCCTGGAGAATCCCGGAGACAGGGGAGCCTGGTGGACTGCCATCTCTGAGATCCCACAGAGTTGGACACGACTCAAGCAACTAGCAGCAGTGGCAGCAGCAGCAGAAACTAACAAATCATTTAATTCAACTCAAGTACAAATAAATATCCATTACCTCTACATATATGCTATTTGAGAAGGTACGAAGATAATTAGGTGATGTGATAGAGGTGTTTGATAAAGCCATTGTGGAAATTAACACAATGTGCACCTTAAAAACTCACACAATATTATGTTAGCTACAACTCTATTTTTTTCTTAAGTGCAAAGGACAAAATATCTGTAGCTGATTCAAACTTAGAAAGAAGTATGGCATTTTGCTAAAGCATAGAAAAAATATTAGCTTAGTATTTTAAATTATACTGCAAGAAGAAAGCAATCATTGTACAATTTCTGATAAGAATTTAAAATAATGGAATAAAACATTTTAAGCCTGTTTCCAGTGTTTTAAATTACAGTGTATTGCTTCACAGGCCGGGCTAGTTGTAAAGAACCCAGCTGCCAATGCAGGCGACTTAAGAGACATGGTTTCAATGCCTAGGTTGGAAATATCCCTAGAGGAGGATATGGCAACTTACTCCAGTATTCTTGCCTGGAAAATCCCATGGACAGTGGAGCCTGGAGGGCTACAGTTCATAGGGTTGCAAAAGAGTCAGACACGACTGAAGAAACTTAGCATGAACACAAATACTAGTTTTATTTTATTTTTCATTTCCATAATACATTTATAATCAACAGTATAGGAATTTTTATTGTTTTAACAAAAATTTATTAAAAGTCATGGAATAATAATAATCTTCCCACTGATTATTAAAATTGCCTTGCATAGTTTCAGTGTTTACATTTTTATGATCCCACATTACCATACAAAGTGAAAGCTCAATATATTTAACACAAATCATAAATTTTGCTTGTTTGCTTTTATCTATATTTTACTTAAGAAATTTCCTTTCAGAAATCTTTTCCCTTATGGATTTCTGAAGGACAAGGCTGTGACTTGCGTATTTACATAATGAGTACCAGATTGTAAAATCTGAATCAAAATAAAATGCTCCATTGAGCATAATTTATTTGAAATGGATAAGCAATTAACATTGAAATAAGATATGAGGAAACTGAAAAAAAATTTAAATGTCTATATTATCCTGGAGGTGTGATTTCATTCCACTAAGGCAAATATGTATCTGAAACGATCAAGCGGTTTAGCTATATTCACTTGCTCCAATTCCGTCATCCCTCGCCATTTGTATATGCGATCCTTTAGCCTCTCATTTTTCCTGAACTTTCCTCAGTTCTCTCTATTTGTGAAACTCTGCAGTGTTTCCTATCAAAATGTTTAAGCTTTAGTCTTATTTGTAGCAATTGGACAATGTATCTAATAGAAAGTTTATACATATCTTAATAACACTTACTTGAATATGATAGAACAATGTCACAGTTTACCAGCTATACTATTTCTTATTCTAAAGGGATATTCTACAACTGCAAATGAATATTGGGGCTTAAGGATAAAAATAATTTTTTTCTCTAACAGTACAGATTTTTTAAACAGTCACATACTTTCAAGGTGTTTTCTGCATATAGTGAAGGACAATAGTTGCTCTATAGACTTTTAGGTACACTCAGTGCCATGGGTCAATCTATAACTGAGTTGGTCACATAAGATTCTAACTTGAGGCTTTGACACTTCCCTACATTACTGCAATGGACTGCATTTAATAGATTTCAAGTAAATTTTTTAAAAATTGTATTGTTTAATATTGTATTCCCACTTGTCCTTTAAAAATATTATAAGGATTATACCTCCTGTGGCTATTATATTAGTCAAATCCTGTGTAAGTGCAATGCTTTGCAATAAATATGTAAATATATGTCTAGTTTTTAGGAAAAAGAAAATTACTTTCTTATATTCATTGATGAATGTAAATGAATATATTTGTATCTTATTTGGTAGTCCCCCTTTCCTAAGGAGGAAATTTAAGAATTTTTAAGATTTTTTCAGTTTTTTAAATTTACTTTCAAACAATAATTATTAGGAATTTTTTTGTTATAGTCTATTCATTTGGTGATATAATTTCCAGAAGTTTTTCTATAAGAGTGATTTCTATGTACTGTTAATTGTTTTGCTGTTCTTTATAACTATTATTGCTTTGCTAACTATAAGAAACATTTAATTATTTAAATCATTTCAATATATTATTAAGGGAACAAAATTTTGAATTGATTGAAAACATAGTAATTGACTTTTAAGTCTATTGGATCTTTGAAACCCTTTCCCCTTCTATTCTAGATGGTTGTAGTTGTGCAGACTTCTACACTACATACATATTTTTGTCCTTATATATATATTTCTTTTCTTCATCTTATTCCATCACTATTTGAAAAGAGAATTTTAGAAAGTTAGCAACTTGAATTCCAATACTGTGGTTGCTAGAAGAGAGGAAGTTATGAGACACAACATTTCTCTTTTGGAATTTAAAGTTTGAGTACAAAGGTTGACTAAGAAACCCACATGTCTTCCTTCTAATCTCTTTAGTAGGATGAAATTAATTTCCTCAGTATGACTTCAGTGTGTTACTGTTGTTACTGTGCAAACTCTGAGCCTTATTTCTACATGCCTTCAGCAAGGAAATAAAAAAAAATAATAATAAAGTAACTTTTTAGGTAGAGAGGTATCTGAATTTGTTACTTGTAATTTAGGTTATTCATTAGAACATTGCCTTTTTGTGATGCTAGCAACTTAAAGACAAATGATTTTGGATGAATTCAAAGGGAAAAATTCTAAGATTTCAAGGGGTTTTTCTGTTGGAATGTCTTAAAAGTTATAATTAGTTGAAGAAATTGAAATTGTCTATTTCTACTCAATCTCTTCATGTATTTAGCTACCTTAAACTGAGTGTCTGGGTGTGCATATGTGTACAGATATATGAAAGTTTATGAGAATTATCATATAAATGAATATATCTCCTATTTATATTGTAGCTTGTCTTTCTCTTTGCAAAATCAATATGTACTGGACAGTGAGGAGTTGATTTTATTCAGGCTATTACAATATAGAGAACATTTATTAATGATGAACCTCTCAGATAAAAGGAGGTTAATAGGCTTAGCACCAAAATAGTCATCCATGATTCTCAGGGTAGCTATAGGGAGGAGTAGAAAGTGAGTCATCAAAAGGGTGGATGTGGTTAGTTCTTAGAGTATATGAAAACAGTTTGCTCCTTTGGAACACAGAAGGTAGGAGGGATTCTTAATAGTTCTTTTCTGAAAGTCTTGGGCCCACCTTATGTCTAAAACTGACCACTGTTTTAAAACTATTGATCTAAAAACAATGTGAGACTACATTGTAATTATATATAATAATGGATCTAGCTTAAGGCATTTAGAAAAACAATAAACTTACTACAAAAGGCATCTTCTCAAAAAATGTTTCCATGAAGGGATTACATTTTGGCAATATATATGGATAAAATTGGAATAGGAAATGGCAAACCACTACAGTATTCTTGCCTGGAAAATTCCAGGAACAGAGGAGCCTGTCAGGCTTCAATCTGTGGGGTCTCAAAGATTTGGACATGACTATTACTCCTTGGAAGAAAAGTTATGACCAATCTAGATAGTATATTCAAAAGCAGATACATTACTTTGCCGACTAAGGTCCGTCTAGTCAAGGCTATGGTTTTTCCTGTGGTCATGTATGGATGTGAAAGTTGGACTGTGAAGAAAGCTGAGTGCCGAAGAATTGATGCTTTTGAACTGTGGTGTTGGAGAAAACTCTTGAGAGTCCCTTGGACTCNGCAGAGACATTACTTTGCCAACTAAGGTCCGTCTAGTCAAGGCTATGGTTTTTCCAGTAGTCATGTATGGATGTGAGAGTTGGACTATGAAGAAGGCTGAGCACCGAAGAATTGATGCTTTTGAACTGTGGTGTTGGAGAAAACTCTTGAGAGTCCCTTGGACTGCAAGGAGATCCAACCAGTCCATTCTGAAGGAGATCAACCCTGGGATTTCTTTGGAAGGACTGATGCTAAAGCTGAAACTCCAGTACTTTGGCCACCTCATGCGAAGAGTTGACTCATTGGGAAAGACTCTGATGCTGGGAGAGATTGGGGGCAGAAGGAGAAGGGGACGACCGAGGATGAGATGGCTGGATGGCATCACTGATTCGATGGACACGAGTCTGAGTGAACTCCGGAAGATGGTGAAGGACAGGGAGGCCTGGCGTGCTGCGATTCGTGGGGTCACAAAGAGTCGGACACGACTGAGCGACTGAACTGAACTGAACACTAAAGAAATCAGAACAGTTTCACTTAATTGTTGGTTTTATTCTGGACCTTCTAAGTTTCAAGTCCTGGTAAGAATGTCCAGTTGAAGGATGAAAATGTGGATCTGGTACTCTGGCAAAGGCTCAGAGATGAGGTTTTGGCTTTTGGAACAGTGTGCTTTGACGTGAAAAAAAAAAATGAAGGAAAATTGGGGATTCTGTAAGCAGTATAATTTTGACTTTAATCTTCCATAGTTCTGTCTCATATTTTAAAAGTTATCCAAAGACCAAATCCTTAAATTGGATGGTTAAAGCAAGGCTTTGCTGATCATTATTATATTAAGCAGAAAATGAGAAAAGGACAGAAAAGTTTTACTGTCGCTAGAAAGGAAATATTTTAGAACCAGGCAAAGACTCCCCTGCGTGGAGGGCATTTGACCTTGTTACTGGCCACTAAGCAACACTTGAAAACCAGTTCTCATGTCCCAAGTGATGTGGCTTCTGAGAAACATTAAATGGTTTTCTGCAAATAAAAGGATTTCATGGTTAAAAAACTTTGGATAAAACCAGATTAAAGAAAGTTAAAGCTTTCTTTATTAAAGAGCTTCTCAGAGACTTTATTGTGTTAAGAAGCACTGGAATCCCCAAGAGGTAGACAAAGTAAGTAGATAAGAAAACTGGGGGTTTAAAGCAGGAACTTGCCCAGGATTACAGCACTATCAAGAAGCAGAACTAGGAATCAAACTCGGAAATTACTTCCTGCTCATAGCAATTACTCTTTCCTAATAATGATGATGATTAAAGGATGGTGGTGGTGGTGATGGTGGTGAAAAGTGTGCCAAGAAGTCCCTGTGGTACTTGTTATCCCTTGGAAAGCTATGGTAATCCTTAGACCAGTGTATCAGTCACACGGTGACAAAGCAATGCTGTATTTTCCACTCAAAATTCAATGACATACAACAGCAAGCATGTATTCTATCACATGCATCTGCAGGTTGACTGGGCAGCTTTGCTGATCTCATTTAGGTTTCGCTCCAGGCCGTGCTTTCAGATCAGGTCCTCCACAGGGAGCTTTCCTCTGTCTGAGATGAGCAGGCTGCCAGCGGCAGAATCCTCTCATGGTGGAGGCAGAATGTTTCCCTGTGCATCACCGAGTTACATGCCTGCCCACTACTCAAGAGGCAGGGATTCTCCCTTCATCTCTAGTGAGAACTGCAAAGTCAAATGGCAAAAATGGTTGCTATCAGAAAGAATGAAGAAATGGAACCAATTAGTCACTATCCCATGAGCCATGTGTAAAATCCAGGATTGGAACATACAATAAAAATTTTAATCGGTCTGTTCAAATAATTCACAGAGCCCTGGCACCATGAATTCAGTTTCAGTCAATGCAGGATTGTGACAATAAAATTTTATTACTCTTATCCCTGCTTATTCAGAATCTGCCCAAGTCTGGGCTAAATAAAGTATACACTCTTGAAACAGCTCTAAGGATTTACTAAATATATTAGCTAATGGTCTACGAGTCCCCTTGTATTCCTTTGCTCAGGGCATTAGGACTGTTCAGTTGGACTGTCGGCTGATGCTTTTCTGGATCTTGCCATGCTTGGTGCCTGCTGTCTAGCTGCTTCTCCCGGGCAGTGAGACTAGAGCCTCAAGCTGAGGCAGAGGTCTTAGAGGAACTGGGTTTGTCCAACTAGAATATTTATCAGTATCACTGAGGATACAAGGATTGCCTGGGCCAAGAGTCCCTGAAGGCAGAGAGAAGGATGAAGGAAATCACTCTTGGAATGTCGTATTGATAATTCTCTTGCTTTAAAAAAAATGTCATATCCTGAACTCATTTTGTTTTCTTAAAGAGCTACATCCCTGTCCCAAGCTCATAAAGATCTACTCTTCATTTGTCTCCTAAAAGTCTTAAAGTTTTGCTTTGAAAACCTAAGTTTTTGATCTATTTGGGATTTGGGAATGGGGAGGGGTGAAGCTATGGTGTGAGGTAGGGATCTGAAAGAATTTCTTTCCATGTGTATAACCCATTATCTCAACATATTTAATGATAGTGACTCTCCCACCCATTCACCTCTTTAGTCATCTGCAAAGCCACCTCTTCCAAGTAACAAGGCTGCCTCATGTACAGGGGATGTTGCATTGATCAATCAATATGCATTTTCCTGTATCCATATTATCACATCTCAACTACTCTGGCTTTATAATAAATCTTGATATCTGGTGGGTTGTTGTTCAGTTGCTCAGTCATGTCTGACTCTTTGCCACCCCATGGACTGCAACATACCATGCTTCCCTGTCCTTCATCATCTCCCAGAGCTTGTTCATACTCACGTCCATTGAGTCAGTGCTGCCATCCAACCATCTCGTCCTCTGTCATCCCCTTCTTCTGCCTTCAATCTTTCCCAGCATCAGGGTTTTCTCTAATGAGTCAGCTCTTCATATCAGGTGGCCTAAGTATTGGAGCTTCAGCTTCAGCATCAGTCCTTCCAATGAATATTCAGGACTGATTTCCTTCAGTATTGATTGGTTGGATCTCCTTTTAGTCCAAGGATCTCTCAAGAGTCTTCTTCAACACCACAGCTCAAAAGCATAAATTCTTTAGCGTTCAACCTTCTTTATGGTCCAACTCTCACATCCATACGTGACTATTGGACCTCCTGGTAATTAGGTAGGACCTCCTGGTTACAACTTGGTTACAACTTGGCTTTGGAGCAAAAAATGAGTTTCAAATTCTAATGAGGAGAATAAGAGAAAAGATAATAAAGATCCTAGCCCATTGTTTACTTAAAAATAATATCTTTTATTAGCTACTGTTTCTTAAGGCTATACTAAGATTGCTGTCATTGGAAATGGATGTTAGTGATTCTAGCTGATGTACAAAAGTAAGTCAGACTTCCCAGTGATTCAGATGAAGGTGGTGAAATTTGATTTTAATTTTCTGTTTTTGCTTCAAGGCCTCAGCTGAGGTATGTTGCAAAAATGATTAGCCCTTTATGCCCCTTAGAGAATGAGGCCACAGGAAAATGTTACTTTTGTGTTTATTCTCAAGTATCTCTAATGCTGTGGCATGTCTTTGCATTACTTCAGGGTTATTTATACAGGGCTTCATGTTTATAGAGCTAAGACAAGGTGACTGGATGAACTTGAAATTTCCTCAGCAGGGAGGGGGTCTTAGGGACTCTGCTATAAACTCTCTGCTCTCTATGGACCACACATTTTATAACTCATTTATAAACAGCTCACATCTTTTGAGCATTTTCCATCCAGTAAATGTTGAATAAATTCCTCTTAGTGGTGACATTGACTCTTCAGGCTGTTTATTTGGACTTCCTCATTGGAGATACAGTCATACAAATTAAAGAACTGTTTAAATGTGATGCCCAGGATGTACTGTAAGTCATGTTTATAAATGGGGTTTTATATTCTCTGTGAATGTGCAGAAAGAAAGGCAATATCATGTACACAGTGCTCATGATCTGGTCCAGTACCTGGTAGAGCACATAAATAGTAGCCCTGGACATATTAAATGTGCACCTATATAAATGTATAGTTTAAAGAAATTTGAAAATTGGTTTACAAAGTAATATAAAAATTGCAAAGAAGTGCAATATACATTCAAGAACCATCTACTAGAGAACCTACTCATGGTTAAGAGCAGGTATCAATAGCTTAGAAAGAAGAAAGTGAATAAAAATAAGAAAATGAAATAGAGGCAAGAAATAAATCTAGGCAAGAAGATAACATAATGAAAAAAAAGCAGAATTGCAATCAGTAATCGAGAAGCCTCTTCCACAACAAATGTAAGTGTTTGAATGATAGGGAGATGATTTTTTCAGTAATTTTGGCTTAGGCAGGTCAAGCGTATGTCTTCTGTAGAACAACACTTTTAGTGTACACTGAGGTGGAAAAACAGTCACAAATTAATGAGCTTCAGCTGGAAGAAAGGCAATAAGAGAAAGTTTGGTTTTGCTGTAGTTTCACATTATGAGTAGCCCAAAAACCATGCCCCAAAGTTTGTGTTGGGTGTTGTCTCCCACCTTCTCTTTTCTACCACTCAGGTTTCCAAAGCTCCTATAAGCTCGCCTCCTTCCCCACTTGCAAAACTTCCTTTACAACAGCTCTCTCGTCACCCTACAATCCTGGACAATCTCTTCACCCAGCAGAGGATTAGTCACACAGATTGTGCATTTAGAAGCACACTGGCCACAGTAAAATAAGTATTATTTTTAGAAGGTATATATCTTATTTATATATACTAAAGTGTATGTGAGCACTGCAAGGAATAAATGACCGTGATGTTATGACAGTCTTCCATGTCATTTATAATTCTTATATTAATAGGATTGTAAGATTTAGCAAATAAAAATACAGGATTCCTGGTTAAATAAATTGCATATAAACAACTACTTTTAATATGTCTTGTTAAATTAAAATTAAACAAGGAGACCATTAGATAGATTTAGCTCTACTGCTGTGGTGACCTCTGTAAGGAAACCAAAATCTAAGCCTATAAATTCCTCAAGGTTACAAAATTGAAATGCTAAAGGCAATCAATCACAAACAGCCAACTAAATATTAAGTCAAAGCTAGTCAATAGTTTCCTTGCTTTGCTTCTGTCTTTTTCCCGTAAAACTCTTTCCCCAACTCCTGGCTGTGAAACACTCCCAGCCACTTTCAGTTCCTCGCTACCCAATTCTAACTCATTTGTGCTCAAAGAAACTCTTCATATTTTTAACATGCCTCACTTTATCCTCTAATAGTCCCATGCAATATTTAAGATATAATAACCCTAAAAAGTATTTTTGTTTATGCAAAATTCAAATTTAACTGGGCATCCTATAATTTATTTGACAGCCCTAAATAGAGTACCTTCTGTGGGTAGCTGGAATAAAGCTGGGCATTTTTGCCCTCCTTCCAAAAAACACTTTTCAGTGTCTTGAAAGGTAAGGTGAAAGAGGTCTTCACTTGAGCTCTCTTTCTAAAAAACCCTTTTATCCCATCTTTCTGCTGCAGATTCCACTCACCTCGGCTGGCTTCCCAAGGTTTTCTTCTCTATCCTGATGCCAAAGAAAGCCAGCCTTCTGGATTCACTTTTATTGTCCCCTGTCTGACTCTCTTCCAGCTGCTCGTAACCCTTGTATTCCCTTCACCCACCCGCAGGTCACAGCATGGTCTTTCTTACACATGCTCATTGAGCCCTTTCTGTCTCTTTCAGCTCTCCTCTCATGTTCCATATCAGATCTGCTCTTCCATTGCAAAGGTCTGTCAGTATCCTGGTCCACCTTTTGCTTTCCTTGACAGACAAAGAAGCAAACTTCCTGTGGGAGTTCTTAGCTCTTCCAAGGTTTAACCACCGTGAACATAAATGGTGCACCATTGGAAAACATAAACTCCCCAAAGAAGTTAGACTCTGAAGCAAAGATACTTCTCTGTTGCCTCTGGCTCTTTTTCCTACTTGTACAAGGGAGGTGCCTGCCTGAGAAATGAAACTCTGCCTAAGTGTAAAGTTCACAAAAAGCCTTGCCAGAAGCTGGAAGGACTGTGAGATGAGGTGTGATTCTGTGTCATTGAACTCCCACACTGGACTTCCTTTGGGCGTGTCACACATCTGCAGAGGGAGGCCCCACAGGAAAGTTTTATGACCTCTAAGGGAGGAACATGAACTAACCTATCTATACAGTCTGTGATGCTTTTTTTGTTTTTAACTTTTCTCCATATATTCCCTTTCCTTTGTGCTTTCCCCTTCCTTCCTTCTTTTCTTCCTTCCTATCTTTTTTTCTTGCTCTCATCTTTTCATTCTCAACCCACTCTTCCCCCTGCCCTTGACTTAAATCTCTTTAGTCTTTCAAATCAGTCCCCACCTTGGCTCATGGCATATACAGGATAAGCACAATTTTTCCCTTGGACAGTTTTCATATTCTGACACTTCAGAATTTGAACAATCCTCTGGAGTCTGTACTCCCTTCTCCAGGCTGGAGTGGTTCTCATTATCTTCTAGCCAGGTGTCTTCCCACTTTTATTCCTGCTGGGGCAGTTTTTTTCTCCCCTTTGTGTATTCAGAGAACCAAGAAGAATATATTTAGTGTCACCCAGCTGGTTATTTCATTAAGTTCTCACGGCTTGCTCCATATTACCTGAAGAAAAACATTTTCTGTGACTAAATTGCAAGCTAATATAAATTACAGTATATTGGTTGTAGAAATGAAGTTTACAATGGGAAGAGATTCTATTTGGGGTTCAGAAAACGTGATGGAAAATATTTCAACTGTGTCGTTGGTATTGTAATTTATTCACTGATCCTTGGTTTGTTACTGATGCATTCATAAGTACCTGCCGGGTCCATAGCCATCCCCTCCACTGAGAATCTCATGACAAGAAACTTCAAATTGTCCTCAGAAAAGCATGGAGAGCATCAGTTTGAAATAGATGGTACATTTAGTTAGGGTTATAAAGGCTAAGCTTCTGCAACAAAGAGACACCTCAAATGCAATGGCTTGAGTAACATTAGATTTTATTTCTTTCTCACTTAAATCTGAGCAGAGCAGTTCTGCTCAGATTCATTGAGGGGTTCATTTTCATTTTATCTTGCTGCTGGGCCATCCTTAAAACGTTATCTTTGTTTAAATGATTGAATCTGGGTTATTGGTTTGCCTAACTCTTGGGAAAGGGAAAGAGAGGAAATAGAAGGCTGACCATTTTCTTTCAGATAGGTGAGGTGGAAGTTGTTCACATCACTGAAGCTTAAATTTTATTGGTGAAAAATAGCCACAGAGCTATTCTGAACTGCAAAGGAGTCTGGGAAATTTAATCTCCAGCTGGGAAGCCATGTTCCCAGGAAGAAAGGGGGGGAGGAATTTAAAGAGACAAATAGTAATCTGTAATAGGTACTCTGAGGTATCAACTTTGGAACAAGTTCTTCAGGGCAGCATAGTCTGATGGCCAGATGTTCTTGGTCTGGAGGCAGGAAAGCCGAGCGCTAGTTTGGGTCCTCCCACTCACTAGTTGTGTGAACATAAGCAGTTATTTAATTACCTTAAAACCTCAGATTCCTCAACTATGAAATGGGACATAGAACCTGTATCAAAAATTATATGAAATACACAAGTGATAAAGTGTTGGGCACCCAGTCATGTCTGACTCTTTGTGACCCCATGGACTGTAGCCCACCAGGCTCCTCTGTCCATGAGATTCTCCAGGCAAGAATACTGGAGTGGGTAGCTGTTGCCTCGTCCAGGGGATCAACCCCACCCAGGGATAGAACCTAGGTCTTCTGCATTGCCAGCAATTGTTTATTGTCTGAGCTATCATAAGTGGTCAATTAATGTTTCCTTGATAGAGTTTCTTGAAGAGAGGAATTGACCTCTTGTTCATAAGACTTCCAGGCCAGCAAGAAGTCATCCAAAAATATCTTTGTTTCAGCAAAATTGATTTAGTAGGAGTTTACTTTAGATAGGACACTAGGATAGCAGCTATTAATTTATCAGCTAGTTCTGTACCTCAAGCGACATGGATATTGCAATAGTCTTTTTCTCATTGAATTTAGAGGGATAAACAAGATACGTTTTTTAAGAGCACAACTCCCTCTCTGGCATACAGTAAGCACTGAATATATGTTAACTCTTAATATTATATAAGGTAAATGCTAAATATTGTTACAAGCAGTGTTGTGGGAAAACAAAGGAAGAAACAATTCTGACTTGGAGGAATAGGGAAAGTTTCGAAAAGGTAATGGCACTTAAGCTGGGTTATTCAGGATGAGTACTATGGTGTGCTGTGATTCACGGGGTGGCAAAGAGTCGGACACGACTGAGCGACTGAACTGAACTGAATATTTCAAGAACTTGAGATTTCAAAGAGATGGTTTCATCAGAGAAAACTACAGGAGTGAAGTATGAAGGTGAGCTATTGTGTGGCATGTTCAAGGACAGAATGTCTAGACCACAGATGTATGAAATAAGAATGGGAGAAGTAGAAGGTAATACAATGTGAGATCAGATAGTGAATGCCACACTTGTGAATTTAGACTTCACTCATTAAGCAGTGAAGAGGTTTCTAAGGAGATGTTCATACTCTGAGCTGTGTACGAGGTTGCCCACTTCTGGTAGCAGGAAATAGGGTAGATTAAAGGGGAGACGTGTGAAGCGAGAGCCTGGGAATCCAGATGGCTGACCACAGCCATAGTCCAGGCAAAGAATGATAGGGTCTGAATCTGGGCATTATCACTGCTAACGGAAAGTAAAGGTTCCAAGAGTCGTTGCAGGAATAGAGACGCAGACTGGAGCGAACACACTTGTGAACACACGACGTGGGGTAAGGAGAGGGTGGGGCGAATTGAGAAGTGGCACTGACACATGTGTACTACCACGTGCAAAATCGCTAGCTAGCAGAAGCTGTGTACAGCACAGGGCGCTCCGCTTGCCACTCAACTTGGTAGGTGACAACCGAGAGGGGTACGATGGGGGTGAGGGTGGGAAGGCGGCTCAGGAGGAAGTGAACATATATATACTTCTGGCTGATTCAAACTAACACAGCATTGTAAAACAATTATACTCCAATTAAAATGTTGTTTAAATAAACAACAAAAAAGTCATTGAAGGGTAGAATCAATCATTGAAGAGGTAGAATCAATAGATCTTTCAGTTCAGTTCAGTCGCTCAGTTGTGTCCGACTATTTGCAACCCCACGAAGTGCAGCACACCAGACCTCCCTGTCCATCACCGTCTCCTGGAGTTCATCCAAACTCATGTCCTTCGAGTCGATGATGCCATCCAGCCATCTCATCCTCTGTCGTCCCCTTCTCCTCCTGCCCCCAATCTCTCCCAGCATCAGAGTCTTTTCCAATGAGTCAGCTCTTCGCATGAGGTGACCAAAGTATTGGAGTTTCAGCTTCAGCAGTAGTTCTTCCAAAGAAATCCCAGGACTGATCTCCTTCAGAATGGACTGGTTAGATCTCCTTGCAGTCTAAGGGACTCTCAAGAGTCTTCTCCAATACCAGTTCAAAAGCATCAATTTTTCGGCGCTCAGCTTTCTTAGTCCAACTTTCACATCCATACATGATCAATGGAAAAACCATAAGCCTTGACTAGACAGACCTTTGTTGGCAAAATAATGTCTCTGCTTTTGAATATGCTCTCTAGGTTGGTCATAACTTTCCTTTATCTTTAAGACTGACTGAATAAGACAGGTGAAGAAGTGGAGAGAATTTAAAACATGTAAGGTTTCTAATCTGAGTATTATAACCCAGAGAATGTATGATAACTTCAAATAGATCTGCTGAAACTAAAATCTACTTGAACATAGCTATTAAGATTTTCAATACAAATGACCTGAGGCAATGGTATTTCTTCCATGACAGTGTTGTAAGAAGTTTGAGTAAAAAAAATAAATCTCCAATGTGAGTACTCAATTGTATTCAAAATTTAGACTGATAGGATCTTCAAATGTCACCAGAGAATAACATTCACTTTAAAAAAGATGGTATGAAGATGATTTCTGCTTCAGGCTTAATGACACACCTGGTATCAAACTATCCCTCCTGCTGGGAACAACTGTCAAGCTGGATAAGATACAAAGGGGAAAAAAAAGCAGCTATTTGAAGCTATCAGAGAGTATCCAAAGGAAAGAGGACCTGAGGTGCTCAGATCCTGGAGAGGGAAAGCACGCACTGAGGAGAGCCCAGTACTTTGTACTGGTTGCCCCCAAGGTATTTGCTGACTCCTAAGATGTATATATACAGGGTGAAATTTGTGAAACTGAACCCGAAGTACTTGCTAGGTAGAGACTTGACGGTTTCACAGTACTAGGGAGACTAAATTAGAGCTCTGAGCCCATAAAAAGGAGTCTACAGTGATTTTCAGTTGAAAGGCCTAAAAGTACTAAACCTTAAAATAAAAGCAAGTAAGAATTACACAGTCCCCAACTGAATCAAGGTGATTTTTTAATATGCTATATGCTTGCCAGAAGAAAATTAATGTCCAAGCTCAGAAAGATAACAGAACCCAGATTCTCTACACTTTTTCATATTTGGTGTCCATCAGTTCAGCTCAGTTCAGTCGCTCAGTCGTGTCCGACTCTTTGTGATCTCATGAATCGCAGCACGCCAGGCCTCCCTGTCCATCACCAACTCCCAGAGTTCACGCAGACTCGCGTCCATCGAGTCAGTGATGCCATCCAGCCATCTCATCCTCTGTCATCCCCTTCTCCTCCTGCCCCCAATCTCTCCCAGCATCAGAGTTTTTTCCAACAAGTCAACCCTTCGCATGAGGTGGCCAAAGTACTGGAGTTTCAGCTTCAGCATCATTCCTTCCAAAGAAATCCCAGGGTTGATCTCCTTCAGAATGGACTGGTTGGATCTCCTTGCAGTCCAAGGGACTCTCAGGAGTCTTCTCCAACACCACAGTTCAAAAGCATCAATTCTTCGGTGCTCAGCCTTCTTCACAGTCCAACTCTCACATCCATACTTGACCACTGGGAAAACCATAGCCTTGATTAGACGGACCTTAGTTGACAAAGTAATGTCTTTGTTTTTGAATATGCTATCTAGGTTGGTCATAACTTTTCTTCCAAGGAGTAAGTGTCTTTTAATTTCATGGCTGCAGTCACCATCTGCAGTGATTTTGGAGCCCCCCAAAATAAAGTCTGACACTGTTTCCACTGTTTCCCCATCTATTTAAATAGGCATTTTCATTAAATAAGGAATAAAGCAAGGATTACCACTCTCTTTTCTATTCAACATTATACTAGAATTATTAGCCAGTGCAATCAGACAAGAGAAACCAAATGTATAAGAAGGAATAAAATGATTTCTATCTGGAGATGATCTAAAAGTATACTAGCAAAACTGCAGGGAATCAATGATGAAACTAACCTAAACAATAAAACCATTCAGGAATGTAGCAGGATGTAAAATCAACATTAAAAATCAATAGCTTTCATATATACAAACAATCTAAAGTTAGAAACTCCTGAAAGACTAAAACATAGATTTGAACAAAAGGAAAGATATCTTCTTTTCTCAGACAGGATAGCTTAATATTACAAAATGTGAGTTTTCCCTAAGTTACTTTACATGTGCAGTGTAATCCCAATAAAAATACCAACAAGCTATTTTATGGAGTTAAGTTGATACCAAAGTTTATATAGAAAAACAAACATGCATGAATAGCCAGGAAACATTGGAAATAAATATTTATGAGGGGGAACTAGTAGACACTGAAACATACTATAAAGTCTCTATAATTAAAACAGTGTGGTACTGGCACAAGGCCAGTAGAATAGAACAGAAAATCAAGAAGTAAAAACATATCAAAATTTAATATATGAAAACAGTGGCATTTGAAACCACTTGAGTAAAGATGGATTTTTAAATAAATAATGCTGGACAACTGAGTAGTCACTTTGGAAAAAGATAAAATTAAACCATATCTCATATCCTACATGAGAATAAATTCCAAATGGTCAGGGGACATAAAGAAAAAGAAATGAAACTATAAAGTACTACAAGTTTATATGGGTCAATTCTTCTTAATGTAGGAAAGGCTTCCTAACTATGACTCAAAATCCAAAGGTATTATGAGACAAAAAATTGACTAATAATAATTAAAAGGTTTTGCATGACAAAAACAAAATACAATTTTTAAAAAGCCAAAAGACAACTGAAAAACTGGTAGAAAGTGTTTCTTCAATCTGTAAAAAAGAAAAAAGCAACTTAAAATTTATAAAGGTATTGATATTTCATAGTGCAATACAGATTGAATTAATTAATTCTCATGATGTTTTTAAGGTGGGAGGCCAGTATTATATATGATACTTTCAGATGGAGAAAAGGGGCAGAAATACTAGAAAACCAGCTTAACTCACACAAAGGACAGAAGTGCTTTCTATCAGCAGCCTTCCTCCCCAGCTAACACTTCCCTCTGTGTGCATATCACGCTCCATGGGCATACACACTCAAACCCCAAGTCTTTGCTTCTGTTTTCCTTATACAACCTCCTTCTTTCTGATTATTTCACTTCAACTCCTGGTCATTCAACCGTGTTACAGAAATTGCAGCTCAAATCCCACCTCCTTTGGACAGCTCCAAAATCCTGACTCTTTAATCCACCATGACATATTTTTTAAATGTTGATTGCAAATTTTCATCTCCTGAGAATCTTCATGTTATGTTGACATGAAGTTCTCATGGCTTTCTTTTGCACCTATACTCCTCCCTGTGGCAGTTTCTATGGGAAGAAAACTGTTTGGAATGAAAAAAACATAAATCTTAGTTGAATAAGCAGCGACCTTAAAAGCCATACTTGATTGAACAAACCAATCATTTATTTTTGCTCGTATTTAAACTATGGCATGTCTGATAATGACTGAATGCTGTACTGCTAACTAAGTTTCTTTTGAGGGCAACCACACATATTCAGGCTGTGGGGGATAGGGATTGAAGCTTTGCCAGGCTGGGGTTCCCAGATCACCAGCTTCATTTCCTGCCAAGCTCTGCCAGTTCTGAGCTTCCGGACAAATGGGGCTTAATTTAAGCCTCAGGGCCAGCTGCTGCCCCAGTCTCCTCACTGACAGCTCCTGGGATCATAAGAACAGGGGTAGGTGGAGAGTAACTAGAAAGACAGCAAGTCCTCCATTAATGATATCTCCTTAGAAAAAGCTGGGAGGTGCTTTCTCTAGTTACTCCTTTTAATTTTACATCAATCTGCCAATTGATCCGGGGAAGGCAATGGCACCCCACCCCAGTACTCTTGCCTGGAAAATCCAATGGATGGAGTAGCCTGGTGGGCTGCAGTCCATGGGGTCGCTAACAGTCAGACAGACTGAGTGACTTCACTTTCACTTTTCTCTTTCATGCATTGGAGAAGGAAATGGCAACCCACTCCAGTATTCTTGCCTGGAGAATCCCAGGGATGGGGGAGCCTGGTGGGCTGCCGTCTATGGGGTCACACAGAGTCGGGCACGACTGAAGTGACTTAGCAGCNGTGACTTCACTTTCACTTTTCTCTTTCATGCATTGGAGAAGGAAATGGCAACCCACTCCAGTATTCTTGCCTGGAGAATCCCAGGGATGGGGGAGCCTGGTGGGCTGCCGTCTATGGGGTCACACAGAGTCGGGCACGACTGAAGTGACTTAGCAGCAGCAGCAGCCAATTGATCAGAGCATCGATTCACATTCCCTGTGAAAGCAAACAGCAGAGAGAAAAGAAATTGAATTAATGTTGCTTTGGATTCTGTTAGACGGTAGAATTTTGAAAACACCCAACAGTGTTAAATAGTTATAAATTCTGTTCTGCTCAACTCAAAATGTCCTTTTGTGTATGTGCTTGTGTCAGTTTATTGTTATTAAGTATTAATAATTTAGTAATTTATCAAGTTAAGTGATTTAAAAATTAATTCCTATTATAAAAATATTTAGGGACTACCCTGGTGTCCACTGGCTAAGATTCTGCATTCCCATTTCAGGGGGTCCAGATTCGATCCCTGATCAGGGAACTAGATGCCACATGGCCCAAGTGAGTTAGCATGCCAAAACTAAAGATCCTGCATGCCACAACAAAGACCAAAGATCCTGTGTGCCACAGCTAGACCCAGAGCAGCCAAAATAAATACATAAATATTTTTTTTAAATATTCACACAAATAGAAAAACATATACAAAGTAACACAAAAAGTTCATCCTACTAACAATCTTTATAAAAACAGGTTGGTGAAAATTTCGTAGGAATTAAACTGAATTTTTAGACTTATTTCAGAACAAATTATTATTTTTACAAATTATTTTTTCCTGTTCAAGAACATGGTACATTTGTGCTTATTAAAATTAAAAAAATTTTTTAAAGTCTTGCATATTTGGGGGTGCATTTGTAGGCACATGGGAGAGAAGGCAATGGCACCCCACTCCAGTACTCTTGCCTGGGAAATCCCATGGACAGAGGAGCCTGGTGGGCTGCAGTCCATGGGGTCACTAAGAGTCCGACACAACTGAGCGACTTCACTTTCACTTTTCACTTTCATGCATTGGAGAAGGAAACGGCAACCCACTCCAGTGTTCTTGCCTGGAGAATCCCAGGGACGGGGGAGCCTGGTGGGCTGCCGTCTATGGGGTCACACAGAGTCGGACACGACTGAAGCGACTTAGCAGCAGCAGTAGGCACACGGAAGACGGTAGGTCTTTTTCAATCCCACTATGTTTTTCAGTTTTATCCTCAACAAATAATTATGTTCGTGAATGACATGGAATCTATTCCAAAGATGTATTTTACAAAGGAGTTTTACACAACCTGAAAGGTAGTCAATAGCACTGCCAAATGTAACAATTAGACCTCAAATATTCTCTAAACCATGAAATAGAAAACATTCCTTTAGACTCTCTGTCTAAACCTTTACCATGCCCCCTATTTGGGCTTCTCTAAAAAACGAATAGAAAGTGTTACAGCCAATATAAGATTATCTTTTCACATGGAAGTAAGAAAGCCCAAAAAGAAAACTATACTGTTCAACCCTTTAGCGGTCATTACTGAGTACACAGTGATAATACTAAGAATTTCCACTCATTGAGTGTCTCTCAGTTCCAGTGTGTTTCAGAGTGCCAGGGAACTGGCAATGAGTAAGACACAAAGGGCTTATAGTCCAGTTTTGGAATCAATCTGCTAATGCACGTTTGTTGTATTTTTCCTTAGATTCCATTTAATTTGTTGGCAGTGCTTGGGTAAGGCCAGATAGCATTTAATTGCAAATAATTCTGGAGCTTCTTGGCAATGTAGGACTAATTGAAATGAGAGAAAAGCAAGTATACTTATATGATGAATAATATTAGGATCCAGGGGGCGTTTAGAAGATGGAAAAAAAGGAGTGGGTTAATTTTGAACCATTTTCAGTTTCCATACCAGTCATTACCCACATTAGTGGATTTATTATGTTCTTTTTCTTTCCCTAATAAGAGCCTTATAAAATTCAGTACATCATCAGGCAACCTAATAATTACTGTATTTAGGGGCAGATGTGAGACCTTAGTCAGAGACTATTTATTATGCCCCATTCCCTGAAGTTTGACTGAATGGTCATTTTTCTGCTTCCTCATTAATAATCATAATAAGTAAACTGCAAGAGAGAGAAGGAAAGAGCTCAGCAAATCAAAACTTAGAAAACTGGAAAGGTCAGAGCAATAAAGCATCCTGCCATTACTCACAGACTGTGTGAGATATGAGAGTTATGATTCTTAATTTTCATGACCAAAATTCTAGAGGGAACAAAAATGGCACCAAATGAATCCATTCAATTAATGTGGAAGCCCAGATGGAAAAAAAAAAAAAAAAAGTGAGAGAGAGAGAAATAAATAATTCCCTGAATCTGCCTTTTATCAACTCAAGTCCAAAATTGTAGGCCTCCCTGGAGCCTAAGAATCACAAAACAAAAGCTTAATGTGACTGGTAATTTAAGTGTTTGCTAACCTTTTGTCCTTTAAGCTCTGTGGAACAACCAGAAAAACATTACGTGATGAAGTTGCCCTGGTTGAATGTGCACTGGATAATGGCATCAATCTTCCAATAGCCCCAATCCAGGATTTGAAAAGCAGAAACAACTCCACCCCGAAGATTTTTTTTAGAAAGCTCTTTTGTTTCTTTGGATTACACTCAAAGATTTTCTTGCTGATTTTCCAAAAGTGCATTATTAATTTAGTGAGCTTTCCCCTTGTTTCATCACAAAAGATGTTATAGATACCTAAACTCTAATGCAATGCAATTACACGTCAAGGAAATATTTTGGAGCTACCACATAATTTTTTGGTTACCCATTGTTTGGCTTTCAATTTGAAAATGCCTTTTGTAACAGACAAACAGAAAAGCCTGTTCTGAAAGATTTTGCATTTCACCCCCTCTTGCCTTTCTGTTTCCTTATCCAAATGTGAAATCAATAACTTTGTTCCCATTATAGTTTTCTTTCCTCCTCCTAAAATCTGGGCATTTTGAGTGGGTGTTTAAAGACACCTTCTTCAAGTATTCCCTAAGGCTAAAGCAACAAGAACTCACTCTCTGTTTTTGAAAAGTTAGAACAGTTGGAAACTTTTGAACAACCACTTAGTGCCAAAGCTGCCCTTGATCTTCTTTTTACAGTACATGGGGTTTACACTTCATGAGCCAGATTCAATCCCAGCGGACCTCTGCTGGAGAACACAGGAAGAAATCTCCCCGTTTGTCTGCAGGGAGTATTTTCCGGCCAGAATGCATAAACCATTGAGAATATCTCCCATGGAGTCTGCTGAGAGGAAGATAATCCATTACCCTCCAGGCATTTGGCTGGGGTAAGAGGGAAAAAGGGGGGAGCCACATCTCCAGTGATACTAATGGAAGTTACATTTGAAAATCTCACAAAAGCCAGATCCTGGAATCCAGTTCTTTCTCCCCACAGGTTTTGCATTTCTCAGAAGGCAACATTAGGAGAGAGAGAGAGAACCAGAATGTAAATCATTATCTTTAAGAAAGCATATAAATCAAAAGAATGGATAAATATATTCTATTTGCATAGCCACTCTGAAGAGGTGCATTAGCCAGATCAAGACAAACCTATGTGCCCCAGTTTCAAAAGGCCTTTCCACGTTGGCCAAATAAAACCAGTCTCTCCTAGTGACCCTCAACTTTAACACTTCAGAGTGACGCACTGAATTACTTTTATGTTACTATGGTATTTGACAGCAATTCAGAGAAGGCCAATGAAAACCAGGAAGAGAGAGAGTTAAATGCTTTCATAGAACAAATGCCCTTTGCTGATGCTGAGTGCCAGCACATCATTAAGGGAAGATAGGAGTGAGGCCTTCTTAAGAGCTGACATTAAAAATTGAAATCCATTCTGCAAAAGACAGGCCTTGTGTATTTTTTAAAGCCCAAAACCATAGCAGCTAAAGGGTAATAAAAACCGCACATAAGAACATTATAGTGGTCAGACTGTTCCCAGGAAAACTTGATCCAGGATTCAGTATGTATTATATAAATTTGGAATATATCTATATGAAAACTCCACCCAAAGCTAGTTGAACTTTTCAAATTTCAGAGTGGGAAAAACCACCAATCTGACAGAAAAATGGGCAAGTAATCTGTAAGCATGTTCTTCACAAAAAATGAAGTATAAGTAGAATACAAATATTTGAAAAGATACTTGACCATAATCATAATGAAAGAAAATCAAATCAGAAAAAAAAAAAGTATGTTTTTCACCAATGAGATAAGCAATGATGAACACAAGTTAAAGATGTAGGGGAATGGCATGTTTATTCTCTGAGTTGGCCGTGTGTATTTGGAGATAGTCTGAGTGGAAATAGACTTAATCAGTTTGGCAATATTTAGCAGAATAAAAATGTATATATCCTTGGCTTAAGCAGCTCTACTTCTAAGAGTTTACAAATAGATAGACAGCAAGTTTTTAATAATAGGAGACAACCTAAATGTTTAGGCCTGGCTACATTAATATGATGCAAGCATTTGTAAAATACTTACAACATTGCTAGATGTGATGAGCCAAATCAACAAATATTGACTTGGAAAGAACTTCAAAGTACAGTGTGAAGTTTGGATTTATTTTTTCTTTAAGTATGATAATTCTCTCCCTCTTGTGTAAAAAAAAAAAGAAAAAAAAATACATGCAAATGTTTATATACTTGTATGTACATAGAAAAAGCTGGAAGGATACACAACAAATCACTGAGAGCATATTAAAAAGCAAAGACATTACTTTGCTGATAAAGGTCCACACAGTCAAGAAGAAAGAAAAAGAAAGAAAGTGAAGTCGCTCAGTCGTGTCCGACTCTTTGTGACCTCATGGACTGTAGCCTACCAGGCTCCTCCATCCGTGGGATTCTCCAGGCAAGAGTCTGGAGTGGGTTGCCATTTCCTTCTCCGGGGGATCTTCCCAACCCAGGGATCGAACCTGGGTCTTCCACATTGCAGGCAGACGCTTTACCATCTGAGCCACCAGGGAAACCCCATAAATTCAAAGTTATGGTTTTTCCAGTAGTCATGTATGGATGTGAGTGTTGGACCATAAAGAAGACTGAAGGCTGAAGAACTGATGCTTTGAACTGGAGTGGTAGAGAAGACTCTTGAGAGTCCCTTGGACAGCAAGAAGATCAAACCAGTCAATCCTAAAGGAAATCAACCCTGGATATTCATTAGAAGGACTTATGCTTAAGTTCCAATACTTTGGCCACCTGATGCAAAGAGCCAACACACTGAAAATACACTGATGTTGGGAAAGATTGAGAGCAGGAGGAGAAGGGACAATGGAGCATGAGATGGTCAGATGGCATCACCAACTCATGGACATGAGTTTAAGCAAACTTCAGGAGATAGTGAAGGATAGGGAAGCCTGGTATGCTGCAGTTCATGGGGTCGCAAAGAGTTGGACACAACGTAGTGACTGAAGAACAGCAAACTATGGTTGCTCTAAGAAATCAGACTGTAATATGTGTTTGAGTGTATGTTATATATATATAATACATGTATATTATACATATATTCAAGAAAAAATGCAGAGATGCTCAGACTGGGATGAAGGTGGAATTGTGAACATTGCCCTGGTTCTCTTGTTTATGTGGCTGAAAAACAATACAGGACCCCTGATGGACCGCTTAGATATGGAGGGAGTGCTCTCCTGTAAGAAGTCACCAGAGGGCAAGTTCAGTCATGCATATATTGTACTCCTGGAACTCTTTCATAGGAGAAATTGTCCTCAGTTTAGTTCAGCCATTCAGTCGTGTATGACTCTTTGTGACCCCATGAATCGCAGCACGCCAGGCCTCCCTGTCCATCATCAACTCCCAGAGTTCACCCAAACCCATGCCCATCAAGTCGGTGATGCCGTCCAGCCATCTCATCTTCTGTGGTCCCTTTCTCCTCCTGCCCCCAATCCCTCCCAGCATCAGGGTCTTTTCCAATGAGTCAACTCTTTGCATGAGGTGGCCAAAGTACTGGAGTTTCAGCTTTAGATCAGTCCTTCCAATGAACACCCAGGACTAATTTCCTTTAGGACGGACTGGTTGGACCTCCTTGCAGTCCAAGGGACTCTCAAGAGTCTTCTCCAACACCACACTTCAAAAGCATCAATTCTTCAGCGCTCAGCTTTCTTTATAGTCCAACTCTCACATCCATACATGACCACCGGAAAAACCACAACCTTGACTAGACAGACCTTTGTTGGCAAAGTAATATCTCTGCTTTTGAATATGCTGTCTAGGTTGGCCATAACTTTCCTTCCAAGGAATAAGCGTCTTTTAATTTCATGACTGCAGTCACCATCTGCAGTGATTTTGGAGCCCAAAAATATAAAGTCTGACACTGTTTCCACTGTTTCCCCATCTATTTCCCATGAAGTGATGGGACCAGATGCCATGATCTTCATTTTCTGAATGTTGAGCTTTGAGCCAACTCTTTCACTCTCCTCTTTCACTTTCATCGAGAGGCTCTTTAGTTCCTCTTCACTTTCTGCCATAAGGGTGGTGTCATCTATATATCTAAGGTTCTTGATATTTCTCCAGGCAATCTTGATTCCAGCTTATGCTTCTTCCAGCCCAGCGTTTCTCATGATGTACTCTGCATGTAAGTTACATAAGCAGGGTGACAATATACAGCCTTGACATACTCCTTTTCCTATTTGGAACCAGTCTGTTGTTCCACATCCAGTTCTAACTGTTACCTCCTGACCTGCATACAGGTTTCTCAAGAGGCAGGTCAGGTGGTCTGGTATTCCCACCTCTTTCAGAATGTTCCACAGTTTATTGTGATCCACATAGTCAAAGGCTTTGGCATAGTCAATAGCACCGAAATAGATGTTTTTCTGGAACTCTCTTGCTTTTTTGATGATCCAGCGGATGTTGGCAATTTGATCTCTGGTTCCTCTGCCTTTTCTAAAACCAGCTTGAACATCTGGAAGTTCACGGTTCATGTATTGCTGAAGCCTGGCTTGGAGAATTTTGAGCATTACTTTACTAGCATGTGAGATGAGTGCAATTGTGCAGTAGTTTGAGCATTCTTTGGCATTGCCTTTCTTTGGGATTGGAATGAAAACCGACCTTTTCCAGTCCTGTGGCCACTGCTGAGTTTTCCAAATTTGCTGGCATATTGAGTGAAGCATTTTCACAGCATCATATTTCAGGATTTTAAATAGACCCATTAAAAACATATACTATAATCGCCATGCTATACATTACATCCCCAGGACTTATTTATCTTATAACTGGAAGTTGCCCCTTTGACTACCTTCACCAATTTTACCCACCCCCAACCCTTACCTCTGGAAAAACCAATCTTTTCTCTGTATTTATGAGCATAATTTTTTTAATTCCACCTATAAGTGAGATCATATATTTGTCTTTCTGTCTGACCTCACTTTTAATTGATGCCCTGAGTATAAAGAAATGATTTTGATGTTTAGAACTCTGTTCAAAGTAATAATACATTGATTCAAAGTAAATGTTTTATAGCTTTTGTTTCTCAGTGAAAGTATTCATTTCAACAGATTTTTTTTTTTTTACCAAAAAGTGCTTGGTTTATAGGCAGAATATCCATGAGTTTTGACAAATATTTGCAAAGGCTTGCTGTCTTCAATTAATCAACTTAAATTCTATAAATTTAGTGTAAAAGTATAAGATGTAAGTGTTAAAATAGGAAGAGGAATTGAAGACAATTGTGTTACACATTTTCACTTTTAAGTGAACATTTGATGAAACACTGTACTATCATTTTTCTATTGAGAATCTATTGTCAGTGTTATTTCAAGTAATAACCTCCTCATCCAAACACCAGTCATCGGCAAACCTGGCCATCTGTCCTGCATTAGCTGCATCTGGAATAGTAAAAATGAAATAAAAGAACTGAAGAACAGCAGAGCTGTGACAAAACTAGGAAAAGGCAAGACGTATCTCATATTTTTTCATAAAATTAATGGAGAAAGGAATGAGAAGTGGCAATGAGGGGAGCACTGGAAGAGCATCAAGAATCTCTCCTAGGGACTTCCCTGGTGGTCCAGGGGTTATGAATCTGCCTTCCCATGCAGGGGACACGGGTTTGATCCATGGTTGAGGAACTGAGATCCCACATGCCTCAGGACAACCAAGCCTGTCCATCACGATTACTGAGCCCATACTTTCTGGAGCCTGTGCGCCAAACTACAAAGCGCATGCAGCTCGATGAAGGACCCACATGGGTAATCAAGGTTGATTCCATGTCTCTCTTTCCTTCCTCGGAGCTTCCAAATTGGGGGAGGATTATTGTTCCATTGTGGATATAAGTAGGGTGGCTCCATGGTGAGGTTTATCAGAGATGGCTCCGGTTCACTCCTGTAGTTTCTAATATCATACTTTCTCTATCAAACCCTTTCTCTATCAAAACCGTCCTAGTTCAAATGATAAATTATATAGTTACTCTCCGTAATATAAGTGGATTAAAGTGGAGAATGAGAAACAGGGTCCCTTGGATTATGACTCTTTGCTGAAAATATTTTTGACCACCTCCTCAAAATATAGGTAATTGATAGGATATTAAAAACTTTTTTTGGAAATCGACTGGATTTCTCTGCAGATACCACTCTACATGGCTCAAAAAAGAAGGAAAAAAAAATTCTTCTCTGTTATTTGCCCAAACTATGTTGTCCATAGGGTAGAAAACACATCGTAGTCTATTTTATGTCTTACCATTTACTCTGTGGTGTAGGTAAACATCTAAGATAGTCTTCAATGATCCCCACCTCCTGAAATTACGTTAAGTCACTCGCTCAGTCGTGTCTGACTCTTTGAGACCGCATGGACTGTAGCCCACCAGGCTCCTCTGTCCATGGGATTCTCCAGGCAAGAATACTGGAGTGGGTTGCCATTTCCTTCTCCAGGGGATCTTCCCAACCCAGGGATTGAACCCAGGTCTCCCTCATTGCAGGCAGACGCTTTAACCTCTGAGCCACCAGGGAAGCCCTCCTGGAATTATACCCTATATAATCCCCATCCCTTGAGCATTCTTATAAATCCTCTCTGCTTGGCTGGACCAAGTGACTTGCTTCTAATCAACTGAACATGAGAAAGGTTATGATAGGCTGGGCTGGTCGGGGGAAGGGGGTTGACAGCAGGGGAGGGTCGGGACTTTGTGATTAGATTACAAAAGGTATGACTTCCTTTTTGTTAGTAGACACACTGTTTTGCTGATTTTGATGAAGAAACCTGCACCTTGAAGAGGCTCATGTGGCAAGAGATTAGGGAAGCTTCCAGCCAACAACCAGTGAGAAACTGAAGTCCTCAGTGCAACAACCTCAAGGATCTGGATTCTGCCAACAACTATACAAATGAGCTTGGAAAGGGGACTCTTCCCCATGCAAGCTTTCAGATGAAACCCCGACCCTGCTGATACCTTGACTGCAGCCTTCTGAGGAGTCCTTGAAGTAGAGGGTCAGGCTAAACTATTCCAGATGCTAGATGAACAGAAACTTCAAGATAGTAAGCTGTTTTAGGCTCCTAAATTTGGGAATAATCTGTAACCTACATAGATGACTATTAGATTCTCTGTGATACTGGTAAAACCATTTAATACTTCTCTATCTCAGTTTTCTCTTCTGCCTGGTACAGAGGAAGGCTGAATATATAAATATTTATGGCCTAAATAAACGTGACACAGAGGTTAATCTCTAAAATTCTCCCTAATGCAAACGTTTGACAATGTTTTGTTTAGAAAGGGACAACTCTTGCTGACAGATTTTAAAATATGTCTTGTACTACTTTTCCTTTGATGCTACATTTTTGCATAGTTTTATATCACCTTAAATTTTTTGATTTTAAAAAGAACCTCAAAATAGAAGCCTCTTGTTTGAAAGGTTGCATCACCTTTTTTGTTTTAAAAATATTCTTACCTGTGTGTGTCTGCACAGCCTGGCTGAGGATCACTGCAAAACTTTGATGTAAATGGTCATGTGCCCTGCAATTTTTGAACAGATACGTGTGTTTTATGATCACTGTCTCACCTGGCTCCAGAGCAACACCTGCCTCTCATTTAGGATGCAAGGCGACTGCAGCCTGGCCAGAGTGTTAGACACATTTCATTTCACCTTCCTCTGAATTCACGGTAGAGCCTTTTTATAAATCTTCCAGATCATTTCCAAGAACCTCTGGTACTAAAATACCACAGGTCTGTGCTAACCTTGCTTTTCTGAGGATTAAACTTTGCTTCATTGTGGGTAAAAATGGTGTTTTACAGGCTGGAAACAATGTCTTTGATGTTAAAATCATTCCCATGGTGAACTCCAAAAATCTTTTGGGAGACAACACTAAAATCTTTCCCAAAATGTCTTTGAACATTAAAATATATATTTTTTATTTTTTTAATGGAGTTATTTAAACAGCGAAAGAAAAGTGCTACTCTCCCAGTGCCATCTTGCACATGGATTTCTATTCAGCAATAAGAATGTGCTCTTTCTCCCTGCCACCACATGAATTGAGACCAGAAGCATAACGATGAATGAGAGAGTCAAACCGAAGCAGTACAACTATATCACTTCATTTTTAAAAGCACAAAAATAGGTAAAGCTGATCTTTGGAGTTTTGTTGTTGGTCAGTCAGTAAGTCGTGTCCAACCGCTTGTGGCCCCATGAACGACAGCATGCCAGGCTACTCTGTCCGCAGCTCTCTCTCTAATTCTTTGGAGTTAGGACTCAGATTAATGTTTCTCTTTGGCGTGGGGTTGTGACAGGGGGAAGCTTGAGAGAGCCTTTCAGGATACTGGTGCTATTCCATTTCTTGACCTGGGAACTGCTTATACCAGGCAGTTCACTGCGTTAAATCCATCAGGTTTTTATATTCTCATTTCTATATATATGTTATACTTCAATATATATTTTAAATGTTAAAAGCAAATTACAGTCAGGTTTTTCTAGCAAATACAAACTAAAAGTAAGCAGAGGAAGCAATCATAACATCAGAAAAGGCTATTTCATGGCATGCAGTATTACATGAATTGAAGAATGTCATTTTATACTGACAACAGATCAGTCCACCATCAAGGTAATCAGTTGCAAACCTCTGTGCATCAAATGAACTAAAATCAAGTTATATTAAGTAAAACCTTAAAAAAATAAATTTACCAGAACAATATTGTTAGGTATATCATACAGATTTCCATTTATAAACACGTACATGATAATTAACAGTGGCAGAGGAGGGTTTACAACTTGAATTTACACTCACTAAGGCTAATTCCACCTCTTTGATCAAAAAACTTGCAACCTAATACAGCTCTGTTTCTCATGAAGACCAACCATTTACTTGATGTCCACAGGTCCAATGTACATGGACCTGCTCTAGAGGAGGGTTGGCCATTGGTTCTCACTGTTCACTGTACACTTAGGACAGGAGGTGACACAGCAGAGATGAGGCTGTAGGGCCTCCCCGATAGCTCAATGGGTGAAGAGTTTGCATGCAGTTCAGGAGACACAGGATTTACAGGTTCAATCCCAGTGTTGGGAAGATCTCCTGGAAGAAGAAATGGCAACCTACTCCAGCTGAAAAATCCCATGGACAAAGAAGCCTGGTGGGCTGTAGTCCAAAGGGTCACAAAGAGTCAGACACTACTAAGCACATGTGCATACACACACACACACACACACACACACACACACTTGGGCCAGAGAGGGACAAGAGGTTTTCAGGGCATCTGGCAGCTTTCATTTCTCCCCAATGCCAGCACTGATTTTTGGTCCGTGTGTGCCCACTTTGTAAAACCTGTTGCTTTTAGACCTTGATCATGCACTCATGACCAAAAATAGCTAGAGGGAATGCGGGTTTTCAAGGAAACTTCCGGTCTTGACCGGGCCCATCCATTACCTGGTGTATGAGACGTAATAGACCTACTACCACTTTCCTGTCTTATGTACAGGGAGACTGTAGAAGCAGAGAGTGTCAGTGCCCACACTTGGGGCATTTGGCCCAATTTTCTTGTGCTGTCTGGGAAAGGAAATGTGGAGGGTTCCACCCACACCAACTCACAACTTTGTTTATTTTCCTTTCAAGTCTCCTTCAGAGGCCAAGACGCTGGTGAGATGAATAGTCCATTTATTGCCCTGGGTTAGGACATCGCAGTCTGTCACTGCGCCATGTGTTTTTACGTGTGAACTTGGATGCTATATGAACACTTAAAGTGGGGGAGGCAGTGCGGGGATGACAGCCAGTGGGAATGAACGGACTTATTTCAAGACTGATTTAAAAGACGATGGGGTCGTAGTAGACCCTATCCTGAATATCAGTGGGTGACAGCTGTAAGAAAATAAACAAGTCTAGAGTAAAATATGTGGAAGATAGCACTGGCATGCATTAAATAAAGCTAACATATTTAATCAGCTGGTGTTCACTTGTGATCTTTGTGGCTAAAGGAGAATTTGTAAATACTGTAAAAAGCCAGAGGAGATGCTAACAGAGTGAAAGGGAACAACTGTTATAAAAATGAATAATGACACCCACCTGCCCAGCTGCTACTTTAAGAGAACAAAAAATACACACAAATACATAGGTGGGGAGGGGGCACAATTGTATTGTTGATCTCTAGGGCTTCACCAACTCAATGGACATGAGTCTGAACAAGCTCTGGGCGATGGTGAAGGAGAGGGAAGTCTGGTGTGCTGCAGTCCATGGGGTCACAAAGAGCTGGACACAACTGAGCGACTGAACAGCAAGCGCAGAAATATTAGAACGCCTTATAGTAGCCATTCCATTGAGCACAGACTGGCCAGAAAGAAATGGGATATATGTCAGGGCCCCGGAAGCAGAGAATAAGTCTGGGGTCCAGATCTGGGCAGACA
This sequence comes from Oreotragus oreotragus, assembly GCA_006410675.1. Taxonomy (NCBI): domain Eukaryota; kingdom Metazoa; phylum Chordata; class Mammalia; order Artiodactyla; family Bovidae; genus Oreotragus; species Oreotragus oreotragus. The sequence continues at coordinate 448,856 of SJYX01002625.1, forward strand.
GGAAATGGAGACAACTAGAAACAGACAATGAAAACTTCCGGAGGGTTAATTATCAGTAGATGCCTCCCATGAAGCCCAGGATAATGGAGTATTTCAGCCCTTGTATTCTGTCTTCCTCTGGGATGGATGAATAAGATCTTAAACTCATCTAGAAGCCCATCAAGCAGGGACCATTTGTTTCTTGTCTTAACAGTCCAGAATCTGTTGTTTCTCCTTCACTCCTGATCAGTTTGTGTCCCAAGGGTCAGGGACTCCTGGAACTTATCATGTTTCTTCTTTGTTTCAGTTGCTGGCAAACTCCAGACTAAACCTATGATTCACCAAAAGTTTCACAGAACGTCGTTTTCCTTAGTGAGCTCTGTGGGTTATCTGCAGTCTGGACTTCTGTTTCATGCCCCTTTCCTTCTCTCCTTCCTCATGCCGTGTACCTATTTTAACTTTCTGTTTTTCTGTATTCTATATAGATTTCAAAAGCCATCTTAAACACTTTCACTCAGAGACCTGGTATAAATAAATGGCACCAGAATGACTTTTCATAATTGTAGTCTATAAAATATTATTTGCCTTAAAAAGGACATTTTAAAACAAGATCAACAAATATGGAAATAGCGACATTGAAACTTAGAAAAAGAAATCCAAACTTCTTGCTTGCACTGCTGGGTCACACTTCTCCACAGGGAATGAAAATATTTTAGATCTGTGGTCAAGGAAGCTTCTGTTTCACCTTAAGGAGCAAGGAAAATACTGGGGAATTAATACAAATTCTACCAAAACTAATATATATATATATATGAAGTTTTAAATAATAAATTACAATATTTCCCTAACCTGCCTATTGTACTTTTCAGGGTATGCTATGTTTCACATGGGCATATGTTTGGTTCTTCATTTTTAATCTGTATATTTTATTTAAAATTGTGTTATTATGAAAGATATGCAAGTTTGTATTAACATATGAACGAATGATAAAGTAAAAGTCTTCATTCTGTTGCCCTCATCTTCATTCCCAGAGGTTAAGATCATTGATCATTTTATGTCTGTCATTCTGAAATTTCCTCTGTGTCCACACACACAAATGCCAACAACAGGCATCCTGGGTGCTAGCATTTGTTACTGCCGTATTTGTGTTAATTAGTAAATTCCCACAATCGCCACCAGAGGGCATCAACCACCCAGAGCATTCAAAGTTATTGAGCCCCCCAGCACAGCAGGTACCTAGCTTGAAGGCTTGCTTCCGCTCACAATGCCTAGTTTTTTTGTTTTTGTTTTTGTTTTAATTATGTTATAAAATGTTAAAGGGACTTGCCTGACCGCACCCACAGTTACTGAATGCAACCATGCAGGTAAAGTGTTTTACATAATGCATTGCTAAATAAATTCTTATTATCTCCACTCTTGTGCTGTGCTATGCTAAGTCGCTTCAGGCATGTCCAACTCCGCAACCCTGCAACTCTGAGTAGTCCACCAGACTCCTCTGTCCATGGGCTTCTCCAGGCAAGAATATAGGAGTGGATTGCCATGCCCTTCTCCAGGGGATCTTTCCGACCCAGAGATTGAACCTGCATCTCCAAAGTCTCCTGCATTGGCTTATTCCATGGTAAAAAAACAAACAAAAAAACAGAACCATCCCTTGCTCTGATATTCCCCCTAACATATATGTCCCTGCCACGATCTTATATTTAATATTGGTCTAATGTAGTTATTGCACCATTTCCAAAAGTACTTCTGCTTTGAACTGATTAATTCAAGGATAGATGAGTGAATCTAGCTGAGTCTCATTTCTCGTTAAAGATGTATTACCTTAAAATTTTGTTTTGAGTCTCATTTCTTGTTAAAGGTTCATTACCTTATGTATTTCTAGCCAATTAAAATTTATTTTGTGGAATATGCATATTATACATACTCTAGGGCTTCCCCAATGTCTCGGGGGTAAAAGAATCCACCTACAATGCAGGAAACACAGGAGACTCAGGTTTGACCCCTGGCTCTGGAAAATCCCCACAAGGAGGAAATGACTACCCACTCCAGTATTCTTAGCTAAAAACTCCCATGGACAGAGGAGCCTGGTAGGCTACAGTCCAAAGTGTCTCAGAGTCAGACATGACTGAGCAGAGCAGAGCACAGCCTCCGTTGAAAAGTGCATTTTCTTAGACACCACCATCACAGAAATTGTGGCTGAGATGGAGCTTGTTACCACTCACAAACATTATTCAACCACGTTCGCGCTAAGAACGAATGGAAACGTTCTTTCACTGACAAATAATTCATAAAACTAGCTATTAATAAATGGAGGAGAGTTTCCACTGAATTTTTTTAAAAATTCCATTATGTCCATATATTTTACAGGTAAACACAGGCAAATGTGTTTGAATTTAAGCATAACATAGACTTTTGATGCTTATCTGCAAATATGGTGCTAGTGCTCACTCCCCAAGTCATGCCGACTCCTTGAGACCCCATGGTCTATAGCCCTCCAGGCTCCTCTGTCCATGGGATTCTCCAGGCAAGAATACTGGAGTGGGTTGCCATCTCCTTCTCCAGGGGATCTTCCCGACCCAGGGATTGAACCCAAGTCTCCTGCCTACATCTCTGCATTGGCAGGTGGATTCTTCACCACTTGATCCCCCTGAGAAACCCATATTTACAATTAAAAATTCAAAGGTTTAAATGGGAGATGGACAGTAACCTGTGTGGCCACACGGTGGCACTATTTCACTGACTTGAGAAATGCTAGAAACAACTCCGGTGTAAACAGGAGACTGTGACAGTGTGTGAATGAATCACCTTCATAGTATTATCCCAATCTGAAGGAAAGAATCCAGTAGAATTTGCTTTAAATTAATTTCTATAACCTATGTAACAAAAATAGCACCAAAATGCAAATATAGGAAGTATGAAGAAATCGCATTGCTGAAAAATGAGTTACAAATTAAAAGGCTCCATAAGGCTAACTTACACTATTGCCTTTAATGGTACTATTTCATTTTATAGCTCTCTCCACATGTACAAGGAATTTCCACTAACACTGTTATATTTTGTTCTTCCGGGGAGGCAGGCAAGGGAGATTTTATACTCATTTCCAAGTAAGGAACTGAAAGATTAAGAAGTGATAGCTCCTGGCATTCAAAGACCGCAAAACCTTCGGCAGCACTGAGGAGTGTTTGGGGCCCTAACATCTTACCGATGTCTGTGAAAAGTGTTAGTCGCTCAATCATGTCCAACAAGGGGTTTGCAACCCCATGGACTGTAGCCCGCCAGGCTCCTCAGTCCATGGAATTCTCCAAGCAAAGAACACTGGAGTGGGTTCCCATTTCCTTCTCTAGGACACTGATGTCTGTGCTGCTGCTGCTGCTGCTGCTAAGTCGCTTCAGTCGTGTCCAACTCTGTATGACCCCATAGACGGCAGCCCACCACGCTCCCCCGTCCCTGGGATTCTCCAGGCAAGAACACTGCAGTGGGTTGCCATTTCCTTCTCCAGTGCAGGCAAGTGAAAAGTGAAAGGGAAGTCGCTGATGTCTGTGAGGTTGTGTAAACCCCACAGGCATTTCACCTAAGCCACTGGGTACTCTGGCTCTGGAGTGTTCCCTGAACCCCACCCAGGCAGAACTGGTTGTATCCTAAGTTTTGCATTCATTCCCCATTGACCAGCACAGGCTGCATACACAGTGTTGATCATGAAGAAGACCACAGCTTCAACAATTACTGAATCCCCAAGGGAACCCATCTTCCATCCCAGAAATGTGAAATGATTTATTATCTGCACCCTCCCTTCAGCCATGGAGCTGAAATCTGCGTCCTGCATCTAGTCTCATGATAGGGGACTGCAGAAATCAAAATACCATCCCCTCATTTCTTATTCATAGAGAAGGCAACGTATAATATGATTACATACATGATGGATTGAATCCGACAGACAGTATAAAAGGAAAGCTGGAGAACATTAACTAGGGAATGGATTTTTCACTGGTATTCAACGTCTCCTGTAGTCAACAGTGAAGGGAGGTGGGGGTGAGACAAATGCAAAGAGACACACAAATAACTTTCCATATCAAACTTTCAAATAAATCTTTCCATCAGGCAAAGGCTATTTGCTCTATGCCAGGCACTTGGCTGCGTGCTTTATATACTTCTTCTCTTTTAATCACCCTAGTTTTACAGACACAAAAAAAGAGGTTCCAAGAAGGGAAGTTCAGACAAACAGGACTTGGAACCCATCTTGCCGAGCACAACCAGACCGCTATTCTTGACCATGAGCTACACTCCCTCCCAGTGTGCTTCTGGGACAGACACTCTGATGCTGTTCAGGATCTTTGTCCCTGGTCAGAGGCTGCTTTCAGCTGCTGACTACTCTGAGTGATGGCTCCTGAGGCAAGATGTGGAATTCAAAGAAGTAAATGAGGCTGAAGCCTCCGGCCCTCTTTAGCTCAGGCCACTGTGAGTTCTAGGAGTCACTGGAGGCTTCACAGCAGCAGAGGAAGCCAGGTTGCCATCAGAAAGCTATTCTGGTGAAGCATCTTTGGTGTATTGACTAAAAAGATCTTCCAGAAGAAGAACCAAAGCCTCTAAATTTCTAATAATTTGTTGTGATTTATTTTTGCATTCTCAGTAAATATTCTCTAGTGTGTCTAATTTTGTATTTATCTTTGTATAGCTTTTTTAAAAAAAGAGATTTCCCCAAATTGTATAAGTTTCAAGCTCCACAGAAGCAGAATCTGCCCCTGCTTGTGCTTTTGATGTTAAATATTGTGCTTCTCATCTCCTAAAAGGCTGAAGCCATTTCTCACAAATCTTCAGGTTGTCATGGCTCACCTGAGTGCTCGAAACACAGCTGTCCTAGAAAAACAGAGAGAAGGAAAGAAGAAAGGAATAGAGAGAAGAAGGAAATGACAGGCTCTGTTTGCTCCATGGAAAAAGCATCAGTACTAAGAGCATCTTTTTTTTTGTAAGCTACCTTTTAAGTAAACTGGATCTCTGCTCTTCTGATACTTCTAACATACTTCCAACAGTCTCAACAGACATCCAGTCAGTTCAGTTCCGTTCAGTTACATCCGACTCTTTGCGACCCCATGAACCTCAGCACGCCAGGCCTACCTGTCCGTCACCAACTCCCGGAGTCCACCCAAACCCATGTCCGTTGAGTCGGTGATGCCATCCAACCATCTTATCCTCCGTCCCTCCATCTTTCCCGGCATCTGGGTCTTTTCCAGTGAGTCTGGTCTTCACATCAGGTGGCCAAAGTATTGGAGTTTCAGCTTCAACATCAGTCCTTCCAATGAACACCTAGACTGATCTTTAAGATGGACTGGTTGGATCTCCTTGCTGTCCAAGGGACTCTCAAGAGTCTCCTCCAACACTCCAGTTCAAAGCATCAGTTCTTCAGCCTTCAGTCTTCTTTATAGTCCAACTCTCACATCCATACATGACCACTGGAAAAACCATAGCCTTGACTAGACAGGTATAACAATAAGCCAAAGGCTCATTTTATCAGGGCCTATGTATAGCTAGAGATAAGATTAGACTCTTTTCCTGTGATTTGTTGGACATTTTGTTAACAAGAATCACCTGATTATATTAACTGAATTATTTTGTATGATTTTTAGTCATGTATTATTTTGCCCTCATCCAGCTGAAGGGTCTTGAAATTCCTTAAGCAATTCAGTCGCTTGCTCTGGAAGTTGCAGCAGACCCCTGACTCCTTTGTCACACAGTAGCTGCCCCTAGTCAGCTTGGGTGCTGTGTTTACAAAGCTATAAGTGTCATTTAGTTCCTTGGATCTAAGGATGAGTAATTCAATTGCTGTACGTACTTCATTGGCCCAATCTACCTGGTTTCACCATCTCTGCTGATCACATTGACAAGTTCATTGATGATAATTCTTCTTTTACACCTCCACAGATGTCATTTTTTCTTTTAAGTATATTGATCACCAGAGTTCTGAGGTTCAAGCTTATGTCAACTTGAGGTGTCATACATGAAAGGAAAAAAGCTTAAATAAGCTTCAGAAATATAAACATACATATAAAAATGCCTATTCTTCCCACTTTTTAAGTAAAACATCTATGTATGTTTTATAGCCTGAAAACACAACCTGCTGCTTAATTAAGTCATTCATATTGAGACAAGAAAAAACAAGGAGAGCTTTTTCCAAATGTGGGGCATTTAAAGGAAGTAGTAGAGTGTCTTCATCTGGTGTATGTTCATATAAAGTAGAAACAAAAAAACGCAAGCTTATTCTATTAAGCCTGTAAATCTTAAGGAAACCCAGCTGCTGCCCATTCCCAAGGCTTCTGCAAATTCCATGTCCATTACATCTGATCTTCCAAGCGCTTTGTTATCTATTGTTCTTTGTTAGTATGGCCTAAACTCAGACGAGCAGTAGCAGTCCCAGTATACAATTAAATTCTTTGGTCATCTGTTTTACCTAATTGTTAAGATAAATTTTAGCTCCCATAGTCTTACACAAGATTTTATTTTATGGAAATAGAAACTACCCTTTGCAAAAAAAAAAAAAAGAAGAAGTAAATAACTATCATGAATTCACCATCCAAGCTTGGGTAAGTTGATGTTTGAGCATTATATTTTGACATACATAAATATATAATTGAAGCCCACATGTAGATGTACAATTAATTTTAAAAATAGCCTCCCTGAAGATGAGGTTTAACTCTGCAGAGTAGCTTTCTTTGTCTCCATTCTCTTGATTTTCATCGTTTGTTACTTTTTTTCAATAGAGCTACCCTCAAAACTTTATAGGATTACTAATTACCCCGTGTCACCCATTGACAGAAGAAGGCCATTAGTATGGTCTCTAGTTATCTGAAATTCAAGTTGGCTTGCCAAGCTCTTAAGATGACAAATACACGCATTTGTAGAGCTGCTCCTGTCCCAGGGGGTTAACTAAATGGTCTGGAGGAGGGTGCGGAGGGTACAGGGGTCCTTGCAAAGCAGCGCTCTCCACTGGGGAGGGAGGACGTCCTGGTTCGTGCGGTCCAGGTTAGAAACAACGAACAAATTATCCATATTTTCCCAGCTGAATCATAAGTATTTTTCACGTAGCCACTCTCTTCGGGGCATTCATAAAACGCTTCTCGTCAGATATTTCTAGCCACAGGACGTTCTTTTTATTTAAAATTGAAGCAGTTTTGAATTCTCCGCGCAGGGAATATACCCAGAACACCGGCGGGAAAGAGTAAGAGGTTACGGGGTTCTGGGACACCTAGGAGTGGGATCGCAGAAAGACCCATTGGGGCTCCAGGAGGAAAGGGAGCGGCTGGAAGGAGACTTCCGCGGATCACAAGGAGGCTGAGCCAGAAGCGATTCGCTCTTCTTTGCACCCGCCCACCTCCCCTCCTTGGCTTCATTCTTAAAAGCGTTTTCTTGAGCGCCTCTCTTCTGTACGCTACAAAACGTGGTGGCCGCTAGAGGGCAGTATGCTGCAAGCCAAGAGCTTGATCTCACAACGAGGGGAAGTAACAGCCACAGAGAGAAATGAAATAAAAGTTATCATAAAGAAGCGTGCTGCCTATACACTCACCAAAATGTCAAAAAACCAACTGACTGATAAGGTACTGTAGATGCTAATCCATCTCTTTTTTTTTTCTCCTTCTCTCTCTTTGGTTCTGAGAATTAGAAGGAATTTTAGAGAAAATCTCCACTCCTCAAACTCAAAACAGTCTAATTTCTGGAAGCATTCTCTGCTCTTAAGTCCAGATTACACAATCAAAGAAGTGGAGCTCAACCAGCAGAGCTTTTCTCCTTAAAACGTCAAGAGCACTGAGGCTGAGGAATCGTGGTCCCTGGCTTGCCTTTAAATGCATTTCTTCCCAACAGGGACATAATCCAGTGGTGCAGCATTTTAAGCCAGGCACATTCTCCTCATTGTCTACATGTATCTCCTATGCACTGCACATCTTTTCCCTAAGTAGACCTGTCAGTCTGACTGAAATGCATTGCTCAGAGAAGCTGGTTTTGCAGATTCCTGCCAGCCCCACGAGACCTCTCCGCTGCACTTCACTCTTTCACTCCTTCATCGCAGGAGGTGCTGGGGGCAGCCTCCACGTCCCCACAAGTGCTGTCACCAGCTGCCCCCTGACCACACCTGGACTCCTGGGTGCTGGACTGACAGCAGCGGATCCCCTGGCCCCGCACCCCCCAGGTGGCCAGGCAGTGGGCCAGAGGCCAACTCTACCCCAAGGCACCTGGCTTCCCCCACTTGCCAGCTGTGTGACCTTAAACAAGTCACTTAGCGTCATCTGTAAAATGGGGATGGTAACTGCACCAGCCCCGTAAGGGTGTTGTGAGGAGCCAATGAGCTCACATACGTCAATCCCAGTAGGTCTGCAACCACGCAAGGCATTTCCCCCTTCTGTCTCCCAGGACCCACTCTTGGATCCACTTTCTTCTCTCACAGGATTTCACCCAAGTGCATGTGCAACCTCTGTCATTGCCTCAACATTTAACTGTTTTAAAACATACTTATTTTGTATATCATTACTGTATGTTTTGCCTTATAATTAGCACTTTCAACTATTTTGCCCACAGGCAGTGACTGCAAACTCTAGCCCAAGGCTGACGGCCTGAGACTGAATATCTCTCTGCCCCTCTCTAGATTTTTGCTCTTGATCAAGTTACTTAACCTCCCTGGGCCCCAGTTTTCCCCCTCTAAAATGGCTATGATAACCCATTGTTATAAGATTAAGTGAATATTGTTACAGTACACAGGGCAGTGCCTGGCACATAACAAGTACTAAGTAGTGAAAGTTACTCAGTCGTGTGCGACCCTGCAACCCCATGGACTATACAGTCCATGGGGTTACAGGCCATGGAATTCTCCAGCACAGAATACTGGAGTGGGTAGCCTTTCCCTTCTCCAGGGGATCTTCCCAACCCAGGGATCGAACCCAGGTGTCCGGCATTGTGGGCAGATTCTTCAGCTGAGCTACAAGGGAAGCCCAAGTACTAAGTAAGATACACAAAAATGAAAACAGCAGTGATGTGGTTAATCCTGTTTCCCCAATATCCAACCAGAAGCCAAATGTGCCGGGGTGATGGAATGGCTGAGGCCACACTTAGAGGGCAAGAACTCCACGGCCATCCCTTCTCCATGGCGGGGAAAGCTTCCCTTCCAACCGTGAACATTCCTGTGCGGGACACGCATGTTTGGTCCAATCCACTAATTTTACCAAGACAGCTTGAGCACAGCGGAGTCAGGCTTGCCCTATTCAGAGGGAGGCAGAGCAGGACCTGGACTGGACCCACAGCTGGCAGCCCTTCTCCCTCCATTTAGTGAATTCAGTAACTGTGGTATTGATCTGACATTGTCATTAGCCTTCTCCACAACCTCCACAATTTTTCTACATCCTGAAGCAGCATCACGTTTATAATCATGAGGCCCTATGAGGATGTTTGATGTCTCAAGGGACACAAAATTCAAAGTCTCAAGAAAATATTAGCTGACATTTTTTCTTCCAACCACAGGTTGTGCCTTGAATGAGCTGTTGTTGTTGTTCATTTGGTGAGTCCTGGTAAGATTCTCTGCAACCCCCTGGACTGTAGCACCCCAGGCTCTCCTGTCCTCCACTATCTCCCAAAGTTTGCTCAAATTCACGTCCACTGGGCTGGTGATGCTATCTAAACATCTCATCTTCTGCTGCCCACTTCTTCTTTTGCCTTCAGTCTTTCCCAGCATCGGGGTCTTTTCAAATGAGTTAATTCTTCACATCAGGTGGCCAAAGTATTGGAGTTTCAGCTTCAGCATCAGTCCTTCCAATGAATATCCAGGACTGATTTCCCTTAGGATGGACTGGTTGGATTTCCCTGCAGTCCAAGGGACTCAAGAGCCTTCTCCAACCCCACAGTTCAAAAGCATCAATTCTTCGGCACTCAGCTTTCTTTATGTTCCACTTCTCACATTCATATGTGACTACTGGGAAAAGCCATAGCTTTGACTGTATGGACCTTTGTCAGCTAAGTGATGTCTCTGCTTTTTAATACCCTGTCTAGGTTTGTCATAGGTTTTCTTCCAAAGAGCAAGCATCTTTTAATTTCATGACTACAGTCACTGTCTGCGATGATTTTGAAGCCCAAGAAAATGAAACCTGACACTGTTTCCACTTTTTCCCCATCAATTGCCATAAATTAATGGGACCAGATGTCATGATCTTGGTTTTTTTTTATGTTGAGTTTCAAGTCAGTTTTTTCACTTTCTTCTTTCACGTTCATCAAGAGGCTCTTTTAGAATACCATAAATACCCCTGAAAGAAAAATTAAAAGGAAACAATCAAACAGTAAATCGAACACAAGAAGGACATTTTGGAATTGTTTAAAAACCTTCAAAGGTCCCTCTAATCACAACTTGTACTTCCCAAATGCATTTCATACACTGCTGGTTTGTTTCTCTGTCTGTCCATTCTATGGAATCTAAGGCAGGGGTGGTCGCCATGAACCCAGAGCACACGGCAGGCAGAGCGCAGTGCCAGGCACATGGCAAATCTTACAAGTATCGGCTGCTGCCTTGGATGGTGATGTGGACCCAGGCCCGCGAGGACAATGTTTCCCAGAATGTGACACATGCACCACTGCTGTCCCCTTTAGATTTTAAGTAGAAACAGAGATGATTTTAGACAGGACATGGACAAGGTATTGAACAACACTGGATTATATAATGGGGCTTCCCTGGTGGCTCAGATGGTAAGGAATCTGCCAGCAATGAAGGAGATCTGGGTTCCATCCCTGGGTCAGGATGATCCCCTGGAGTAGGAAATGGCAATCCACTCCAGTATTCTTTCCTGGAGAATTCCCTGGACAGAAGAGCCCAGCGGGGTGGGGTTACAGAGTGGGACATAACTGAGTGACTAGCGCACACACGCACCTTCTTGATAGGGGAAGGGGCGTGTTGACTCAGGAGAATAAATAAGTTTGGGGAAAGATGAATGAGCCCTGAGAAGGATGGATGGGTGGTATGACCATTCGTGACACTGTGTCTGGAGTGGTGTTCACCTCTTGCCTCCCCTCCGCTCCTCCTCGATCTTCCGCGGTTGACGAAAACTCTGGCGGAGGAGATTCACAACAGAGTTCCTTTCTGAGGATCTGTCTTTAGGCAGATAAGGGAAGTTCAGAGAAAGTCTCTCCCTGCATTTTCTGCTTTGTTTTTTAAATATATATTTATTTATGCATCAGGTCCTGGTTGTGGCAGGATCTAGAGCGCTTGGGCTCAGTAGTTGCTGTGTAAGGGCTTAGCTACCCCAAGGCATGTGGGATCACAGTTCTCTGACCAGGGATCGACTCTGTGTCCTCTGCATTTGAAGGCAGATTCTTAACCACTGGATGACCAGGAAATTCCTGCATTTGCTGTTTTTTAAATGCTTTCAGTTCAAAATACTCAGTATATCAAAGTGGCACATTTGGGGGCAGCATGTCCATGAGAAGGTAGCATTGCAGATAGAGAGAGCCTACAAGTAAGAATCACTGTCTGAGTCATTTTCAAAATAGCTGCCCTAGAAAGTCATCTAACTCATACTAGATTTTATATAAGTGAAAAAATAACCCTTTGCTGTGTTAAGCCATTTACATACCAGGGTTTATTTATTACTGCAACAAAGCCCCTCATATACTGACTAATCCAATAAATTAAAAAAGAATTTAAGTATAAATGCATGAATTTAAAGAAAATATTAACTAAATAAGGATTCAAAACCTGACAAGATTTTGAAAGTGGTACTCAAATGCCACTTAGTGTTGTAGAGTCTTAGAACTGAACCTCCAAAATAGTTGAGAGCAGGACCCACCGGCCCTCACTGGATCTCCCCTGAATGACCAGGACCAGGCTGGGGTCACATGCAGCCTGGGGCTACAAAACAGAACGGAGGGAGACAGGCATTTGGGTCACTAAATCTGAGCCTCCGCCTCCTTGGAAACCAGCTGAATTAACAACTGTAAACATTAGAAGCAGTATAATTAGAATCATTAGGAGGCTGGAAGGAGAGAAAAAATTATCTACTTTTCCTCGGGCACATGATACACTCTTACTACTTTTTCTTTCGTAAAATTCACCTTTTTTATAGCCTTGTCATGTCTATGGACTGCATATATGCCTCAGTATCACAACTTCAAGGCTAATTTTTCATTTTTCTGTCTTCAAGTTCTGATTTGAAGTCCAAACTAATTGTTCACTCTCAATGCAAAAGACATGGGAACAGACACACATAATTTCATCTCGGGGATGATTTAATATTAATCAAAATTTATATTGTTTCAAGGTAGGAAACAAGGCCCAAGGAGTCAGCTGCTTCTACATAAGCTCTCTTCTCTAAAGAAGGGCTGGAAAGATTGATCTTCAGACTTAGGTATCTTTGGGGCCCCGTGACAAAGTAGGAAAAACACAAAACAAGTCTGATTCTAATGTGAGCGTAGCTGTTTGTCTTTGGGCAAGTTATTTTACCTCTCTGTGCCTATGTTTTCCATCCTCCAAAATGGAAGATTAACTGTTACTCCAACCGAGTAACTAATACTGTTGTGAAAGCAGATGATAGCTATGGAAGTACAAATTGTATTACTACTGGCTAACAGAAGACTCTTGAGAGTCCCTTGGACTGCAAGGAGATCCAACCAGTCCATTCTGAAGGAGATCAGCCCTGGGATTTCTTTGGAAGGAATGATGCTAAAGCTGAAACTCCAGTACTTTGGCCACCTCATGAGAAGAGTTGACTCATTGGAAAAGAGTCTGACACTGGGAGGGATTGGGGGCAGGAGGAGAAGGGGATGACAGAGGATGAGATGGCTGGATGGCATCACTGACTCGATGGACGTGAGTCTGAGTGAACTCTGGGAGTCGGTGATGGACAGGGAGGCCTGGCGTGTTGCAATTCATGGGGTTGCAGAGTTGAACACCACTGAGCGACTGAACTGAACTGAACAGAATGTATCTTGAGTTCTTCCTACATGGCAGATAGATTCCTGCACGGTCTGTGCATGTGAAGTCATTTAATCCTCAGAGCAGACAAATGCAGTAACCATGAAATTATTATCCCCTTACACTGATAAGAAAACCAAGACTCAGCTGGAAAGAGTGAGTAACTTCCTAGAAGCTGGTAAGTCAATTGGTTACTAAGTGGTGGGGCCAGAGCTCAAAGTCAAGTGCATGTGGCCACAGAGACCGCAGCCACCATGTTCCCTTGCCTCCCAGAAAGGACAGGCTGCTAGCGAAAGCGAAGTGTGGGCTGCTATTGACTCCTCCATGCAGTTCTTTGGATTGTCACATAGCCCCAGGTTTTTAAGCTATGTCCGGCTTCACAGGGTTAATCTGAATAATCTGAATCAGGCAGGGGTGGACAGGCAGGCGGCAGCCAGCACTGCCTGAGTGCACAAGGTTGCTTAGCAACAGGGGAAACAAGTGGCTCTCCAGAAGGAAGGGAAATGAGCCTCAGGGTGAGTAGAGGAAGAGGGGCAGGCAGGAGGGGTTGGGTCCTGGCAGATCTGGGAGTGTGTGAACAGGGTGGGCAACTGCGCTTTGACCCCTGCGGGCGCGCACTTGGAGAGGATCTTGTGGGGAGGACACGCCCACCACCAAGTGTCTTCTTGTAAAGCAAGAAAGACTACAGGATGTTTTGACATCCAGACTCTGTGTCTCTTTGGTGCTCTCTCTGGCCCCATATGGGTGGTGTAGGTGACGTTGGGCTTTTGAAAGTTTAAACTTGAATGCTGTTCACTTAACTAATCTGCTCATCGTAGTGTTAGTTGCTCAGTCATGTCCTGTTCTTGTGACCGTATGGACTGTAGCCCACCAGGCTCCTCTGTCCATGGGATTCTCCAGGAAAGAATACTGGAGTGGGTGGCCGTTTCCTTCTCCAGGAGATCTTTCCGACCCAGGGATTGAACCCAGGTCTCCTTTACCTCTGGCTCAGATGTTAAAGCATCTGCCTGGAATGTGGGAGACCCAGGTTCGATCCCTGGGTCGGGAAGATCCCCTGGAGAAGGAAATGCCACCCACTCCAGTACTGTTGCCTGGAGAATCCCATGGAGGGAGGAGCCTGGTAGCTATAGTCTGTGGGGCCGCAAAGAGTCGGACAGGACTGAGCGACTTCACTTTTACTTTCCTTTCACTTTCTCCTTCACTGCAGGCAGATTCTTCACCACGGAGCCAACTGGTCACTGTGATTATGATGTGCCAGAGCCCACAGAGAACAGAGAAGGTGATCCCTGGTCATCTGAGTCCAGCACAACCTTGGCCTAGAGGTGCCTGCAGACGGTGGGCAGAAGCGCCAGCCCTCAAAGGGACTAGCTTGTGGAAGCATGGCCCGGGACAGGCTGGGGGGACAGCGAGACTCCCCGAAGCCAAGGCCTACCGAGACACTGGAGAGGAGAACACTCCAGATTAACAAGAAAGCCCCCGTACTCTGGCCGCCTGATGCGAAAACCTGACTCATGGGAAAAGACCCAGATGCTGGGAAAGACTGAAGGCAATGGGAGAAGGGGGCGGCAGAGGATGAGATGGTTAGATTGGATCCATCCGATTGAATGGATGTGAACTTGAGCCAACTCCGGGAGACAGTGAAGGAGAGAGGAACCTGGCAAGCTGCAGCCCATGGGGTCGCAGAGTCAAAGACAGCTTAGCGACTGAATGACAACGATAAAGACCCAGAGAAGCCCCACTCATCCAGATGAGAAAGGATGGGCCATTTCAAACTTCCATCTGAAAAGTACGAGGTAAAATGGATACTCCTGTTCTTCCTTAGTGTGGGTTATTTCTGTTCTGCTACACAATGAGAGGAACAGGGAAGCTGCACCTCAAATAAATCCATGAAAATTATATTCCCAAAGAATTATTTTTAATTTTGTCGAGGGTGATAAAGGTACCGTGTTTATCTTTTTTTTTTTTTTTAAGAGGTATTTTGAAGTGGGATAAGATGATGTGGTGTGTGGAATAAGCTTTCAAATAATTCAATAAAAAAGAAAAAGGAAATGTTTCAAATCATTGTTTTAAAGTTTATAAACCTTCCTTGAATTTGTTAAAATATTTCTTCTGCTTTATGGTTTGGGTTTTTGGCCTCAAGGCATGTGAGATCTTACCTCCCTGACTCAGAATTGAAACCTGAACCCCCTGCATTGGAAGTCTTTATCATTGGACTGCCTTGGAAGTCCATTGATAACTGTTTATCTGAGTGATGAATCTTTGAGGCTTGTACTATTCCTACTGCTTTTATGTGTGTTTGAAATTTTTCATGAAAAATAAAATGTATTCCTAGAACAGACACCAAAAAGAAGCATATGAACAGAAAACAAAAGCATGCAAATGTGCCCAGTCCTTTGCCTTGAGTAACTTCAAAATAGCTGCAAATCCCAACAAAATCGTCATGCCTAAAGTCTCTCTCTCCTTAACGGCCACTTTGTGAAAATTAATCAGATGACATCATTATTAATGTGGAGAATTAGGAGAATGACAAATTAAGAAAAATTTGTTTCTGGAAAAAAAAAAAAATTACAGGCTGGGTACCAGGAAGCCGGAGGATGTAAAGTGCAGAAACTGTCTTGTGTCTTTCAGGAGGTTGGCAGAATGTCTTCTCAAAGAAGTTCTTTGATGGAAATAAAGTACCAAGGGGGAAAGACCAGACTATCTGGGCACTAGGTCCTTGGGGCTTCCCAGGGGGCACTGGTGGTAAAGAACTGGCCTGTCCATGCAGGAGATGTAAGAGATGCAGATTCAGTTCCTAGGTAGGGAAGAGTCCCTGGAGAAGGGCGTGGCCACCCCCTCCAGTATTCTTCCCTGGAGAATCTTAGGGACAGAGAAGCCTGGCAGACTAGGGTCCATAGGGTGGCAAAGAGTTGAACACAACTGAAGCGACTTAGCACACACGCGTGCACTCTGGTCCTTGCCACTCAGTTGTTACCTGTCTTTGAACATCTCATTTGTGTGTTTATTCATCAAACGACTGAAGCACCAGGGTGGAGAGAGAGGTCCAGATGGCACCATCTGGCCCTGGGGTTGCTGGGAGAGGATGCTGACCAACCAAGCCTCACTTAGCGTGGTCCAGCACTGCATTATGGAAGGCATGATGGGGCTGCTGAGGCTCCAGGGGAATGCAGAACGATGAAGAAGAGAGTAGCATTTGTGGAAAAGGGAGATAAGTATTGCAAGGGGAAGAAACTGCATGAACAAATTTACGGAGGTGTGATATAGAGTTTCACGGATCTAACTTGTGGCTGGAGTGAGGGGGTGGGGGGAAGGGTTAGGGACGTGGCAGGGAACACAGCTGGAGAAGCAGGCGAGGCTCAGATCCACTGATGATTCTCTCAACAAATAACTATCAGACGGGATACAGCTGCAAACAAAATAGAGAAAAATATCCGACTTGGCAGAAATTACACTGGCGCAGGTAAAGAAAAAGACTGTAAAGAAGCCAGATGAAGATCCAGTCTATCAGCCAACAAGCTGACAAGTACAGTAGCAAAACACGCCAGTGAGGAGGGGTATAGCAACTGGGGGCGGCGGGGGCGGGATAAGGAGTGTCAAGGGCATTAGCTTCAGTTTGAGTATTTGAAACATATTCTGAAGGAAGAAAGGAATGAGCTTTGCTGGTAGTTGGAGGAAGAATATTCCGGAAAGAGCTTTTAGGACCTTGCATATCAAGAGGAAAACCTTTGTTCTCACAACTATGAAAACAATAGATTTTAATCAGAGGATCCAAACCATCAAACCACAGGTTTGTAAAGGACCATTTTCATCTGATGGCTCTCCTATGCTGATTCTCACAGAAGGGAAGGTTATAGGGCATGTTTGAGTTGGCCACCTACTAACCTTGCCCGATTCTTGGTCACATATCTTACCACTGGGGACACAACTCTCTCACCAGGAAAGAAGGGCCAGTCCATACCCAGGGCTGCCAGCAGCCACCTTAGCACAGGGAAGGTTCCTCCTACTGCTCAGCATCTCTCCACATGTTACATATCATGGCCTCACTCTCAGGAGAAGGATGCACCTACATCACCAGCTGGAAATCGTGCTTATTTTAAAAGGAACACCCTCTCCAAAAAGGCACATTGCAGTGAACATTTCCAAGCAGAGGAGAATGCCACTGTGTCTGTTAATTACCAGAGCCACATTGTGTGTTCGATGGGGCAAGCTGCTGTACAGCCATTTGTATCCGTTCTGCTCCATTAGGCTAATTTGTTTTCAGATATAAATTAAAGCTGCTATTCTCAGCCCACTGAGCTGCCCCTTCACACAAACTCCCTGTTCCTTGGTGAATGAAGTAGCAAGCTGTGAAGGTGTAGAAGGTATTTCTTTGATTTAATATTGAAGCAAAACAAGAAAAACTGCCCACTGGAGTACAGAAATCATGCATTGCAATAGAGAGTGGTCCTGCAAAAGCTACATGCCTGGGGCAGGTCGAGGGTGTAACTGCTTCCTGATGTGGCATCTACTGTTACTCTTTCTGCATCAGAAAGTGCTTGGCCACTGAGAAGATGCAACAGGAATCCTCCTGCCCTTGGGCCAAAGATAGAAGTGCTCAAATAACAGGAATCATCTGGAAGAGTCCGTAGCCATCTGGGCAGGCAGGGCTGGTTAACATAGGAGAATAAGCCCCCTCCAGGGCTATCATTGCCTAGAATGGCAGAAAGTTCTCTGCCCCCGACATCTTCCTACGCATCTGCCTGGGTGCCACCATCGGTGGCTTCATTAGGTTAAGACAGAGGTTCTTGACTAGGACTCAACAGGACTGGCTGTTTTGTCCCACCCAGTGAGTGCAAAGTGGAAATGTGGGCCCCTTTGTCCAAAGAGTAGGAAAAATGTGCAGTCGAACTAAAATACAAATTTTTTTCCTTCTTCTCCAGTCTCTATTTCAACTTGCTACAGTGTTTTTAATGAGCTATTTAATGTTACGGTAAGTAAGTAAAACTTAAAATTTTTAACTGTTAGTTTGAATGTCACTGTTTATCTTTACATAATGCTAGTTTTAAAGGCGAATAAGACCCTGATGTTGGGAAAGATGGAAGGCAACAGGAGAAGGGGGCGACAGAGGATGAGATGGTTACATAGCATCACTGACTCAATGGACATGAATTTGAGCAAACTCAGGGAGATAGTGGAGGACACAGGAGCCTGCCGTGCAGCAGTCCATGGGGTCACAAAGAGTCAGACATAACCTCTGAACAACAACAACAATGTGTACGTTTAACTTATATACGTGAGACCACCAAAATTAACAGTTTTCATTTGGTAATTCATATATGCATTTGTATTTCATCCTCACCAGAATGGTGGAAATACTTCACTATGAACTCAAATTGCTTCTTAACCAGAGGCCTTCTGCCAACTCTCTACCTTTGGCTTGCGGAGGAATAAGGAAAGAAAGAGGAACTATGTGCTGTCCTGCCTTTCCCTTTTCTGCTCTGTCCTTGTTTCCAGGATAATCGGTGACCTCATACAGTTCTTACTAACGCATCAGGGTTAGTTTCCTTACTTTGACAGATGTAATGTGGTTGTGTAAGATCTCAACATCTGAGGAAAATAGTTTAGAAAAGGGATATGGGACCTCTCTGTATTGCCTTTGGAAATTATATGTAAATCTAAAATTATTACAAAATAAAAAGCGTATTTAAAAAGAGAAAGCCTTTCTTAATTCCCACCTTGCCAAGAATCACTGAGTTATTAAGGGGGAAAAAAGCCTTTAAGGCATGACAGCAGCATTTATCTAACTTGCCTGAAAACCTTCACCTGGGATGAATTCCTCTACTCATTTCTAGAAGATTCTGATTTATTCAATCTGTAGTGGGTCCCAGGATGGGATTTGGAATAAGCACTCACCCTGAGAAGTCTTATCAGGCAAATTTGGTAAATAATGTGTTAGAGTGAGTGAAACTAGTATAAAGAAGCAGGCAGACCTGAGGCCGGGTTTTCAGGTGGTTCAGTGGTAAAGAATTCGCCTGCCAATGCAGGAGTTGCAGGGGATGCGAGTTCGATTTCCAAGTCGGCAAGATTTCTTAGAGGAGGAAACGACAGTCCACTCCAGTATTCTTGCCTGGACAATCCTGTGGACAGAGAAGCCTGGCGGGCTACAATCCATGGGGTCGCAAAGAATCGGATGCCACTGAGCACGCACACACACACGCCACGACCCATGCCTTTTTTCCCAGAAGATAACTAACCAAGAAAACAAAAAAATACCATCTCTTTAGCGTCCCTTTACTTAGAGACTGTGCTTGATGGTTCATCTTCTGATAGACAAATGGAGACAATTGCTCCTCACTGTGCCAGAAGTCTAGGTAGACTGGACGCTTCCAGAGGCTTTTTTCCCTGAGGGAAGATTACCTGATTGTCTGCACAGAGGCCCCAAGCACAGTTGTGGTCACAGTAAAGCCCTTCTGGATGTCCCCCTTCCCTGCCAGCCACTCCAGCACAGGCCAAAAACCCTGGGGCGTCAGTGCAAATCCCTCTTCAGCAGAGGCCAGGAGGCAGTGTGGGTAAGATCTGAACACTGCTAAGCATTTTATTTCATGAGAAATAAAAAGACAGTAAAATCCTTTGTCTGCTTTTTGCCACTGGATGTCTGAAACTTCTGTCTTAGAGTCACCCCTAATTTAGACAAGTCCTAAGACAGTGTGCCACAAACTGCCAGTTCCCTCACCCCTGATGAAATCATACATTTACATTTTTATCATCTCTAAGCATCTTAGAAAAAAAATTTTTCAACGTGCTGAGAAGAGGGACATGTCACAGGAATTGTCAAAAGGCGAATGAGATGAAAAAGTGATGAAGATACGAGGCTTAAGAGGCAGCACCCAGCACAGGGTCTTACAGAGAGGACACATGCAAGATTTGGGGGGAAGAGCAAAAGGAGATGAAGGGTCACCTTTACAGAAGGTTTCCACTTCTACAGTGAGACCACCTTGCTGCCAGGGCTATTTTACATCCTTTCAATATATATGTCATGTGGACAACCTGCTGGACAGCCATTCATGACACTGTCCTCAAATGTCATCCAAGCCCAAGTACATGTTAGATGGTAATGTTGTAGTTTAAACATGCATGCGAGCACACACACCCCCTAACATATGGAGATCAACCAAAGAAAAAAGGAGACTTTATTGGGAGACCCTTTGGGTCCCCAGTGAAATGCAGTCAGGCTTCGCAAGGGTCTGAAAGTAGAAAATGGACTCACTCCGAACCAAGGGAGTGACTTTCCTGTCTCTCCAGGGATGGACAGTCTCTGGTATCCTCTTCCCTCAACTTCTCTGAGTCATGGCAAATTTCCGCCCACCTCTAACTTTCCACCTCTCTGGACATATGGCTGAAAATGGAGGCCCAAACTCCAGTCCTCTGCCTTCTCCAAGCTCCATCCCAACCTAACAACCGGCTCACTTTCCAGCTCTTAGAGCAAGAGTCCACTGTGCCCAGCTTGGGTCATGAGTTGACCAGCCTTGTGGGGTCACATAAAGTAAGCATGGTCTACACTTACAGTCCTCAGTGGTGTGAGGGGTCAGGACCAATTCTGCAAGAAAGGGACTTGGTCTCAATAGATACCTCAAAAAGATATTTATTGCAAGTGAAAATACTGGGCTGCTAAGTCAGAATTTTTTTTTTTTTTTTTTGGCACCTTTGCCATCTTTCCATACCTTCTGTTCATCAGTTCTGTGGTCTACACTTGGGGGTTGGGATCTGGTTGGAAAGGAAATGAGGTGAAGGAAGACAGCAATGGCAAACCATTTTATCTTTACAACTGAGTCTTCGCTGGTGGTCCAGTGGTTAAGAGTCTACCTTGCAACTCAGGTTCATTAGTTTGATCCCTGGTCCAGGAAGATCCCACATGCTGTGGAGCAACTAAGCCTGTGCAGCACAGCTAACAAGCCTGCACTCTAGAGTCTGTGAGCCACAACTACTAAGCCTCTGTGCCTGGAGCCTGTGCTCTGCAAGAGGAGGCGCTACCACAACAAGAAGCCCACACTCCGCAGCTAGAGAGTAGCCCTTGCTCACCAGAACCAGAGAAAAGCCCACACATAGCAACAAAGGCCCAATGGAGCCAAATAATTCTTTTTTTAAGTTTTAAGATTCTCTGCAAAACAGAGTCTGCAGAGACATCCAGATTGCCTTAGATGTTCTTTCAGACACTTGAAACTCATACTGGGGAAGAAATGTCAATCAATTCTGCAAGTTCCACTTATGGCAAAGAGGAAGGAAAACTGCCTTTTCCCTAAGATTGGCCTTCCAGGGCACAACTCACAGGCAAGGGGCATAAACAAGGGAGGCCATAAACTTCTCACAAAGGAAGAAATAGAGTGGAAAGGTTAGGAATGAAAAAGGATCTGATGGCAGGAAAACTGGTTCAAATTAATGAGACAATGCGAGCCTTGACATTCTTGATGGATGTCAGTGGTTAAGTGCTAGCCGGACCTTCTGAGGTTACAACCTCCATTCAAACCTCCTCCCAGGATGGCAACCTGAAACCCAAGGCCATGGGCGGCGAGCATCTGTGAGCCCAGCATGGATTAGTGCCGTGGCCTTGGGAGGCCCCTCCAGGCGGCTGCTTCCTCCCTGTGCACCAGTTACCCCGAAGTCAGGTGGGCTCTGGGGGTGACAACAATACCAAGTAATTAAGACAAAATGTCCTTGGCTTTGTCTCGGGCACATTCTTTTATGACAAGAACAAAGGGTTAGTTGATGAACTAATTTTTGGTAGGGAGAGCAGCAGCGTCTATTATTAAATGAATGCTTAGGATTTTTGTTTGTTTGTTTTTCAATAGCCCCATTATAATTTCGGCTCAGATACTCCAAAGCTCATGTTTCCTAATTTATTATCGCTCGCTACAGTCCTCTGGGATCCAGTAATTGAATTTTACTGGCGTCATTACCATATCCACAAACAAGCAAGTCTTCCTGAACTCAATCAGTCAAAGCCTGTTGGTTGGCTCACAGATGTGCCCGTAGTGGGAGCTGATCTCAGTACAGAAGGGTGACCACGTTTCGCTGGCCAGGGAGACTGGCTACTGCACTGCCAGGGAGGCTGAACGTGGTCAGCTCTGAACATCTGCGGGAGTGGTAGGAGAAAGAGGAAGAAGAGAGAAAAATAATACCATAAGGCTCCAAAGACCAGATCCCCTAAATAACCAGATTATTATCCTACTGCTGTCCAAAATAGATGAGATTCTGAGAGGCGGGATCTACATATTTGGCTGAGAACCAGGAAATTCCACAAGGAGATGCTGAAATTCCATCTAAAAAAAAAAAAAAAAAAAGGCAGATCAACAGCCTACATCCTCTCCTTTTTATATCCAAATAGGAAAACTAAATCATAATATTAGATGCATTTTAGGGCTTCCTGTACCCATTGTGATCATCTGAATAAATCCAGTCTCCTCATTTTATACTGGAGGCTCAAAGGAAAAAAAAAAGTGAAGTCTTATCTCAGTGTGGTATTTAAGATTTGTTTTTTAAAACATCCACATCTTTCAGAGATTTACCTTCAAAAACTTAGGACAGCACAGAGGAAGAGTGAAAAGAATACAGATAGAAATTGACTGTCACTTGATGCCTTTGAGCTCCTGGACAAGCCTTGATTGCTTCATCTGGAAAATGGGAATAATACTATTATGGGTTTCTCTAATGACTAACATAATGCATACATAATATCTCACAAAGTATCCAGTGCCTGGTCTTAGCTACACACCATCCCACCTTGGCATTTGTTAAGGAAATAGATCATTTTATTTTGAAAACACTTATCAGTTCAGTTCAGCTCAGTTCAGTCACTCAGTCATGTTCGACTCTTTGAGACCCTATGGACTGCAGCACGCCAGGCTTCCCTGTCTATCACCAACTCCCAGAGCTTGCTCAAACTCATGTCCATCGAGTCAGTGATGCCATAAACACTATGCTACTAGGAAAACACTATACTACTAGGGAAACAAGTGACTGAAAGGTCAGGACTTTTCCAGGGGACCTGCTCCTCAGACAGTTCCCACCATATTCCAGAGCCCAGGAGACGAGAAAGGCTCCTCAGGAGAGCACCCCAAAACTTCTGAAGGCATCACACAGGAACTCTGGGTGATTTTGCCTGGGTGGCTGGAACTCACATACCACTGGCGAATTTGGGGACTTAGGTGCTCTGACTTACGGATCATACTTCAACTCAGATACTGTCTGTGTCTTCAAAAATATGACTATCCTGAGGCACAGTGAAGGAATCCTATCACTTCTCTCTGCAGGCTTCAAGCTCCCAGGTACTGATTCTTTGTCAGAAAAAAAAAAATCAACTGCTCCACCATTTCCTCCCCTGTTCCCATGTCCCTTCCCTATCGCCTTTAATAATCAAGAAAATACTCCCAACTGAATCAACCATCAACAGGATGAATTCTCTTAGGGGTGGGGTTGTGTACCCCTCCTAACTCCAAAATTCAGATGTTGCGGTCCTAACCCCCAGTACCTCACAATGTGACATTATTTGGGAATTGGGTCATTGCAGTCGTAACTGCAATGAAGATGAGGTCATATGCAAGTAGGGTGGGCTTTGACTTCAATATGACTGGTATCCTTATAAAAGGAGGAAATTTAGACACACACAGGGAAAGCATCACATGAAGATGAAAGCAGAGATTGAGTTGATGCATTTACAAGCCAAGGAAAGCCCAAGATTGTCAGAAAACCACCAGCAGCTGGGAGAGGGATGTGGAGCTTGTTCTTTCCCCCAGCCTTGAGAAGGAACCAGCCTGGCTGATACCTTGAACTTGCACTTCGGCCTCCGGAACTATGTAGCAACACACCTCTGTAGTTGTCAGCCAGTCCATGGAACTTTGTTACAGCTGCCCTAGCAAACCAAAACATAGGGCGATCGCTTCGTTCAGGAAACAAAGCCTCTTTTATGTCCTTCACCTTGTTCTGGGACTGGTTTGGCCTGAGCACCTAGAGCCCCGCCACCCACACCCCCTTCTCCCAGACAGATTCCTGGCAGCCTTGGTGCTGTCTGTGGACTCATGTCCTGTAGCCTGCCCCCAAACTCCAGGCCAGGAAGCAGTTAGTACCATGCTGGGGTAGGGGGTTGGGGGAGACAGCATCCGGCATCATCCAAGGTCACATCCCTCACCCCTGGCCTCCCTAATCGGATGGCAATCATAGCCTGAGAGATGATAACACAGATTATCCATGTTTTGCAGCCTTATAAGCTCCCTTATAAGGAAAAACTATGCCCCTAGAAGTCTTGCAGACTGGAGTATCTATTATAAATTCGAGTTTGCAGATGAGAGACTGATGTCATCTTCTCTTTTCAGTAAAAATAGGAAAAGTTAAAAGAGGAAGGAAAATGTAAGCAACCATTTCTCACTCCCCACCCCACCATGCTTTTATCAACACACACGCACAGACACAACATCTATACACACAAATTATTTTCAGCTAGCTGTGTCTCCTTTTATGGATGTATATTCATGAGAATAGAGATATTGGTTTCTGTCCCCTAGGGTAATGATGATAAATATGCCAAGGTCAGCAGCTTCATCAGCCATGGAAGCTACTCACTCTGGCAACCGCAGATAATCATTTACCTGGTGGGACTTGTGGCCTACACTTCAATTCATGCTTCACCATGTTGCTGAAACATTCCTTATCTCACAAAAACACTTGTCTTATTGTGCCTTTCTGGTGCACAAAGAAATTCAAACATGATTGTTTTGCCTTGGATTTTTTAAAGTCTCAGTCATAATTTTGTGGGGGAAGAAGTTACTAAAAAACAGGGACCAGGTGGAAAATAACATCAGTGTGTTGACAACGATATCCTGTTCCATATCCTAGAAAGCCCAAACTCAGGCTTCAAACTTCTCCTATCATATTCCCTTCCTAATAGGACTAATGTTTAAAATTTAGAAAAAAATCTACTGGCATATATTGAGAACTTACTATGTGAAACGCACTATGCAGGAGTATGCTATGATGGGAATACCAACATAAATAGGACACAATTCCAGATTTATTCTCAGCAACATGAAATCTCTACATAGCACACAAAGGGAAGAAACATATGTTAAATTTCCCAGTGTTCATTTTTTGAGAACTATGTTCCTATATTAAAGGTAGAAAAAGTAGGATCATATTGTACCCCTAGTCAAACATACCATCTTACAGCACCCAAATCAGCTTTCAACTGTTCTCATTTACATGTACATTTGGTGGGATTACAGCTATTTAATGACTTGCCTCAGCACAGGAGTGCATATGACTTACGTGAACAGTCTGGCATGTGTGTCTCAGAGGGAAAGGTTGAACAGCTGCCTTGTAAACTCATCGATAAGCAGGTAGCCAGGAACTCTAAGCTAGTCAGGAGGAACAGAGAAATGCAAAATGGGGTTTTTGTCCTAAGGGAGCTCACACACTAGTGGAAAGGACTAACCTCATAGCGCAAGATGGTGACCCGTCCATGTCAAGACAGAGCAAAGCAACTGTGGCTGTGAGATGGACTGCATGTCAATCGTCAAATATTTACAGAAGAATAATGTAACTCTGGGTATTGCCCTGGACGTATGACACATAACAAGGGGAAGAGGCAACACGTAAAGGCCAAATTACTTAGAGATGATTTTTAAAGTACTGTTTTGGTATAGCCTGACAGAGGCGTTGTCTCTTCTTCTGGGCATAAAGAATATTTGTCTTGGTCTTGAGTATTCTTCTGACATAAAGTCTAGCATTCAAACAAAACTTACAAGACTTATAATGCTTAGAATAAAAAAGCATGAAAAATAGCCTATTGTTTAAATAAACAGCAATCAATAAAACTATATTCAGAGATGTCTAGATGCAGAAATTATTAGACAGAAACTTTACTATAACTAAGAATTAATATATGAAAAGATCTACTGGAAAATTACACAACATGCATGAACAGATATAGAATTTCAACGAATAAAAACAAACCCCCCAAAAAACCAAAAAAACCCAGCTAGGAAAAAAAGATATCAGAGATGAATAATTCCTTAAAGGGTTGCTGACTGCAACCAGTTGGAAAACAATTAGTAAACTTAAAGATAGGCCAATAGAGATGATCTAAGCAGAATTACAAAGATTTTAAATGTGTAAAAGAAAATAAAAGTACAGAATATCCAAAAGGACAAAATCAAGCAGTTTAACATATGTGTAATTAAATTTCCAGATAAAAAAGAGGGGGAAAAGCAGGACAGAAGAAATATTTAAAGAACTATTTCAAATGACTCAATTTCCTAAAACTACTGAAAGACAACCACAGATGCAAGAAGCTCAAAGAGACATAAGTAGTCAGAACAATGTTTTAAACACATGGACATATCACAAGCAAACTGCTGAAAGACAACTTAAAGAGAAAATCTTGAATGCAGTCAGAACAAAGAGAGGCATTATATAGAGAATCCAGTGTAATTAGAGCAGACCCCTTGCCAAAAGCTAAGCAAGCTAGACAACCATGGGGAAACATTTCTAACGTACTGAAAGAAAAGCAAAAGTCAATGAAGAAATCTCTAACACCCACACACAAAAAAAATTCTTGTAAAATAAAAACATTTTCTGAAAAAGATGAGATAATTCATTGCCAATAGAACTCCACTACAAGAAACGTTAAAGGAAGTTCTTCAGGCAGGAGTACAATATCATATAGAAACCGAGACTTACCACCCAAATTACAGGCACCAGAAATTATTTTTTTAAAGAGAACATATATGTATTACAATATGTTATATATGTAAGTATATTATTTTATATCTATATATGCATATAGATATGTATATATATATATACACACATATATGTGTGTGTGTGTATTTTCTTTCCTCAAAAAAATATTTTTGAGGAAAATATTTTTTCCCTCAAAAAAAACAGAACTGGTTATATTTTCAGCAGGGATGGAGACATTATATAACACAAAGGGACTATAATATAATAAGATATAACAATCCAAAACAGGAAACTTCAAAATATACACAAAAAAATTGAGATAACTGAAAAGAGATATAGACAAATCCAAAAGAGATATGGCAAGTTTCTTTCTCTTTATCTTAATTGAGTAGGTAGACAAAACAATCAGTAACAAAACAGAAGAGTTGACCAAAGCTATCAACCAGCTATGTTTACTTAACATTTACAAGATACTTTACATGAAAATAGCAGAATATATACATTCTTTTCATGTGCACATGGAACATTTATTGATACAGAAAGTATTCTGGGTCATAAAACAAAATTTAACAAGTTTTAAAGAACTGAAATCTCTGACCACAAAGGAATCAAGCTAGAAATCAACAACAGAATGATGTCTGGAAAATCTCCAAATATTTGGAAATGAAACAACACACTTCGCCCTGATGGGAAGAGCTGACTCATTGGAAAAGACCCTGATGCTGGGAAAGATTGAGGGCAGGAGGAGAAGGGGACAACAGAGGATGAGATGGTTGGATTGCATTACCGACTCAATGGACATGGGTTTGGGGGGACTCCGGGAGTTGGTGCTGGACAGAGAGGCCTGGTATGCTGTGGTTCGTGGGGTCACAAAGAGTCGGACACGACTGGGCAAATGAACTGAACTTCTACATAATTCAAGGGTCACAGGAGAAACCATCTGGAAATCAGAAAATATTTTCAGTTGAGTAAAAATTAAAATGCAACATAACAAAATCTGTAGGGAACTTGATGACCTTTACAGTATCAAATGACTATATTAGTAGGAAAAAAGGTCACAATAATCTAAAGATTTTACATTAAGGAACTAGAAAAAGAAGAGATCAAAAGCAAGGAGAATGTTGAGAATGATGATGAAGATAAGTACATAAATTAATAAAATTGAATGAACTGGAAAAGGGGATAGAGTAGATGGGATCAGGGATGCGCTTAACCCCAGGATGTACTTAGGTCTGGGATATACTTAGCCCTGGGATACACTTAGCCTTTTCCTCTTTTCGTGGCACACTGCCTGAAAATTGGGGAAGTAGTAAGTGTGCAAAAGTAAGAAAAGATACATAAGTAGGTACATTTTTAATGTGTGATAAACAGCACCAGAGAAGAAACAGAGATTGTGCACATGTAGCAAAAGAGCAAAACACTTCAGAGACAATGGCTAGAAAATACCAAACTAAAATTGTCTAAAAAGAAAAAGAAAGCAACCCTTCCATTTCCATCCTCAGCATACACCCCAAAGCCACCATCATCAACAATACAACCACACCTAGGTGGTTACCGTGCAAAAGAGAAAATGATAAAAATAAAACTACTGTATTATCCAGCTACCCACTTCTGGGTATTTACTTATTCAACAAAAACAAAAAACAGTAACTTAAAAAGAAAAGTGCACCCCTATGTTCATTGCAGCATTATTCACAACAGCCAAAATATGGAAACCACCTAAGTGACCATCAACAGATGAATGGATTGAGATGTGACATACATATACTGTGGAGTATTACTCGGCCATAAAAAGAAAGGAATCTCGCCATTGCTGTTTTTTTAGAATATGGATGGAATTTGAGGATATCATGCTAAGTGCAATATATCAGACAGAACTCCGAGATACAGAGGAGAAACTGATGGGTGTCTGAGGGGAAGGGGGTTGGAAGGTGGGTGAAATGGGTGAAGGCAGTCAACTGCATGGTTACTATAGTAACTAGACTTACTGTGGTGACTACTCTGTAGTGTACCTTGTATGCAAAGATTCAAGGATTGGTCGTACACTGGAAACTAATATTATGTACCAATTTTACTTTAAAAAAAGATTGCTCAAAGGATAGATAAGTTAATTTATGGCGTTGAGAAAAGGGGTAGTGGGTACAGGAGGAGGCCTGGGGAGATGAAACGTATGGTTGATCTTCATTATTCACAGGTTATTTGTTTGTAAGCTCACCTGTTCACCTGAACTTATCCGTAACCCCAGAATCACTGCTCTGCAGCACTTCCACAGCCCCTGGCCAGCATAGAGTAGTGGGAAATCCGAGTGGCCTCGTGTGTTCCCAGCTGGTGCTGAACAAAACACTGTTTTGCTTCTTGTTTCGTATCTCATACTCTAAACAAGTGTCCTTTTCACAGTCTATTTAGTGCTACTTTTTTTTTTTGTGCTTTTGTGGTGATTTTGTGGTTTGAAAGGGCTCCCAAGCATAGTGCAGAAGTGTTGGCTAGTGCCCCTAAGGAAGGCCTGAAAGGCTGTGATGAGTCTTGGGAGAAAATGTATGTGTTAGATACGCTTCCTTCAGGCATAGGTTATAGTGTGGGGAGCCATGAGTTCAAGGTTAATGAGTCAAGGCTATGTACTAAATATGGTATCTTTAAACAGAAGCATACATAAAATAAGGTTATATATTGATGAGCTGATGAAAATGTTGTGGCCAGAGACACACAGGAACCTAACCCTGAATTTCCTCTGGGAGCAATAGTTCAGTGTCTGATAACTTAATGTTTGCTGTGACCTTACACAACATAAGTTCTGTGAAAAAGGAGAGCTGACTGTCAGAAGGACACACATCAATCTCACAATGGTAGCTGGGAAAGAAAGTCAGGGCTTTGTCAACAAAGACATTTATTAAGGCTGAAAACAAACACTGCAAAATGTGAACTGTTATTGTGTGGTACTATATGGGTGTTGTGATCCACACAGTAAAAGGCTTTGGCATACTCAATAAAGCAGAAATAGATGTTTTTCTGGCACTCTGTTGCTTTTTTGATGATCCAATGGATGCTGCAATTTGATCTCTGTTTGCTCTTTTTTCTAAATCCAGCTTGAACATCTGGAAGTTCTTGGTTCACATATTGTTGAAGCTTGACTTGGAGAATTTTGAGCATTGCTTTGCTAGCGTGTGAGACGAGTGCAATTGTGCAGTAGTTTGAACATTCTTTGGCATTGCCTTTCTTTGGGATGAGAATGAAAACTGCCCTTTGCCAGTCCTGTGGCCACTGCTGAGTTTTCCAAATTTGCTGGCATATTGAGTGCAGCACTTTCACAGCACCATCTTTTAGGATTTGAAATAGCCCAGTTGGAATTCCATCACCTCCACTAGCTTTGTTCATAGTGAAACTTCCTAAGGCCCCCTTGACTTTGGACTCCAGGATGTCTGGCTCTAGGTGAGTGATCACACCATTGTGGTTATCTGGGTCTTTAAGATCTTTTTTTGTATACTTTCCCAACAAACTGTGGAAAATTCTTAACGAGATGGGAATATCAGACCACCTTACCTGCCTCCTGAGAAATCTGTATGCAGGTCAAGAAGCAACAGTTAGAAATGGACATGGAACAACAGACTGGTTCCAAATAGGAAAAGGAGTACCTCAAGGCTTTATATTGTCACCCTGCTTATTCAACTTATATGCAGTGTACATCATGCAAAATGCAAGATTGGATGAAGCACAAGCTGGAATCAAGATTGCCGGGAGAAATATGAATAACCTCAGATATGCAGAAGACACCACCTTTATGGTAGAAAGTGAAGAGGAACTGAAGAGCCTCTTGATGAAAGTGAAAAAGGAGAGTGAAAGAGGTGGCTTAATAGTCAACATTCAAAAAACTAAGATCATGGCATCCGGTTCCATTACTTCACGGCAAATAGATGGGGAAACAATGGAAGCAGTGAGAGACTTTATTATGGGGGGCTCCAAAAGTCAGTGCAGATGGTGACTGCAGTGATGAAATTAAAAGATGCTTGCTACTTGGAAGAAAAGCTATGACCAACCTAGACAGCATATTAGAAAGCAGAGACATTACTTTCCCAACAAAGTCCATCTATATTCATTGGAAGGACGGATGCTGAAGCTGAAGCTTCAATACTTTGGCCACCTGATGCGAAGAACTGACTCAATGGAAAAGACCCTGATGCTGGGCAAGACTGAAGGCAGGATGAGTTGGTTGGATGGCATCACTGACTTGATGGACATGAGTCTGAGCAAGCTCTGGGAGTTGGTGATGAACAAGGAAGCCTGGTGTGCTGCAGTCTGTCAGGCCCCAAAGAGTCGGGCATGACTGAGGAACTGAACTGAACCAATATGGGTATTTGTTATTATTTGCACTCATTTTCATTTCCTAAAGTAAAAATCCTTAGAAGGACACCACGACTGAGAAAAAAAGGAATAAAAGCATGATCACCATTAGAAGTGTGTACATATACTAAGAGTTAAGTATACAGTTAGTTGCAGGGTAAGCATCAGTTCATCAAAAGGGTTAACTTGGAAAAGTGAGTAATTGCTACTTGGCTACAGCTGGTCTTAACCTAAAACAATGCGGCTGTCTCAGCATTAACTATGGCACAGGACTAGCATTTATGAAAATCTGGTGAATTTGAAACAAATTTTTATTAAGTTACAGATTCAGGAGATGCTGTTGCTTACAGTGTTAGTACATGACAATTTGTCTGTCTGATGCTGGTTCACAGCCGAGTTACAAAGCCCCGTTCCTGTACCATAACGAATCACAATGCCTATAGCTTAAAATCTCTCAAACAGATGTAGTGGGATATTTTGGTATTCTGCTCCAAGATAAAGCAACCAGGGATCAGGAAGCTACTTTTTCCCCTAATTATTTCAGTAGTCAATATAAGTATAACCTCTAAATACCTCTGTTTCCCATGCAAAATGAATACTATTTGCCAGATGACTGGGGAGGATAAAGTGATTTTAAATCCCTAAGAAAAAGCACTCGTGAATGCAAAGTATCCTTTTAAGTAAACTAAGTGTAAAAGGACACTTGGAGATGCTATCACTAAGTTAATGGGAAGTAAGGGGGCACTATATAAGCAAGACCATTTACACAGTCTTAGTTCTGATCTAAAAGATGAAGTAATTTATGTCAAGCGTTTAATAAACATAGGACATGTTGCTCAAATACTAGTATATTCACTTCTTTTTTAAATATGAGAAAATATTTCAAGAGCTATCCTTCTACACTAAATCATAGAAGAGCTTCAATTAACCAAAACAAGGAGAGGGAAGAGTCACTGTGGTAGTATTATCTGAATTTTGATTGGTTAAGGGCTTAAGCCCATCACCTGAACATGAAATTTCTAAAATGTATCATATAATTTCTAAATGTGTCATACCCAGCCAATAGGGTCATACTGCTACCAATATTACCAATAATACATCTGTTATGTATTACTGGTACATTGAAGAACTGCTTATTGAAGATCTGCCTTATAACTGGTACTAATGCTTTTTATTTATTCCTTAAAACAGCGCTATGCAGTCAAGACCCAGGATCCTCATTTTCACTGCTGTAGAAGTTCAAACACAAAGTGATTAAGTAAACAGAAAGTAATCTCAGATGACTTAAAATTCTTTCATCACTTCCTTAAAATCGTTCTGAATTTTAGTGATGCTATAATTCTCTGAGATGGTGAAGATAGGAGTCCTATAAGAATGTTTTGATCCTGGGTCATGGTCTGGAATTTTGAATACATCTGTGGCACTAGAATGCTTCAGTCATTTATCTCCAAGTCTCAGAAGCAGAGGAGGGAGTGGTTAAGTACAAACACCAGGTAACCCAGTGTCTACTGTAATAGTTTCTTAATATGCAGTAGCTGCCCATGTTACTGTACTTCTGAGAAAAACGAGGTGTTTGGCAAATTAGTGAAGGTGTTCTGAACACATGCTAATTATTAACTGGCAGCATCATAAAATGATCTGCCTTATGAAAGCAATAATCTTACTGGCTGAGCTGAGGACCCCAACACATTCCAGACTGTATCAATGGCTCTTTAACTGAACACTCTTAACTCTCACAAAGTTTTTTTTCTTTAGGAGTTTTATTTTTCATGTACATTTTAATGGCAAAGATGGCCTCTAGGTCAAGAAAATTTATTTTTGACCTTGAGAGTGCAGGAGCTTGACTTTTAATCAGTGTTTTTTAAACAACTGGAACCTGCTGAGACCCATTATTTTGCTGTCACTGGTGTTTTGACAGCATTTTCACATCATGGCAGACCACCTCCTTCTAAAGCCATCTCATTGTTTCTTTGGGAAGAAAGTCACAGGCATTTCTTAAAAAGAAAGCCTATACTCTGCTTGGAAACGGGAACTAAAAGACAGTGAAAGAGGACAGAAAGACTTCCAGTTTGTTTCATCTTCATTGATGAAAACTGCTGTATAAAAATTCAGTGTACCATTATGAAAGGCTGTAGAATATTTGGAAACTCCAACAAGCAAACATCTCCATTAGTAAGTGGGTTTATTGACATAACTGAAGATAACAATGTATAACATTTATTCATTTCCCACTGAAAGACTTTCCAGTGAAAGTGCTGTTACATGGATTCAGGCATTAACCATTTTCAGTGATTTTTGCAGTTGAAAGGGTAGGTGGTGGGAAGAACCAGAGGTCTGTTTCAGACTTTCAAAGGGACTCACTTTATTACATTGCTGGGTAAAAAAAGCAAGAGCTAAGAAATGCAATTGCTCTCTGAATGAAAAAGCTAGGAGCACAAAAGGTGCAAGATAACCACAAGGTTCCAAATAAGAGCAAACTCCACTTCTCCCAAGGCTCAGAATCTGAAGCAAGCCCTGGCCACAAACTAAGAACGACAGTCTGTTTCCTGTGGTTTATTAAGTTTGGGCCCCACAGATAAGACTGCCAGAAAAGCAGCTGTACTTTAAGTGGTCTGGACATTTACTCATCTGAACATAAACAAAAATCAGTTCATTTAAATCCCTGTGTTCCTACTCAGCTGTTGGGACAAGGCAGGCCTGGTTCAGTGGAGACGAAACGGAAAAAGGGTGAAGCGGGGTTGAAGGATCTCTGGAATATGACAGATTCCCTGAGTCTTCAGGACCCTCGGGGGCTTAAGGCCCTAAACAGAAAGTTCACTGTTAGCCTTAGCACCTTTTCAGTGGCTTCCCCAGCACCCTGCTGCCAATGAATCTGTAACCACGATGAATAGAACCATCTTGTACATCTTCTAAGTGACTGTGTTTAGACCACACACAAAATTATTCATGTAAACCAAAGCACTACATCTAGTGATAAACATCTACTTCATAAATATCAAGGAATTAAAGTATCCCAAAGAGTTGAAAACAACTGAACAAATAAAGACTAACCCTAAGTTGAAAACAAAAACATTTTTAAAAATTACTGCAATTATTAACTAAAAGGTAAGTTTTAATAACATGAGAAAAAAAAACACTGGGTAGTGGAGGGATTAATTTGCAAAATATATAATTATTTCACAGTGAGGTTTAAGTATTCCTAACAATCTTCTGGTTTTAGTAGAAACATACAACCACTGATGTACATTTTTTTCACACACCCCCCAACTCTTTCATATAAGACAATAACGTGATCAAACATTACATTATCAATTGCAAGTCACCTTTTGCTCACCTCCTATCAGGAAATTACCTTGATCACTTAACTGTGCAGTTCAAGAGAAGTATGGCACAGTCAACTGCATGTTACTGATAAAAACATGAGAAGTAGGACATCACATTTATTCCAACCTGGACAGGTCATCAGAGATGGGGTAGTGAACTAGAACGATGGCATTCTCTATGGGGTCATGGGTTATGTACACCTTACATTCTTTTATGGAGTCTGGCATTGAAATTTCCTTTTCCACATGAAAGTTTAAAAAATAAAATTAAAAAAGCCACAGGAGCAACCCCGACAGAGAAGTCTTGCATGCAGCCTCCTCCTGAGAAACTTTGTAATCTCAGTTAACCCAAAGGTCAGCAAATGTTTTCGTGGTGTTAATGTTAAAAGGAAAATAGTTGAACTGCCCTGCTCAACTAAAACGGTCCTTGAGTTTACTGGTCAGTTTGTTAAATGTCAGAAATCTTCACATTTTTGAAAAAAAAAAAAAAAAAGTAGCATCTCTAATTATTACAACATTAAGTTATCCTGAACGTTCTATCAGTCAACCAGAGAGTCCCTCCATGAGTGTGTTGAACTTCACCACCTGTTTACAACATCACCCTTCTTGGCAGAGACCACCAGACCAAGCTACCTTTGTAATGGTAATACGTTCTTTTTTCCCTTAAATAGAAACAAAACTCCAACAAACAAAAACACAAGTATCCAATTCTTTCATGGCCACGGAGGGGTCAACGATTACCCTTTTCTACCCCAGAGGCCAGACTACTGCATTGAACAAGTCCATTCTCACAGCTGCACCAACGTAAAAAAGGCGGCTTCCAGTCTCTTGACCCCACCATCCATTCGTCCCTTATTCTTGGTCTTGACCACCAACGCCAACCATTCACTTCATGAGCGGGTCTCGGGATTTGGCGGGTGGTGCGGATTTAGCTGCTATCAGTCTTCTTTGGCCCTTCTGGCAAATGCACAAAAGGGAGAAATGAGAAGGTCTGATAAAAGGAGATCTTCCCCTGAGGTGGGTTGCTGGGGCCCGCGGACAGGCGGCTCCCCAGGGCCAAGGAGATGGTCTCCACACCCCCTGGAGGCCCTGGATCTACCTAGTCGGCAAATCGCTGCAGGAGATGGTCCTCCCGCCGCAGGCTGCCGCCTGCGCCGCCGCCCCCGCTGTCCATGAAGCGGTCGCACGGGAACTCGATGAGGTCCGCTTCGCTGAGCGCGCACACGGTGGGGCGCGGCCGGTGCGACTGGAAGCCAGAGAAGTCGGCGGACACGCCAGTGCCCATGGAGCGCAGAGGTCGTCGGGTAGAGTACATGTGGCGAACGTGGACTGGCGCCCCGCCCTTCCGCCTGGCCCGCAGCTTCCTCCGCAGCCAGCGCGACGCCCAGGCTGCCAAGGCCAGGAGCACCAGCAGCGCGTTGACGGCCAGCAGGGCCAAGGTCAGCAGTTGGTAGTCAACGCCGCCTTGGCCCCCAGGCTCTGGCAGGGTGACCAGCCCCGCGCAGTGGTCGCGGGGAGCCACCGGGCAGACCCGACCACCGAGCACGCCCTCCACGCACACCAGGTAGGGGGTGTCTCCGCGCAGCTCGCGCAGCGTGGCCGAGTCGCTGCGCTCGGGCAGGTAGACGAAGCGGTGGAATTTAGGCTGCTGGCCAAAGCGGTCGAAGAGCAGGCGGAAGCGCGCGCCGCCTAGCGGCCTCGGGCTGCGGTGCTCGCGCACAGCCCAGCGTACCGAGGCGCTGTCGGCGCCCACTGCCTCCACCGTCAGGTTGCACAAGATGAACTTGTTGAAGTCACATGGATCGGATACCAGCGGCGGCAGGCCGACCCCGCCGTCGGACTGGGCGGCGCTCTCCTGTTGCTGCGCCGCCAGGCGCTGTTTCGCCGCGCGCTGCCAGGGGTCGCTGGCTGGCGCAGAGGAGAGCGTGGCCGTCTGGGTGGGTTCCGCGGGGCCAGGATCCGACGGAGTCGGACGTGCCCGCTCAGGCTTCTCGAGGAGGTCCCGCGGGTGTGGCGCCGTGCCCGCGGCAGCAGCGGCGTTGGAGCCCGGCTGCTGGAGGCCCGGGCCCCGCCGACTCAGCCTTAGGGCGCTGCGGTTACCCAAAAGCTCCCTGGCCGCCCCATCCCAGGCCATCCCTGGCAGAACTCGACTCCGCTGCTGTGGCTGCGGCTGCGGCAGCAGCTCCTCCGCGAGGGCACCTGCAGGGGGCGCCGCCGCCTCCCCTGGAGCTGTGGGTAGGGGCCGCCGCTTGTTGTCGGCAATCGGGGGAACCGAGGACGCGGGATCTGTGCAAGACCCGTTCTGCAGTTGCTGGTCATCCAGGTAATCCAGGTACTTGCCCCGCAGGGCCGGAGGGTGGCGACACTGCACGAAAACGGTGAGGAGCCGGCCCTGTGAGTGCCAGTCGCCCATCCAGCGCTTCAGACCCCGCAGCCGGCAGTCACAGGTCCAGCCATTGCCATCTAGATCCAGCCGGTAGAGGGCCGGGCTGGCCGCGAAGATGTCCCCGGAGAGGGCGCTGAGCGCGTTGTCGCGCAAGCTGAGCTCACGCAGCCGGCCCAAGCGGCCAAAGACAGTGGGGTGCAGAGCCGACAGCTCATTGCCGCTCAGGTCCAGCGCCTCCAGGCTATGCAGAGGTTCCAACAGTGCCACAGGCAGCTGGCTCAGCCGATTGCCCTCCAGGCGCAGCTCGCGTAAGGCCTCTAACCCCCAAAAAGCCTCGGGCGCGAGGTGCGTGAGCTGGTTGCCCCTGAGTGAAAGTAGGCCGAGGCGCGACAGGTGCTGGAAGACGCGCGGCCCGAGGTGCTGCAGGTTGTTGGCCGAGAGGATGAGGGTGGAGAGGGAGCGCAGCGGTGCGAAGGTGGCCGCATGGCGTAGGGAGGGCTGCAGCTCGTTGGCAGAGAGGTTGAGAAAGCGCAGCTTCCCCAGTTGGGCGAAGGCGTTCTTGCCCAGAAAGCGGATCCGGTTGGACTCCAGATGTAGGTAGAGCAAGTTGCCCAGGGGGGCAAAGACGGCATCCGGTAGCGCCCCCAGGGCGTTCCCGTCCAGTCGCAGCTTGACCAGGCTCTCCAGGCCCTCGAAGGAACCGCGGCTGAGGCGACCTATCTCGTTCCCGTTGGCGTAGAGGATGCGCAGCTTGCGCAGCGGGGCCAGGGTGCCCGGGGCGAGCGCCTGCAAGAGATTGTTGCCCAGGTAGAGCTCCTCCAGCCGTGAGAGCTTCTCGAAGGTCTTGGGGTGCAGCGAGCGGATCTGGTTGTACTGCAGGTCCAGCCGTCTGAGCTGCCCCAGGCGGTGGAAGTCGAAGGCCGTGATGTTGGTTATGAAGTTGCCCCCGAGGCTGTAGGTGAGCACGTCCTGTGGGCTCGGTAGCGAGCTGGTCTTGGGCACGGCGCGGAGCCCTCTGTTGGTGCACAGGAGGTGCTGGGGGTGCTGGCAGTCGCAGCGCTCCGGACACACCGGCTGGGCCCACGGCGGGAGCGCAAGGCAGCCGCACACCACGAGGAGGAAGCGCACGGCGCGGGCAGCCTCCATCGCCGCCCGCCCTGCGTGCTGCGGCCGGATCGTCCTCTTGGCCCGCCGGCTCTGTGTCTCCTCTGCATTCCCCTTGGCCTGGCCAGAGTCGCTAAATGGCCTCTTTCGGACTTCGCAGTGCTGTCCAGCCCCTCCTCCGCCCTTTGTCCGGTGGCTGGCCCGGGTCTCTGCAGGCGGGTTTTGCCGGGCCAAGTCAGGCGGCGCACGGCGCTCTGCGAGCTCCGGGTGCTACTTGTTGCATTTCTGCCGAAAACGGTTTCTCCGGGTGCGCGTCGGGGTGGGGGTGGGGGGGACGGAGGGAGGGAGCAAGACCTGAGCTTTTTGTTTGCAGCTTGAGTCCGGAGAGCTGGATTCCCTGGCACGGATTCTCCCTGCCGAGCGGATTCCCCAGCTGCAGGCGGGAGCTCTTCCAAGAGCTCCTCCGGGCGCGGCTTGGCTGCTGAGCCCCGGCGGCTTAGCCCCAGCAGCCCGCGCCTCTTCGCTCCGGGTGCGGGAGCGGTAGCGCAACCTCGGTGGAACAGCCCCGGGAGGAGCCGGGGGTGTGCAGGCTGCGTCCGGAAGGGACCCAAGTCGGCGAGTGGAGAGCAAACCGGGCGGAAATTCGTTCTTCCCACACTCTGCCCCCGGGGATGCAGGCGGAGAAAAAGGAGACGGCGGAGGGAGGACAGACCCGGGTAGGGGGAGGAGGAAACGCTAAGTGGCTCCGCGTCTGGTCAACGCTAGCCGGGGACGCCAAGTGAGAAAAGTAGGGATTAAAAACAGCTGTACGGGTCGGACACGCCGGCCTGGGGGCGGGGATGGATTACCGGGGGAGCAAACGGGATTTGCAGACAGAAACCTTTTTATTTTAGAGTAACACACCAGTCGCTTCGAAGCAGTGGGAGCGCAGCTCGTCTTACTCATTTTTAAGACACTTGCTCTTCCAGGTGGCCCCTTGCAAGAAGTTCGTGCAGCACGGAATCCGCCAGCGATCTCCGCGAAGTTTGGGGCGCACAAGGCTGTCAGCCAAGAGCCGCCGGTGGGCCACTGTCGAAAGTGGCTAGGTTGCGTGTTTGGGTTTTTAACATCCTTGTACTGGTGGCCGACAGTCCAGGAGAGGCACCGCCCACCTTTTAGGGATCTGAACAGAGTGGCTGCTTTGCCTTGCTGTAAGCAAGAACGTGAAGAAACCTCCGAACTGGTTCTACCACCGTGAAAGTGTCTTGTCACATTTTGGTGATTTAGTCCCATTATTTCTCCTGTAGTCTTAGCCCTTGGGACAAGCCCTACGCGTACGTGTGTTTGTGTGTATACTAACCTTCACAGACCCTCTGGTTACTCCTATAGCTGGTCCCCTTTATGCCTGGGCTTGCAGCAATCTTCAAAGTTTTTTGGCCCCCGGTTTTTCAGACCTGATTTGGTTGGGGAAGTCTGAACATTTATTATCCATGGGGAGTGGAGTATTTATTAATAGCTCCATCCAGGGCAGCCCCCACTGAGAATGAGAAAGGCAGGGAAGAGCTCTTAATTACTGTTTGTTCCTGAAAGCTATCCCTTACCTTCATCCCAGGGTGTTCAGAAAAAAAAGATTTTAAGGACCTACTGTATGGAAAATTAAAGCAGACATATCTTCACTTAAAGAGGCTGACAATCTAGTAGGAGGGACAAGACAGGAAAAATTAAATAAGAAACTAAGGCTATAGAATGAGAAAGCTGCTGAGATACAGGTGATTTTGAATAATTCCAGTGTTGATGCTGATTAATTGCCTCATTTAGCAACTCATGCAGGCAAGTGAATTTATAGACAGATGAGACCATTGGCAGCATAGTCAGTGAGGAGTTATGGATGAGCAGGGACCAGAGAGATGGCGTTGGAAAATGGAAGGTAGGTAGGTAGTAAAATGTCCATTCAGGGGACAGTGAGCAGGGGAAGTTTGCTTGTATTTGTTGTGAGATTTCTAGTAAAAGATGAACTTGAGGAAGTAAAAAGTATCTTTCTGACCAAGATGAAGGATGAAGTTGGCCANAGTAAAATGTCCATTCAGGGGACAGTGAGCAGGGGAAGTTTGCTTGTATTTGTTGTGAGATTTCTAGTAAAAGATGAACTTGAGGAAGTAAAAAGTATCTTTCTGACCAAGATGAAGGATGAAGTTGGCCAGGTGGTTTGGTATTTGGGGTTTTAGTTCTCGTTGTGAGAAACCTCTGAAATCTTTTAGTTCTTGACTCCAGTCCTCCTTATGAAGGTCTGGTGCCCTAGAGGGTAAGGCCCAAGCTTGCACCAGGTAGAACAAGTTCTCCTAATCTGGGCCCCAGAAGCTTCTGGAAGGGCCTCAATCCTTGCTGGCAACAGAGGTCACTAGACTTTTTAGAGGAAAAAAAACTAAGAAGCTGCTAGCTTTCGAGTTGAGCCACTACCTGGGATGGAGCTGTAGCAGCATCTGCTTTTGAGTCCCCAGCCTGGGGATGGCAGCCTTCTGAGCAGGAAAGAGGTCAGAAACTGAGAGGTGTGATGTGGAAGAAGCAGCAGCAGAAATCAGACCCTTCTTTTCTTCTCCTGACTCTTCCAGGAAAATATCCAGAGTGAAGGCTGTTCATTCCAGTATTCTTGGGCTTCCCTGGTGACTCAGATGATAAAGAGTCCTCCTGCAATACAGGGGACCTGGGTTCGAGCCTGGGTTGGGAAGATCCCTTGGAGGAAGGCATAGCAACCCACTCCAGTATTCTTGCCGGGAGAATCCCATGGACAGAGGAGCCTGGCAGGCTACAGTCCATGGGGTCACAAAGAGTTGGACATGAATGAAGCAGCTAAGCACAGCACAGCACAAAGGAGGACAGCAGGGTCATTCCCCCAGAGGCCACTGCAGTTTGGACTAATCACTTACTCAACTGAGAATGGCTTTCCTTTATATTTAGATGCCTCTAAGTGAATTGTCCTGGAGAAGGAAATAGCAACCCACTCCAATATTCTTGCCTGAAGAATTCCCTGGACAGAGGAGTGTGGTGGGTTATAGTCCATGGAATTACAAAGAGTCGAAGACAACTGAGTGACTAACACTTAAGTGAGTTGTACAAATTTATCAGAAGTCTTGCTGTGAGGTGCCATGCTAAGTCACTTCAGTCATGTCCGACTCTTTGCAACCCTGTGGACTGTAGCCCACCAGGCCTCTCTGTCCATGGGATTCTCCAGGCAAGAATACTGGAGTGGGTTGCTGTCAGACCCCTGCAGATGTTCAGTATTTTTTGTTGCCCAGTGCTTAATATTTCTACCAGTAGTCCTGGATTACAGATG
This sequence comes from Oreotragus oreotragus, assembly GCA_006410675.1. Taxonomy (NCBI): domain Eukaryota; kingdom Metazoa; phylum Chordata; class Mammalia; order Artiodactyla; family Bovidae; genus Oreotragus; species Oreotragus oreotragus. The sequence continues at coordinate 489,934 of SJYX01002625.1, forward strand.
GAAATAATATCATCTCTGGTATCATGTCAAAGGACAACTGGTTTTCCATAGCCCTCTGTTTTCCTGAAGTAACCCATCTGCCCCTTGTGGTTAACACTGTTTAAAATAGATATAGTGTGCCAAATTTCAAGTATCTAGAAAGTTTCTGATAGGTGTCCCTAGCACCGTCAATCTAATTTCAGTAAGGGTAAAATTTTGAAATCTGCAGATGAAGTGTGTGTGTTGAGTGAGTGAGTGTGTGTGTGTGTGT